>JBAMDO010000572.1:0-350000 GCA_037074765.1 Mansonella perstans
GCAATGAAAAACGTTTCTCACGGCAACGTTAAAATGTCATTCTCCCGAAATAGCTGCTGTAAAGGCTTTTAAAACATTGGCAAATTACAGATCAACAAATAAAAACAAAAACGACCAGAATAATTCTTTCTCCTCTGTCCCTCTCGTCCAATTCTCTCTCTCTCTCTCTCGTTTCACCATATCTTTACCTACTCCTTTCTGGACAATAAACTGTCGTCCCAAATTTTGAGAAAATAAAGAAATTGAACTTATGATTCTCATTACTCAAGAGTCTATGATGAGAAACAACCAAAATTTATTCATGATTTAATTGAGCGGTTTATCTTTTTGTACCAGATCAGGGAGCGTTGTATTGGGTTGAATTGATTGTGGTTTGGATAAAGTTTGTGTGATTGGATTGAGTTGCCGGAACACTCAACTTGAGTAATTAAACCTTTAGTAGAATAATTGGATAAGGACATAAGTGAGTAAGTAAGTAAATGAGAAAACCAATGAATGTGCGGTTGTAAAATCGACAGTCTATATATAGTCGTAGAAAAGGCGGGATTAAAAGCTTAATACAAAGATCATAAAGTCAAAGTGATAAAAGCGGGAATAATTATGATTGACAATAGATGATTTACAACAGCGGCATCTTCGAAGCGATACCAAAGTACTTATCAGAATAAATAACAAAGATGTTATTGGTGGAAGATTGACAGTTTATAGTGGTGAAGAGGCAGAATTAATTGCTTAAAACAATGACCCTTTGTATGGTAGTATAGCACAGTAGCTGCTGCTTTGTTAGCCTACTGTAAAAAGAGGATTGACAGTAATACAAATCCTTTGGTGTAGTAGATAAATACCTTAAGTTGCTGCTAATAAAGCATTTTCCTTGTATGAATAGAAAGGATGTGAATTTACATGATAACAAAGAACATGGAAATAAATCTAAGAACGTAACTTTAGTTGAATGCTTCACAATGTTATTAACGTTTATTTACATTTAATTTATTGAGTTATGAAATTCGCGATCATTATCATCACATTTCCTCCTTTCCTATACAGCTTTTATATCACAAAGGTTTTTCTATTATTTTTTCACTATTTTTTATTTACTACCTTATGCTTTCTTGTGTGAAGAAATTGGTCGGTTCAGGCGGATTAGCGAGTAGAACAAATGGAGATAGAAGTCCCAATATCATAAATGAATGCTTTAAAATAGCTTATTTTTTTTGCTAGACAAGCTTATTTTGCGGTGTTCGTTAATTGAAAGCTCAATTAACAAGGATGCTTTCACAAAATTTAACGTTCAATATTTTGCCAGTTTCACATGTAAAAAACACGTGCTCTAGTATTACAAATAAATGTGAAACTGTACGAAAGAACCAGGTTGCTTCAAATTTCGTCAGTTTTCATAGAAACCATCTTCATGACGCGCAACAATTACGAAAATTAGCTAGCTCGAATCCTTGCGAACGCATTCTACCTTGTTTAGAAACTTGCTTCCACATCGAAAATCCGACATCCCGAAGTATTCATTCGACTGCATGTATCCAAAACTTCTTCCTAATCAGTGGAAATGTAACAGATCACATCTAATTTTTTAATAGCGTTAAAAGTAACAGATATCGCCTTCTCAACCTAAATAGTCTTCCTACAATTAATTCGGGAATGCAGTTCTTCATTACTTCGCTACGCATCAAAATTTTTAACAAAATTTGTGAATCCGCTCGCAGTTTCTCGTCTACCTCTCAACACTTATAATTGCAAAATATGTTATTTGCAACTTTTTTATTCAGGTTTTGTGTCATTCCAAACTTGCTCTGATCTCCACTTTAATCCTTCTTATTCTTTAGTTTCTGTAACTATTGCAATATAGTATCAATATTTCTATATATATATATAGATAGATAGATAGATATTACACTGTGGCACTGCAATATTTGTGCTACACTGTAATATAATTAATACCATTACAATAACTTATACCTTTACGTGTGACGAAAAGTGTGAGAAGGCTTGTTCCAATGATTTCTACTATGATCGAAATCTTAACGTTTCCATTTCCTCACATTATTTTAAAAGAATCTGTTGTATAAACAATATTTTTTATTAAAAAAAACAGAAAATTTTCTTTTGATAAATTTATAACAAACTGAACAAATTATATCTTCAACAATGAAAACTCTCGCAAAAATAGCTTTCTATCCAATCAGAAATGGGTCAAATAGTTTGTGTTAGGAGTTCATCCATACAAAAGACCAGTCAGTGACAATGGCACTATCTCACCGTTGGGTTGTGGATCAGCTCCATGGCGAAATCCTATAAGTTTGTGATTAATGAAGTCGTTCTCACTTTTAAAAGACAAAAGCTACTCAACTTCACGCCATTATCATTTTAAATTAGCAAAGTTTGATATAAAAATCCAAATGTTTTTTTAAATAAAAACTTGTTCCAATTTCGTTTGTACGTATCACTAGGTTATCCTATACTGATATTATCCACGCAAATTTCATTTTCTAAATTGCTTAAATAAAATTTCTCAAAAATCAAAATTTCAAAAAATTTACCTAGATATACAATGAAAGGAACACTTCCCCACTGCACAAATATCCGAAAAATGTTGGCTGTTTGTCGTACCAAATTCTGTTAGAATAGAGTTCATTGTGAAATTCAAAACAATCAAAATCATCCATAAATGGTAGAAAATGAGCAGAAAAGGAATGAACAGAACACTTTGAATCATTTTTAGGAGGATAAAAGCTGCCGACATGAGCTAGATCTGTTGTTTGCGAAAAGTAAATGAATTAAGTTCACTTTATAGGTTGATGTCGAATCAAAAGCAACAGCATAATCATATGCTAAAATTAATTGCAGTCACATTACATTTTTCCAGTGATGGCCCCTTTCTGCTCTTTATTTCCAGCAATCTTTTCCATTAAAAGAAGTATAGGCGAAATTTGTTATATTCTGAAATAATAACACGTTATATTGGAACCATAAAATGAGACTTTACTAGTATATCTTTTCATTTTCCATCTTTAGTCAATATTCCATTAAAATAATGAACCACTGGAAAATAAAGCTCGGCTTATCTTTGAATATTATCGATTATTTGTGTTTCTATCTATTTTCGGAAAATCATGAATTATAAATTAATTGAAATTTTTAATCAGCGAAAATTGAAACAGGAATTTGTCATGTATTTCTGATATTTCTTTGTCATACATTACTTTAAAAAATTTATTTCCATTACAAAATGTTGCCAAGAGATGATTTAAAAAGACCGATTAAAGTCTTATTTTGATTCAAGGGCGATTCATCATTTTTTGTATGAATACTCATAGAGCATGAAGTTTAATGAACTGAAATAAATAAACTAAATTATGACTATATAGCCTCTTGAACTTCTATTAATGGCATCCTAGACTGGTAGATATATTTTCCAATTCTTTTTCAAGTTCTGGATAATTTTTAAAAGATTTAAGTTATGCATAGATTTTCAGAAATTATTTTCGTTTATTGGACTTTCCTAGAATTGATCAATATGTAGCTTGGTTGAACTCAAAAAGATACCACTGGCGTGGTGAGCATATGCGAGTTCCATCATTGCGACCTCACTTTTTGCTACAATTATTGTTGGTGAACTAAACATTATTCAAATGGGTTCACGATCCTTGTTGTTGTCCATACATCATTCAGCAATATTTATGAAAAATATTTCCACAATCATTTTTCAGGTGAAAACAATTTTTTCAGTTCTTAGGCTTAGTTTTTTTTAGGCTTTTTTCACTTATTTTAAAATTTATTCGTTGAATTATACGTTTGCTGTGGTTCAAATTCAAAAGCGTGCGGACGCTTTTAAAAACAAACAACGACAAATGTTGATCATTCAAACAACATGGTACAATATTCCGCCATGATTATGAACGGCATCCGAACGATCATCATTGGGTGATTTATCTTCTAAATCATCAACACGGACTTTGCATTTCTTGCCTACCCGCTCCATAATACTATCAATGTCTCCTTCAATAACTTCACAAGCTGATGTGATTGCACAACGATATAATAATATCATTAAATCAAAGCAGGATAAACGAGAATACCGAAGATTGGGGTTGGCAAATGGTCTTTGAGTTCTTTTGATTTCAAATCCGAAAACAGGTAAAAACGCTGCATCAATGGACGTTAATGTAGGTCACTTAATGGATCCATGGAATTTGCCTGGATTAGCATGTTTTTGCGAGCATATGCTTTTCTTAGGTACTGATAAATATCCATCAGAGAATGAGTATAGTAAATTTATTTCATCACATGGTGGAACAACAAATGCTTACACAGCTACTGATCACACAAATTATCACTTTGATATAGCTCCTGGACATCTACATGATGCTCTAGATAGATTCGCACAATTTTTTCTGAGTCCACAGTTTACGGGAAGTGCAACCGAACACGAAGTAAAAGTTATTACAGGATGCTATCAGTGAGGATAGCATACAATGCGCATTTTGCTGGCCTAGAAGCATCCTCTTGCTAATGCACATTCCAGGGAGATTTCGCAGAGGTCGACTTATCGTTTTCTTATTACTATCTGCATACTTCACCATCAGCGGCGAATTGCAACACGGAATGATTTTCTTCCCATTCATTTCCTGTAAAAAAATCATTTTACAAAAACATTCCAACACGAACTGAAGCAATTGAAAACTAATTGATCACTTAACAATTGAGTAATTACTTTTTGATAATTTTTGTCATAATTCTTGAATATGCATTTGACCAAACCTGACATATCTCCTTAAACCATGATCATCCTTCGATCCCTTGAACTGATTATTGAACCATAACTTTCCAGCAATTGTTGTAAATCTCTTTCTGTGTAATTCGCTGGCTAATCTCCCAAGTACAAATTTGCTGGATCTTGTCCCTCATGCTGAAAGAGGCTGTATTTTGGTTGTTTGGACTCAGCGCCTGCTGGATATGTTACTGTTATCGAGAGAGGCTGTATTTTGGCTCTCAGCCCTGCAATGAAAATTAGCCCATTAACGTTTCTCACGGCAACGTTAAAATGTCATTCTCCCGAAATAACTGCTGTAAAGGCTTTTAAAACATTGGCAAATTACAGATACAACAAATAAAAAACAAAAACGATCAGAATAATTCTTTCTCTTCTGTCCCTCTCGTCCAATTCTCTCTCTCTCTCTCGTTTCACCATATCTTTACCTACTCCTTTTCTGGACAATAAACTGTCGTCCCAAATTTTTGAGAAAAATAAAGAAATTGAACTTATGATTCTCATTTACTCAAGAGTCTATGATGAGAAACAACCAAAATTTATTCATGATTTAATTGAGCGGTTTATCTTTTTTGTACCAGATCAGGGAGCGTTGTATTGGGTTGAATTGATTGTGGTTTGGATAAAGTTTGTGTGATTGGATTGAGTTGCCGGAACACTCAAACTTGAGTAATTAAACCTTTAGTAGAATAATTGGATAAGGACATAAGTGAGTAAGTAAGTAAATGAGAAAACCAATGAATGTGCGGTTGTAAAATCGACAGTCTATATATAGTCGTAGAAAAGGCGGGATTAAAAGCTTAATACAAAGATCATAAAGTCAAAGTGATAAAAGCGGGAATTAATTATGATTGACAATAGATGATTTACAACAGCGGCATCTTCGAAGCGATCCAAACCATTTGTAGAATGAATACAAAGATTGTGAATTTAGATGACAACAAAGAACATGGAAATAAATCTAAACATTATAAAATTAATTAGATGACTTGTAAAGACATTAAAATTCATTGTACAATTTGATTCATTGACCTATTGGAAGTTCCGCGTTATGAAATTCGCGATACCCTGTAACATGTCTGAAAGTACATATTTTGGAATATTTACATGGCGCATAAATATCGTTATTGGTAGCTAAATGTTCATAATTAACTTTAAAGATCTAGGCTTCCCTGGATTTCCTTCCGTTCATCATCTTTTATTTGATAATAATAACAAGACTGATCATCATTTGTGAAATTAAAATTATGCTAAAATAAGTTGAAGATGAGACAATAAAGTCTTAAGAGAAATGAAGGCGATGAGGTTATAAAGCTAGAAATAAGTATAATATCACAAAGAGTTCCGGTATTTATATATTGCTCAGATAAGAGAAGTGCTTGATAATCGATCATACGAAGAGCCAGCTTCATGATCTCCATGATCCATGATAACTTGAAGGAGTAAACCAGAACTGAGCCTTTAACTTTCCCCTCCCCCCACATTTACATACGAAAAAAAATCCTAGTCAAACATTCATCAAAACATTTCTCCATTGTTATCGCTATCACTTCGACCACCAGCTGAAGCTAATTTTCTTTTCTTCACATTTGATATCTTTCTGATAGCATACTCCTCATATCAACGAAAGATGATTTCTGATCGCGGAAAATCTATCTACAGAATGATAAGCAACGACAGGGATTTGTTAGTTGACATCGATCGTATTTCTTTGCACAATTGATTTTGTTACTGCTGATCAATTTATTGCTTTCTTATTATTGTAAACTAGAATATTATACAACTATCATAAATATCCATCGCCGACAAGTGAAACAAAATATACCTTTCATGACACCTTAATTCAGCTTACATTAGTTTCAAGTTTTCTGACTCAAATTTAAACTTATGCCTGCTCCACATTTTTAATCATTTTTGTCGCGAATTTCATAACACGAAACTTCCAATAACTCAAAAATTGTAAGGTATTTAACTAAAGTTACATTTTTAGATTTATTTCCATGTTCTTTGTTGATATGTAAATTCTCCTTTGTATAGCAACAGCTTAAGATATCTATCTACAACAAAGGTTTTGTATTGTAATTTCAAACTTCTCTCCTACAGTAAGTTAACAATGCAGCGGCTACGGCGCTATATTACCATACAAAGGGCCATTGTCTTAATCAATTAATTCCCCCTCTTCACCCAGTGTAAACGTCAATCTTTTTACCAATAACATCTTCCTTTATTCTTACAAGTATGTTGGTATCGCTTTGAAGACGCTACTGTTGTAAATCATCTATTCTCAACCATAATTAACCTAACTCCTTTATCATTGTGACCTTACGACCTTTGTCTTAAGCCGTTAATCCCGCTTCTCCTACTACTATATATAGACACTCGATCCACAAACTGCGCCTTTTTTCGTACATTGTACAATCTCATACTGAATGATCCGTCAGTACGTTCAAATAAAGGTTTATTATTCTAGCTCGAGATATTTCCGCAACACGATCAATTCAACTTAATACAAAGTTCCCTGACGAACCCGCTGGAAAATTATTGGCGACGTCGACCTCTCGCAAGAAATTTCACGACAATTTTGTTGTTATAAATAAAAGCGCAAGCTGCATGTTGTAGCTTCCTTCTATTTTTTGTAATAGTTAAAGTTAATAAAACTTTTGAAAAAACCAGCCATGGTTTGATAGGGAGTTACTGTTGAAAAGTGAACATGTCAACAGTCATTATTTCAATATCATCCTTTTTTTCTTAATTTCATTTTGTCATTTCTGCATATGAAAATTCTCATACATTAATAAACCTTCTCAAATTTCATTAAAATATTCCAGAATTAATTGGTTGGGCACTCTACATTTTTTAAAGCGCAGCATGCAGTTGTTTGCATTTTCCTTATTTTTGTTGTTTGCAAATTTGCGTTTTGCAGGTTTGTCATTGCATAAGTGTCAGAAAGCAAAATTTTGCGGAATAGGAAAAGTTTTTTTGAATCCGAGAAAATTAATAAAATGATTGAAAAATGATTCATTCGTAGGAGGATTTTAGAAGTATAAAACTTGGCAAAGGCTGAACTCAGACCAATTTAATGCATTTTTTAATGTTATTCAATTTAAGAGAATGTCATTTGTATCCCACCATCGATACCAGCGAGAGATGATGAAGGTGTCGAGTGCTGTAAACTGCCCCCGGTATTTGCAAATTGCTTCTTAATGATTGTACATGCTGTAATATAATGTAAAATAACGTACCATAAATGTATTATATATAATGTACCATAAGTAAGAGAAGGGTAGAAAGGAAAACAGCTGAAACATTCTTTCTAGAATGCTGCAACCTACTATACATTTCAATTAGAAAACTGGTGTAAAATAATTCATCAAATACTGCACAATCCGGAATAATCCTTCTTCTTGTCCTAAGTTAATTCTAAAATAGGAATTCATTTCTTTTTTCTATTAATTTATAAAAATGAAAAATTTTTGCAGCGAGTAATTATAAGTGACCATATTTTCGGTTATTTCGCTTCCTGATTGTTAGGACATATTTTTTAAATATTAAAAGATTGCAGGAGATATTTCCGCACAAAACGATCTATGAGGAATTTTGTAGCATACTTTATTTCGGTGTCATGGTGAATGGTCCCGGTGGTCGGTTTTGTCGATTGAGTAGCACCCAAGTGAAACGTTTGTTCTTTGCAATCATTCTGCTTTACTTTTCCAGCTTATTGTGCCATATCAATTGATGAACAAACTAAAATTACTCTTTTCTTTCTAATGTATATAGGATTTCCTCGTGAAACTTTTGAAATGCTTAACGAAACCTCATGGAAAACTTTGTTTTTTAGCCGAAAACAATTTGAAACTACATTGTTATTTTGAAAACTGAATTATTATTTTAAGTTACCAGGTGAGACTTTTAATTTTAAAGCTACAATCATTATTTTATTAGATAGAATTCCCACAGTTGTTGCAATTGCAAACTGTTTTTGCACTTTAGATTCAGTGGCTTGTGATCCTGGCTGGTCCGGATTTTACGAGGGGTACAATCAATTTTGCTACAAAGCAGTATATTCTTTTAAAAAATTTCTATTTTCCCGTTCTATTTTTACACGAATATATCATTTTAGGATTTCTTAACTTTTACCCATAGTATCTATTCAATTTTTAATTTAAAATGATATGTTTGAGATTAAATTTTAGTTGCAAAATATTAGACATTTCGTTTCCTTCACAGCAATGATAGCAGGCGGTAATTATAAAATAGGAAAGTTGGAAGAGATAACAAGAAGAATGAAATTCTCTACAAATTATTTAAATAATTCATAGAAGGCGAATAGTGTTTTGCTAAGCTGAAAAATTTGCAAAGAGAATTTAGAGTTAAGAAAGATTCCAAAAAGAGTTCTATTAAAGTTGATCCTGGATTAACTGAAAATATATTATTACTCCATTTTGCTAATAAAGAAAAATTATTGTGAAAAATTTAATAACTAAAAAAAAAAAAAATGTCTCATCTACCAATTCTTTTGCCGTTTTATCGCCTTGTGATCGATAGTACCATTTGGATCAGTTGGAATTATTGCAGGAATAGTACTAGTATTATAACTACGTAAAGATAACTATCTCAATTCGAATTACACATTACACTTCATCAGTTCGCTCTATTTCAGTTCACTATCAAAACTAAAAAAGAAGCAATCGATGTAGCGAGCAAAAAAGATGGCGATCCATGTGAAAAACAACGGAAAACAGCAACGCTTGTACGGATTCCAAATGAAAACATCAATACATTTCTTTACGGTTTTTAATTTTAAATTAAAATGCACGAACTTTACTTAAATACTTAATCCAAATTGTTTGATCCAAGAAATCTTTGCACTTATAATTCTGCTGTTTATCATATGTAAAGTAAAAAAATGATATTATGCATAAATAAAACCGCAAGCAAAAATATTTAGAATTAATGAAATAATTTAAAATATTATATAAATGAAAAGTTAATTAATTAGCGCTATACACTGGTTATTTTTAGTGAAAGTATTAAAAGGTGAACCAAATATATCATGCGTTGCGGTGGACCAAAACACGTATTACTATTACATTGGCTTATATAGGTTTGCATATATTAGCATAAAAATTTTAATATCTACATGAATGCCGGAAATATCCAATTGGTATTTCATTGAATTTTGATCATCAGATTTTAATTTCATACTTTAATCAATATCAGTTCCAGTATTTAATACAATTTACTTTCCGCTTATATTAAAATACCGAGTTAGAAGACATAAAAACGTAATCATATCCTAAATCGTTATTATTGATTGGTAGCTTAATCTTAACCGATCAATAATGTACGGAGACAATCTTCTGCTGTCCATTCTGTGCCATAACAAGGTGTCTAGTAACTTAACGTGAAAGTAAAACCTGAATTGCCCGATTAAAATACAGAAGATACATTTCTAGGTTGCACGTGACTAGTAACTTAACGTGAAAATAAAACCTGAATTGCCTTATTAAAATACAGAAGATACGTTTCTAAGTGGTATGTGACTAGTAACTTAACGTGAAAGTAAAACCTGAATTGTTCGATTAAAATACATTTCTAAGTTTCAAGCCAAAAATATAACTGCTGTATATTGCTCTTTCTTAAAAGCATCATCGATTTCATTGTTTAGAAAAGATTTCGATTGGCGATGGAGACCTTATGATGAAAAAGCTTATTCACATCTGGAAGAGCAGGCACATCTATTACTGGATTACTTGAATTCACCGCGTCCTGAACATCGTTGGTCTGGTGGGACGAGGATTTTTGCTGAGGGTTGGGATAATGCTGATGGCGTTTCCACAAATGTCGTTATTTCTAATTGTTAGTTCGCATTCTTTGAAATCTTTGAAACAAATTAATGCGTTCAATTAATTGCTCAATCAAAAACTTTACAAAAAAAAAAGTTTGAAAAAAAAGTTTTTGACGAAATACTAATGCTAATTTTGATAATACGAGCCAAAAAAAAACAATCGCATAGCGTAGTTTTTCTTGTTATGTTCAAAAAATGTGCTAAGAAGCTTTTACACTATTAATAAATCTGTTATTAAGAAAATTTCATTAATAAAAAAATTCCATCGATTTTAAAATCAAAAAAAAGAAGAATTTTAATGATAAAAGGATTATTCATCAATGCAATACCTTGTAGTATTCAACAAACTCGAGGCCAAGTAGAAATTACAGGTGGGAAGTGGCGTGATTTTAATAATTCATTAACGAATTTCGAGTACGGCAAACAACATGTACCAAATCAAGGCTTTATCTGTGCATATCACGTGTGATAAAAGTAGATTGAAGTGATCGTTGTATCTTTTCTGAATCATTATTAATTAATATTAATTGTGACAGTTATTATAATAATATTATTTATTTGATAATTTGCAATAATATTGTCATATTTCTACACAAATGATTAGCAATGCACATGAAATTGTAAAGCTCAACACAATAAATTCCATTTAAGCTTTAGTATTTTTCTTCTAAGCTAGTCCTTTCTAGGCTGTTTTGAGAGCAGTGAATTCTTGCGTTAGATACTTCCATCTTTCTTTTCCTCGAACTGTCAATATACATATTGTCTTCCTTTTGTTCATTAATTTATTGGTCCTGAAGTCCGAAAAGTTGCCCATAGTGTACTCTATCAGAAATACCTAGTGGATAATATATAAATTCTATCCAATTAAAAATATTTCAGCTTTCAACTTTCCGAATTCTTCAGAATTTGGTATTCTATTCTAGATTTTTCAAAATTTCGTATTTTTTAGCTTCAGAGTTGAAATCACTGAATTTTTGAAAAACCTTATTAATTTTTCAATCATTTCAAAATGTTTAAATTTCTGGATTATTAAAATTTTTGAATTCCTAATCTCTTCCCGAACTTTTTATCAATCATTAAAGTTTACCAAACTTTTGTTTTTTTTTTTTCATTCCATCTCCTGATCAGCTAACTTTAATTTTCAAATTAATTTTCGGGAAATTTTTTCCATGAATTGACTTTGAGTTTTTTTGAAATTCTATCGTATTTTAAATATAAGACAATCACATTCTAATTCTTCTATTTTTCGAATTTCTGTTGAATTACTTGAAGTTTCAAATTTCTTGTTCCATTTTCAAGGAATTCTGACAAATTTCAACATTGGTAAATTTTTTGATTTTAATTTCTTTAAAGTGCATTTGAATGATTAAAAATGCTCAAATCTTTATTGCCATTCTTAAAGAAATTAATCTGTTAATGATGCAGAAATATCCACAGTATTACTAAAATTCAGTCAACGAGAATTCACTCAAATTTTAGTTTTGCAGAAATTTCCATTCTTTTTCAAATTTTAGTATCTCAATTGTTTGTTGTCTCGATGTAAATATCTAAAAACTGCAACGACCTGAATTGATACTGTGAGATTTCCTTGGCTCAGAATTGAAAAAATTTCTTCAGAGTTGTCGGAAAAAACCGAATCGAATTTTTCTTTTGATATTTTAATTCAATAATTTATGTGGCTTGCAGTGGATGGAAATGTTTGTATTTTTTCTCACGGTTCAAACCATCAAATCTACATAATCCGCAAAGTTTCCATTGTTTCTTTCTAAATCTTGTTAGTCTCCTTTATTATCTCATGGTCTAAATCATCATGCTTATGCGTAATTCTTTCTTTATTAAATTGCAATCTTTGTCCAAGCATTTACCAATTTTTCAAGACCAGACCTAAATCTTTTGTTGTGGACGCGTACTAATGTTACCATAAAAAAAATGGGGGTCGCCGCAGAGTTTAAATTCCAAACACCGAACACCGCGATACGACGCTCTATCACTTCCGAGCAGTCATATTTCCCCAAATCCAGTCCAGTTTCGACGAGTCCGAAGCTTCACCACTTCTCAGCCCCGAAAACCTAACGCCCACGGAATGGACTCCATCCTAATCAGACATCTGTTGCGAAACTTCAGTCAAAAAAATTCACTTTTAGTTCCGTCGATATTTGTTTCCACGACAAGAGTTGCAAGAATAAAATTTTTTTAAAAAGCATTTTAAAAAAATAGATATAGTAGAGATTTTTACTACGCATATTTGTTTGTTAATTTTATTTTTTGCATTTGCTTTTTAGCATTATTGTATCTATACTTCAATTCAGATTTTCACTTCAATTTTCCTTTTTTGTTGGTCTTCCTTTCTTAGATCATATTTTAGATTATGAGCTGATTTCTTCCATGAATAATGTTTTGGATTAGTTGCAGTTATTCACGTGCATTGGATAACGTGCTTTCTTACTTATATCAACTTTATTTATGCTTCTCAGGATTTCTATACATACTTTCATTTTCAATTTTAGTTCACTTTTTTTCTCTTAATTATACTCAATGCAAACTTTTCTAGTAGTTTCATTTACTGCATACTCTATTATTAGTTTTATTTGTTTCTGGGCTATTTTCTACTTTTTGCATATCATTCCAAGTTTCTGCTAAAGTTTTTGTTCATTCATCAGGTGTTATTAATTTGCATAAACGCGCAGAAGTTGAGAATTTGCATGGATAAAAGAGTTCATACTGTTTTAAATAGTGTTCGGTTACTGAAATTGCAGTATTTGCGCTGTTTCGTTTCACGCAATGTGTGCTGATACATTGTCTGTGGTTGTTCCAGAGGCTGGAGAAAAGGATGAAGTGGAGGAGCGAAATGTCGAATTCCTAGAAGTATCTTCATTTCCCAGCTATAATATTTCAGTGAATTTATATGTTATAATTAGTTTTAAGGAAATGTCAAATATATTCTGCATA
Source organism: Mansonella perstans (assembly GCA_037074765.1). Lineage (NCBI taxonomy): Eukaryota > Metazoa > Nematoda > Chromadorea > Rhabditida > Onchocercidae > Mansonella > Mansonella perstans. Next base: position 13,581 of record JBAMDO010000572.1, read on the forward strand.
TCATGCGCCACCTCTCCTCATTATTCTTTATCAGCTTTCCATGATACACTGCGCCTGCATTTGTCACTTTCATTTTAATTTGTGTTGACAAAATGTTGTTATATGGCACAAACAATCTCCAGTGCAATTAATAGTCTAATTAATAGCCTAATTTTTTCTCTCCAATGCAATTAACAGTCTTATTAGGAGTCTAAAGTGGTAAGAAATCTGGATTTGAAAGCACATTAATTACACAAACGTTTCGAAATACTTTGTGTTGGATTTGTGAAAGTGTTGTAACCAACTCAATTTTTTTGAAATTTTGATCTAATTTTTTAAAAAAAAACATCGATTTTTACTTTTCAAGTTATAGGTTGATCAGAATGTCAAAGAACTTGATTTGACACGACATCGAATTAAGAAAATCGAGGGATTTGACTTTTTGCAAAGAATCGATTATTTGTGTCTGCGTTGGAACTTAATTAAAAAAATCGAAAATTTACATATGCTTGTCACACTCACTGAACTCGATCTTTATGATAATCAGGTTTCAAACCACTTTATTGAAGCTTTTCTACTTGAATTTTAAAAAAAGAGCAGTACGAGATGAATAAAACAGACAAATATCATACTGATGACAATGGATTTGTATAAATTTTAGATCACTAAGATTGAGAACCTAAGTGAATTGGTCAATTTGGAATCCTTGGACTTGTCATTCAATCGTATCACAGTGCTGGAAAATTTGTCGTCGTTAAAAAAACTTAGAACTGCTTATTTTGTCCACAACAAAATTCAAAAAATCGAAGGACTTGACGAGGTGATTAATCTCTTGAAGATTTTTTCACCAAAACTATATACATTTTTAATGAAGTAATCGTCTAAAAAAATATCTATCTTTAACAAATTTACCAAAATAAATTTGTGGAAACATTACTCACTGAAATTGCTGATTGCTTTTAGCTCACTGAATTGGAATACTTAGAGCTTGGCGACAATCGAATCAAAAAAATAGAAAATCTTTCAAAAAATTTGAAAATTAAACGACTGTTTCTGGGCGCTAATCAAATTACCGAGATCGAAAATTTGGAAATGTTGAAAGATATTGAAGTTCTCAGTCTTCCAGCTAATGCTATCCAAGAGATCAAGGTTATATGAAATTCTAGTTATTATATTTTTGATTTGGATTCTACCGGTACATTTGAAACTTGAAGCTATCTCAAATTATTTTGTGCGTGATTTTGATGAAATATGTTTATACAAGAACAAAGATATTTTGATGAAACATGTTTATACAAGAACAAAGATGAAAGTTAGGCAAGATCCGGCAGTGCTGAAGTTACTAAAAAATTCCTTTATCCTTCTATTTCATAAAAATCAGTATCAGACTTGCAATGTTTTCTTCATTAGAATAGTGCCCTCGTTATATATTATCGATCGTTTTGAAATACTTTGTGAAAATTGAAAGCATTATTTTTTTTAGGGTTTGAACAAATTAACAGCACTTCGGGAGTTATATCTAGCACAAAATGGCATAGAATATATTACGAATCTGGATAGCAACATCAATTTGGAAATTCTTGATTTGAATTACAATCGCCTTCGTTCTATTCCAAACATCCGCCATCTTCAAAAACTTACCGATTTCTGGGCTAAAAATAATCAAGTTTTCATAATTTCTTTGGAATTAGCGCTTTCAAAAACTGAAATTAAGTTCTTTATATGTAACCAATTTAATTCGAACATATAATTTTAGTAAATAGTTTTTGCAAAAAGAAATTTCTAAAAATAACGAAAAAATTTTATTGTGTGCTGGTTACAACTAAACTAAAAATATTGAAATATTGACGAAATTCTTTCATTTAACGCAAAATTTAGTTGACCAGAATGGCGGATGTGGATGAATTGGCTCAGTTGCCAAATTTGAAATTAGTTTATCTAGAAATGAATCCGTTTTCGGAATGTAATACTTATCGAAGCAAAATAATTCGCATGCTACCACAGATTGAGAAGCTTGACGCAGCCTATTGCCGCATTGGCAAATTTCTTTGAATTTATTTACTTTTGGTACGCAACCACTAATTAAAGTTAATTTTCATTTTTCATGACATACTTTTAATTTTCATTTTTCATGACATTCTTCTTCTCTTTTCTAATTCTCTTTTAAATGACATCTTTCAAATTTTTAGGGAGGCGAGAATCACAAAGTGTTAAAAATGGACGCTATCGACGGAAAAGTTTAATAATTCCAATTAAAAATCTAGTTTTAATCATTCATATTCTTGTCGATAGTAAAGAAATGATTTGTTCTTGAAGAAAAAAATTTCGTGAAAAATTTAAAAAGCAGCCGTAAAACATGGTCATTCTGCATATCATTTAATCATCTCTCAATTAAAACTTCTTCAACAGCAAGACTATCTTAATTTGCTTTGATCCCTAGCAAACTCCTTATCTTGGCTAGCATATTTAATCCTGATTATCAGTATTTCATCCTTCTATAGAAAAACCTCAAGCAAAGTTGTTGGAATTTTATTCTGGATAAGAAAAGCAAATATTTAGATTTATACTTGGATTTTTAGTTAAAATTTAGACCATTCAATTTTTACATTTCACACCAAGCATTCTCCGCTCGAACCTGAAAGATTTTGATTAGAATAAATATTTTACAAAATTGCATTTTCTGAGTTGAAATATTTTGTAATATAACATTTTCTGCACTGAGTACTGAAATGAGACTAATATTAAAGCAGAATTCTTTCGAGAAAAATATTTTAAGGAAAGAATATCCAATACGCATTGTGTTCTAAAGTTTCATGAACTCTAATTCGAATTTAAAGCAATTTTGACAAAGACTTCATTGATATTTTGATTTTTGAAATAGTTATTTTTTGCACTTACACGAGCCTCCTCTTCAGGTGTAAAATCATTTTTGATGTTGAAAAAAACTCGTAACTCTTCCACAGTCTTCCCTTTAACATGATTTGCAATAGTTCTACAGCCAGAGGAGAGCAAATCGCTAACATCCAAGTAATTCGCTGCCTTGAACTATGGACTGATTTTTGATTGTCACTTGAACTTTGAATATGAGAAAGAGCATCATTAAACGTTGACCCTTAATATTTGAGTCATGCTGACCTGAACAAGCTCGAAGAGTTCCCTATTGTCTGGCAAGGCAAGGAAATTTTCTTGCCAAATCTTTTCTTCTTCTGATTTTTCTGCATCGGCAGTGAGATGTGCTCGATGTTTGCACCATTCCAGGACCTTCAAACTTCGAAAATTACACAAAATTCTGTAATTCTGTTTAATGAGATAGACTTTAGACAAATGAATCTTGAAAAAACTTATGATTTGCTTTCTTTTATTCTGATTATTATATCTTTGAGAATATTTTCTTGGTCTTGAGCATTTTAGACAGGTATTCAATCCCAAAAGAGCAAAATATATTAAAAAAGGGAAAATATCGAAAGGACGGATTGGATTTACTGATTGCTAGAAAAAATAAATGCTACTAAAATAGGCATGTTAGAGATGAAAGTATTTGTGGAAGACACAATCTGTGAAAAAGTTTAGAGTGTCTTCGTTTTCCCATGACTTCCGGAAAATCCTTCAGCTAAATTATCTTGCACGCATGTAATTATTTTAATATTTTATGGAAGAAGCATTCTAGCGACACCTCTGGTTTGTCGTAATAATGAGAACTTATGTATGGGATTGTTCCGTCTACCACCATTTAATTGTCAATTAATGACATATACACCACCATAAAATTCAATACCTGAGTTTGTTAAATAGTAGCAAAATGTTAAATGATTAAACAGTCACATAGAAAGTTTGTATTTTATGAGGCTTTCCTACAGTTAATTTTCTTTGCTAATTAATTTATGAATTTAATAATTCTTTCAGTGAAATAACCCGAGCGGAATTGTTTTTTAAGTTCTTTAATCAATTTAAATAAAAGTATTTGACCTATTTGTTCAAATGAAGATAATACAAATCTGTACGTTCATTTTATTGTATTACTTCTTGAACTGCTGTTATTAGCAGTTCATTTTTCTTTGCAGCTACAGTAAAATGAAGTAGATCATCCTAATATAAAATAAATATTTCTTCAAACAGTATTCGAAATTTATGGTATTCAAACTGAGAAAACTAAGAAAAACCTTTTTAATAGTCTTAAGTGGTAATTCTATAGGTAGATCAAAAGCTGGCTGTGATTCGTCAACTTGGTCGATCAATAAATCTAAATTATAATATTTCCAAGAATGAAAAAAATCTCTTCTTATTCAATGTTTTTTTACACAAACCTTTTATATGCAGTTTAGATATCTTTAATCCAACAATCAAATACCTTTAATTTAAAGTCGGAATATTTCGTATTTGAAATTCGAAAAATATAATGGCGAGAGGAAATTCTACCTTTTAACATATTACGAATAGTCTTTGATTGTGATATAACATCCGTATCAACAGTTATCTTTTCTCCATCTAGTGACAGTAAATTGATACTTCGCTTATCAGACTGCGTTACATCGGTTTCAGACCGAAACTTTTGCTCTCCTTAAAACTGAAGAGTCATTGTCAATTTCACCTTTTTGTGTCGGATAAATTTGAAATACTTAAGTAGACTGCAACATATCTTTACAGTTTTTGGTTTCAAATATAAATTTTGACTCGAATCTAATATTCTAACACTAAAGTGTTATTTTTTGGAATTTACCATCATTGTTGGAAAAAACGCCGTCCATAAGACCGCGCGAAACGGTTTAATTTTTATATAATTATCGCAGTAGTTAGCAACGTAATTTATCAGTTGCTGGAAGTATGCAAATTATACCTATTGACCCATATAAATCATAGGTATAATATCATTGAAGACAATAATATGTAATGTTTTATTTGCTTAGCAAGATTCACAGTAAACAATACATAACATTTAAAAGAATACAATTAGTATACATAAGATCATCAAATTTTTCATGAAATACTCCTATAAAAATTTATAAAAATTTGTTTTAGCACGTTTTTCTTGTTGATAGCATTTTTTCCCCTAATGTCAATGATGTTCGTTTGTGATCTTCGAAGACTGAATTATGAATACCCATTTCATGATACCAAATTAAATCGCTCACATTACTAGATTGTATGGTAAGTGGCAGTGGCGTTTTTCGATGATAAATTTTCAGTGAGATGGAACGCGACATATATATATATATATATAATCGGAGTTAAAATGTGCATGAATTAGTTCATTTAAATATAACCGTAATAACAGGTAACTTTCTTTTAATGTACAGTATTCTGGCAAGCAATAAAGGGAATAAAATTTCTTCACGAATAATAGTGTCAAGCTCCTTTCATATGATCAATGGCATGGAAAACGTTTTTCAGGTCAGGTGACCTTCGGAAATATTCGGTATTTCAAATAAATCGACACCAAAATGATAATTAATGCAATGAATCAATCACTGAAAACCAATTGGAATAACAATAGACGTCTATTTGTTGAAATTTTTCGTGTCATGTGTCACCAGGTAGCGTCGATATTAGCCAGCGCTAACAGTTGTTCATTGGAGAGTTGAAAAGATGGGAAATGCGATATGTTCTGAGTGTGTAGTACTGATTAATAGCTGTGAAAATGATCTCTTTTAGTTGTTGTTTGCTTCAAAATAATAAACAATTACAATGATTATGATAGTAAAATCATTTGTCTACTAAAAAAATGATTTGATAATGATGTTGTAAAGATGATGCGGAAGTTTTTGGTTGGTTTAGTTGGTGTGTTTATAACAATTGCGACTTTTCCGAATTGTGAGATAAGGTTTGGAGGAATGTGAAGAGATGGAGAAAAAATGAACTGATACAAAAATTCCTCAAATGAGTTGTATCAGTCGTGAAAAAATTCATAAACCGTATCACAATGCGACAGTAACAACAAAATAAGTAAGTTTATTTTTTTGTAGGAAACTTAAACAGTGAGTTCAACTGACATTATGTTTAACTGATAAAAAATCCGCCTATCGATCATCTTGTGGTGGCATTGCTTCCCTCGTTTCTGGCATGCTAAAATTTTTACAATTTCTTCAGGAAAAATTAATTTCTTACCTTTATAAAATATTATCTTAAGGTATAAGACGTGCATAAAACTTTAAATTCAATTGAAAAAAAAGAAAAAAGTACGAAGAACTTACAAACTTAAATTACAGAGATTATTAATTTGAGAAATAAAAGATTTAGCAAAACAGAGAATTGTAAAGACCTCATGGATAGAAGCGTTTGTTCTTCATTATTCTGATCTAACTCTTTTCTTCTTTCACTAGATAATTCTTCGCACTGTGCCTGCATTTCATCAGGATTTGCGGTCTGTCGCCTTAAGCTGAAAGTTGACTAGGCAAGTAATAATAAAATTTCACGGTAAATTGCCTTCCTTATTTCTCTCCTATTTCGATAATTTACGAAAAAAAGCTTACATGCTTACGTAAGCATATTTGCTTATTTGTCAAATGCACAGATAGGTTTTATTGCTCATTCATTTACTTAATTAATTAATATAAAGCATCGAAATTACCTCAACTCTTTCATTAAGACTGATTATGTCAGGATATAAACTGAGTGCAACTTACTTACCTAATACTTTCGCGTTCCTTTTTTTTCAACGGATTCGCCATGCAAATATGCAAACTTTCAGTTCGGTTTGTTCGAATTTGATCTAATCGTCGAGCTATTTTCAAATATGAATCATCGGTTTGAATAACAAGATCCTGTAATTTGATATGAGAGAAATTGGCATCGCTTATCATGGAAATATTTAGCAGCTGAATATTGCTTTAATGAACTTGAGTTATTAGGACATGGCCACCTGTTAAAAGGGCAGAATTATAACTAGAAAGGCGTTGATTTCAATATCATGGCAATATTGAAATAGATAACCCAGCTTTACCTGACGCTTTGGTCTTGTCCATTTCGGTACAGATTTGTCTGCAGTATCCTTTTTTACATTAAGCTTTGACATATTACATTCTTCCTCAATCGAATTGCGGGAATTAAAATTGTTCATGTCAAGCATCGTTTGTACGAACGTATCGCACATATCTCCCACATCAAATGAACATTGCGTGCTACAACCATTAATCAGTATAGAAATAACATGCTGAATGGTATAACGATACACTACAACCTCGATTAGGTAATGAACATCAAAAGATCCGCTGCAATGATCAAATATATTTTCTGGCAAAACTCTCAGGAATCACTTTTTGAATAGGCATTTGTTTGTTTATCTATTTTCCAATAAGAGTTCCGATAAGAATGGTAATTAACCTTTTGTTTTCGACGAAGAATGAATTTGTGGAATCGGTTTTGCTCATCGTGTTCTTTCGTTTCGCCGAATGTGCTCGGCGATTCTCAATTTCGACATACTTAATAAATAACTCAATAAATGTTATTTCATGGCATAAACTTTATTTTCAATCTTACTCAAGAAATTTCAGATTTTACTAAAAAATTTTACTTCATTGTAATCATCAAATGCCGTTTGTGCGGCCCGGCTGCATTCCGGTGTCTGTATCTGCGACATCCAGGCATCTGTTTCCATAGATCGATGAAATACCTGATTTGTTTCCTCTTCTGTCTCCGTACTTTGTTCCACCATTTCAGGAAGCAATGTCTCAGTTTCAGTTGAAACATCCTGTAGTGAAGTAACAACTTTAACTTGAAGTTTTTTTAGGCATCTAATATTTTTAAAAATTCTTCAGTAACTTACAAGCCGTATGGGTTCCTTGTGATGTTCGCTATCATTAATTAACTGCTTCGAATTTTCATTATCGTTATTTTCTCGTTTCATTGAAATATTAACAGTTCCTTCATCCAATGACGTTTCCATGCTGCGATCCATTAATTTTGGACGAGCTCTAGCCTTAGAATATTTAAAAATTATAAACACCAAAAAACAATAATTTAAAAGTTTTTCTCAAAATTATTCTGGTGAACCATGTTCATTTTAAAATTTTGGGGGAATTCGACGTAATGTAATTTTGAAATACAATTGAAGTTCTACCTGTAAATCATGTAATTTGAGCATAATTTCATCTACTTGAAATTGTGCAATATCTGTTTGTACTGCGCAACCGCTTAGTTCTATCTGCCGTTCCTCATCAGTTAGTGATACGCGTGCCTGAACACCGCGATCAATGCCTTCCGGACTAAAAATTATCGAAAATGATCGATTTTGTCAAAATTTATTGCACTTTTTTTTATTCTTCAAAAAAGATCTATTGACAACGTAAATTGTACAAAATTTAAAATTCAAATAACGACAGTTAATAAAATTAAAATAAATATTATTTTCTCTTACTGCAGATAATTTTTGAAATTACTTTGCGAAATCCATTGGAAGTGAGGTAATATCAGACACTGAATTTGCATCGTCGTGAAAGTTTAGTGCAGAACTTAACACATTTGGAGCAAGCGTTGAAGATATTATCGAATCCTTCATTCTGTAGGGTACACTGAGTAAAAATCAAAAAACTGAGTTAACAACAGTTAGAAAAATTTAAATCAGTGAATCGAAAAAATTCAATACTTTTAAAAAATCACAGAAGTCTTTGTAGTATTCTTAATTACAATATAGTACTTTATTCCTGGTGATTCTCGATTAGAACACAGTACAGCATCTACTAAAGAGCATGTTTGAATGAATTATAAAAATCATTAAACGAGGATTTTCAGAGGTTTAAAGTTTCCTAAGAAAACATTTAAATCACAAAGTCTTGCAGTCACTGTGATTAAAAATATTGGTAAAACATTTTACCCAACATCTTCAGTATTTCGCATCCACTGAGGACTTGCATCCTTCAAATAAGCTTCGTTTGTAAAGCTCATAGTTGTACCCATATCCTAAAACTTCATAATCTTATTTGTGGCATTGAATTACTACACTTTCTGAGAAGAATAAATCAAAAGATAATAAATGATATGACAGCACCAACTTGAAATTTTGCAATCGATTCAGAAAATGAAGATTTCTTAAAAAATTTTTCTTCAGTTTGAATATTTTTGTTATTTAACATTCTCGTTGATCGTTCGTAAGTTTCGGCCTATAATTATAACTTATTACTATTAGTTTGAATGTTTTAATTCATACTCCACTGCTTGGTGAAAGATGTATTCCTTGTCAAATGAAATAGCCAAGATTTTTTGCAAATGTTCAACTTGAATTCAAACAACATTATATTTGAAGCTAATTTACAAGTTCAAAAAATCTATAATCATGTTATAATTTCACTTAGCTAAGTAAATTCTGATTCTTCGAAATGATTTTTCAAAAAAAACTAAAAAAAAAAATTTTGAAATTAAGCAAGAAATTAACCTGTTTGTCAAGCTCAGCAGTTTGTTTTTCACTAAGAAAATGCGGCGCCATATTCCGGATAAACCATGGTTCTTTTGCCATCAATCGCTTTAGAATTTCATTGCGCTTCACTGGATCTCCACATGCTAAAGCATGCTGATATTCCTTCTGAAAAGCGCCAGTAATGAAACTTTTCCTAAAACTAATATTCCAGTGTTTTTAGATAAACTGAAACGAAAAGTTCAAATGATGATAATAAATGTTGCTAGATGTTACACTGATAAGAAATGTCTTTTTTTAATCATTGAAATTTTTTAATAAATTTTGAAAATCATGATAAAATTATTTATATTGCCTGCATTCGAATCATCAAATGATAAAGCCATTCTTCAAATTTGATTTGTATAACACTGAGAAGCATTGAAACAATTGAAAGACCGATGATTACCAGCCAAAACATCAATATCAACATATGCGGATGATCTGGCACAACATCACCTGATGTAAGAAGTATGAATCATTTAAAGCATTAGAAAACTTCATGACTGATTAAAAAGGAATGATAGTGAAAAACTAAGTTAGTAAGAAATGATAAGAGAATCAATGATTAATATGTGAAATGATCTAACCGAGGCCAATCGTAGATAGCGAAATGAAGAAAAAATAAAGGGAAGTGAAATAGGACCAGCGCGTTTCCCAGAGGCAAAATAGACCCGCACAAATACATATCCAACCAACGCAAATAAATAATGCAAGCCAAACAGGTATTGTCCTGAAATGAACCCATTAAATAGCAAAAAAGCGTGGAAAATAAATGAAAGATAGGAATCAATAGTAGTTGTCGTAGGAAATGATTTCTAATCAATAGCAATATAATCGGTAAGTTAAAAGGATTAAATGAGATTGTCGAGAGAATTTTATTTACAGTTGTTTGAGTAGATTTTCAGCGGAAGTCAAATCAAAATCTTGCAAGAAGGATCTGATAATTCCTGGTATTTATTTCTGGTATTAATTTTCTGGTATTATAATTAGTTCTGAATTGACATGAAATATCAGCGTTACTCAAACCTGCTCTCAACTCTCTCATCTTCCACTGCTTCAGCCGTTTCTGAGGGTAGACTATTTAGTAGCTGCTCACTCTGCTTCACATTACCTTCCTCAACATCCGCCAGTCGTCTTGAAATTCCAAGAATTTTTTTAAATTAAAACAATTTGAACTCGATTTTATTAAAAATCAACTTGAAAGATGTCATTTTAATCTGACATTAAAATGTCAAACCTAGACTTAGCAGAAATTTGAAACTATACTTGCGAAGTATCTAAGGCACTTACTGCATATACTCCCACTTCCTAGTTCCTGATTTTTGTCGTTGTTTCGCTATCGCAATGCGTTTCTGTCTCGTATAATTTTTGATACACTCTCGATATCTGGCAACGAAATTTCTTGGTAAACAAATATTTTTCTTTAGTTTATACCAAAACTATATTCAGCATTATTGAATCATAATGTCTTAATGTTTGTCAAAATTGGGCAATTTAATAAGGCTAATTAGACTGTTCAAACTCACATTAAAATTATTCAAATAAAATTTCTAAGTTTTTTATTTTATCCATTTTTACATAATTTAATGATTTAACAATAAGCAAAATTCTCTGCTTCCGAGAATTACTTGTCCCTTGCAAAACAAACAACAAATGTTGTTTTGAAAGTTATCATTTTTCTGTAAAAGCATGAAAAATATCAATTAAAAAATCTAGAAATCATTTGCTGCCTTTTTCCTATCAGATAATCATAAAAGCAATCATTAAAAATTTATAACTTTGCAGTAATTTCATTTGCAAGATGCAATGCTAACCAACTGTTATTCGCTGCTCGTAAGTAACCTATACTTCAATTCACATAAATTTAAGATAAACAGACTTGCAAAACTAGCAGAAAAATTAGTTGGATGCTCAATTAACGCATTAAAAAAATTGATTCGTTTGTTTGATTGAAAAATTGATTGATTCAAACATTCGGACGATATTACCTCATCCAGACATTGCCTGCAGAAGTGGTAAGCGTTTTACCGAAATGACTTAGTATAGCCAACACAAGGGGTATACCAAAAATTGCATATACAATACTTAATGCTTTTCCACCTGTTGTTCGTGGTGCTATATTACCGTAGCCTGAAATGTGAAAAGTAATGAAACTATGCAGAGCCAATTACTGATTACTGATGCAGTATTGCCGGACTAACCGATAGTGGTGAAAATGGTGCCAACATAGAAGAGAGCTCCCCACATATCCCATTCTAAGCCTTCTGGCATTTTTAATTTTGTTAATTGACTTTCATACCACAACAAGATTTTTCTGAAAAAAAAAAGAAACTGCTTATTACGCGATAGATTTACATTGCATCAATATAGAAATCATCTATGATCCATGGCAGAATGCATGATTCTCTTATATCATTTTGTTTTAATCAAGCGTTATGATTCCATGCAACGAAGTAACGCCTTCATATCATTTAATTAACGAAAATCTCCAATAACTTTGAGAAGTAGATGATACAGAGAATATGGAAGGGATAAAGTTAGATCAATAAAAACAAAACTGATTACTTTGAATTAATCAAATTTGTAAACGTATCCGAATTTTTACTACGGAAAACTCGTCTCAACCGTTGAAATGTATCGTTCCTCAAATCATCTAGTATGATTTTTTCTTTCCTGAAGGATCGAGATTCTAAATATCGCTGAATTTTTGCAAGTCTAATATTTGGTGCTGCGATAATCAACACTACTTGATTGAAACTTTTTTCTTTCTTCCAAATTTTCATTAAAATAAAAAAATATATACAAATTTACACAAATTATTTCACTCATTTTTTTTAATTGATGCTTAAAATCGACTAATTTTCAATGAGTGATTCTTTTTTTGCTATATACAAGATCAAAATAACGATGGATATCCCCCTTGGAAAGACGAACCTGATAAGTTCCTGTTCATGCGCTCTTTCCACCCAACAGAACAATGTTGCGCCAATTAACGAATACATTGTTAATACAATAAATGGTGTTATGTGTTGCAATTTATATTTGTCGTAATAAAATTTCACCTGAAAATCAACATTTCTGACAAAATATTATGGTACTGGAAAAGGTCTCTTTCTAGCGCTGAACAATGCAGTGATTTGAAAATACATGTAAATGCAATTTATGAAACTCAAATGCTAATCCATGGCAAAATGCATAAAAATAGCCGAATGCAGTAAAACAATTTTCAATATTCAGTTATTTCTTCAATTTCAATCAAATATCTAACGTTCCAAGAAAAAAAAAGCAATATTTCGAGAAGATAAAATGTCGTTCCCAAAATTCACAATTTTGATTTCTTTGAAAACTTTAAAGCTATTTAATTTTCCCTGTTTTCAGTCATAATCAAAGTTTGATCCACTGCTCATTTTATCACTAACTGTGATTAAAGGTTGAAATAACAACCTGCCCAAGAAAATCTTTTGGCTTCTGCTTTCGTAAGTGTATCTTTTCCTCCTCCGATTGATTGAAAACCTGAAAATTCAGTCTTCCATTGCTATGCTGGACTATCTTAACATCGAACTGCTTTATGAATCAGTTAATTTTTAGATACAAATTGTTGAGAGTACGATTTGATGAATTCACTCTTGAATCATGCAAAAGTTCTGATCAAATCAGTGGAACAGTTTGATAAAGGATTATATAAATATCTGGATAAACGCCGAAGTTCATATTGAACTACTTTTGAAACCTATGAAAGTGAATCACTGTGTCAGTTTTATCCTCTTTTCCACTATCAAACATCAATACATAACTGGCAGATTTAAAAAAGGAAGCAATTTCGCGCAGTTTTAAGTCATGGCAAATTAGAAAAATGAAACTGACCGAACTTTTTTTTCAAACTTTTAAATTTATCAATCAAAAAATGCTGGAATGAAGGAAGTCAGCATCACTATTTGAGTTTCGCTTTCCTATATATATATATATATTTGATATTAGGAAGCGATAATTAATGTGATCATTTTTCAGCTTTGTAGTAATGCTGATTTCTTCCTAGATCAATTCGAAAATGGTATCAAAGGTTAGTTGCAAAATTTGGCGGAAAGACACAAATGAAATTTCAAATACGTATGTGGAACTTTTTTTTTCAGACCCATGTATGGAACTTCTTCTAAGTGCTAATAGAGGTCACATAATAAATTTTTTTCGAAACTGGATATTTTTGATTGTCAAACGTTGTCGCAGCAAACAGTGATGACTATGTATCGCAATAGGTTTTAACATTAATAGTTATTTCCGAAAATTTAAACCAAGCCAAAAAATTCAAATTTGTTGAACATAAATTTTAAAACTAAGAAAAACCGAAATTAATTAGTAAAAAAAAAAATTAGAAAAAAAAACCGAAAAAAAAACCCTCGTTCAAATGACTTTAAAAATTGAAGTCTTTTGTTAAAAATTAATTTAAAAAAAGGTAAACAAAAGTATCACATTAATCCTTAATAATGTGATTTCTGATCATCTAACTTTCATTGTATTTTTTCAACTTATGAGTATCAAATATTTCTCACATTGATTGAGCAAGTAGAGATTGCCAGTCCTAATTATCTAATTTCAAAAAATTAAATTTTTTTAGAAAAACAGTTTAGTCTATAACAGCTGTAGTTTCAGCAGATTTCCAGTTCTTGACTCTCAAAAAACACACTTCCGGATTTCCTCACAAGTACCAATCGTTCCACCAGTGACAATTAACTGTGCCATTTTCTTTTTTTTTTTTTAACAGCAATGAATTATTTTCCAAAAAAATATTTGTGCTTCGATTTTATATATAGTTTATGTCAGCTGTTTCTGATTATTTCTGATTTTCTCAATCTATTGTCGTTCATTTACGGTGCATTTTAGAAATGCCTAGCATTGGCCGTCATGTTATAATAGAAATGTGAGTGAAATTTTTCCTAATCTGGTAGTTCCTTTTGTAGTTCCTGTAGTTTCTGTTTAGCCGGAAATAATTAATATTAGTTCTTCAGAAAACTTCTGCATGTTTTTCAAAATTTTCCCAGCTGTTATTTTTCACATTGCGAAAATCTTTTCCCAGCATGAAATTTATCAATTTCCATCAGAACAAGTGAAAAACTGAAATTTTTGAAAAAAACAAAAATAAAAACAACCTCATCCTGGAAATAATAGCTATGAACTTTACAGTCAAACAAATGAGCATACAGATGTTTATAATATTTATGCGGCCTAATGGTGTTGAAAATATTAGAAAGAAGTTGAAGTGATGAATCACTGATATTATTGTCTTTTCAGATAGAAATTTTCAAAATAAATATTCTTTTTGGATATTTGTTAATGATATGTAAATGTTTCATAAATGTTTTCTGCTCAATTAATATGTTTAATACATTCCACAACTGACCTGATTATCAGTTTCGACAAAATTACTCCCAGTATCGTCCAATAGTTGAGGGGTAATTGACGATGAATGTGAAAAGTTCGATGGATACCTGCAACATCAATCGTGTTGAAAATGATTATGGAATATTACTGTACCATAACTGATTTGTATATCACACAATTATTGGATGAAACTAACCCAATGTAATGTACTGTACACAAATCATAATCCAATCACAAGAGTTGCGAGAGTTGGGAGAATGACATTACGGAAGCATTCAAATGATTCATTTTCAAATATCAGAAATCTCAAAAATGGACACTTTACAAACTTCAGAAAGGCTGACATAAGGAAAAAATTTTTAAAGTTGAAAATGCAAAGGTTTAGAAATTTGCGAAATCTTTCAAACACAGAATCCAGATCAATGAAAAGAAAAACTGACAAAGATATGAAGAAGATGCTTTCTGAATGCTGATAGCAGTGGTAATTTAAAGATTTTCAAATAAAGAACTCGTCATGTTAAAACTCAAGACCATAAGGAAAATCACGGATGACATATAGCTTCAAGATTCGATTTATTCTATCAAACCATAATATAAGGTGTTAAACGCAAAAATCTATATAAGAAAAAGATTTCTTAATTTATGTATTATTTAATAATTCAGTTTCAATAATTTAAAAGAAAAAGAATATCCCTTTTTTGTAATTTAAAAATGCACCAAAAGATAAGAGATTTGCCGATGAAAAGCAACAACGATTATATGAACAAATGTGCGAATGATTTGTATGTAATGGATTGATGTGCTTTTGTGTAATCGCAGGAAAGTAACTGAAACATAAATTATGCTTTCGCTACTGAACGCTTGTACTTTTTCAATAAAGGAGTATTTTTTTGCTATTATATTATTTTGTCTCGGAGGGATCTTTGGGAAAGTGAGAATTTCTGAAGAAACTATCAAATGAAAGAAACTCAGCCTTTTGACAATTAAGTTTAGACTTTAAATGGTAATAGGGAAAAAGAGGCTATAATTAGATTTTCACCTTTGAGTGTCTCTTTTAGTTAGAATTTCTTCGAATCAAAAGTAAGCTCTTTTTGTTAAATTGGGGAAGAAGTGAATAAACGACGAATGCGTTTTGTCAGAAATATTAGAACTGTACTTTAGGACAACATATGTGTTTAGGAATGTATAACTGAAATAAGATTGAGAAAATGACATTTACATTTCGTTAGAACATCCTAGAACATGTTAAATCAAATGGGTTACAGCACTTATGCTAACGAAAGGGTAGTTCTGAAAACGACTTCATAAATGATAAATGATGGATTGGATGTCAACAGAAAATATGATATGACTGCACTTGTCGGTCATGTCACTGTTGCAATATTATACACTGTCATCGTGAAATATTCCTTTTTGAAATATAAAGGATTGTTTTTCTCAAAGTCTGACCAAGCATTGTCATATCGGCTAATCATTTCATCGCTAATATCCATTAAGGGTGACGAAGGACGACATTTTTGATGCAGTGATTCGGCCCGCACAAACACCGCCATTGTTAATCAGTTAAAACTGAAAAATTATTTCACTTGCTACGTGTGATGATATATTTTATTTTTTTGAATTTTTACTAATTTTAGCACTATTATTTATTCAGGACAACCATTCAGATATTGTGGCCGTAGGCTTAAGTAATTTGCGAAATTTCAAAACTATTGGAAGAACTTTTTCTTCAGTAAAAAGATTAAAAATAAGTTACCAAAAATGAACCTATTTGTTAATACTGCACCAATTAATAAAAGATTTCTACGATAACAATCAGATTTGATAAACAATACTTTATAATTCTTGCGGCATAAGATTGAAGCTTTCCTAGAAATTCTTTCATATTCAGCCAAAACTAATTTAAATACGATAAGAAATGTTTGTAATGATAACCTTTATTTAAATGTACTACACTTTAAATTTGAATTTGGTAGCACGTTGGTCACGTTACTTTTGAATTTCTTGAAAATGCATTGTGCAAAGCGTTTAATAATACTAATTATCTTTTCATCCTTCCTAAAAATAATATTTTCAAATGTGAAATAAAGAGACGAAAATTAAATAGTTCAAATTTTTTCGAAGATATGAAATGAAGAGATATGTAAGAGAAATAATCATCGAAACATGAAGCAGTCCCAAAAAACTGAAGTTGAAGATAGATGGAAGCAAGCTGCCCGCTTGTTGAAGATTTGAAACAATTTATAAGCATTTAACAATGATTGATTCATCCTGAAATAGAAGTGGTTCAGTTAGAACTTTTTCTTCTAACTTTTTAGCAATCAAGAAAATGAAAATTCTTGATTTTAAGATGAATTACAAAATCAATGAGTACTAAGCATTTTTGCTTACTTTTCTCTTGATCTCTTACTAATTGGACTTATAATTGAATCGTCCTTGTTAATTAATAATAAATTCTTAATGATACTAGATAATAATTCACAAGTGAAAGGAAATTAAGTAGAAAAAAAAAATGAAACTCGGAAGATAACATCAATGCGTGAAGTTGGAAACAACAAACTACTAAAAGATTGTTTAGTTGATAGAATAATTTACTGCTGGATAATGAGATCATCTTTCTTTTTCTTCATTCATCTCTGCATTCTTTTTTGCAGCAAACAAAATTTAATGAAATTCTCAAGACTGGCAACATGTTTATGTAACTTTTCATTTAGAACTCTTAATTTATTTTTCTTTTAGAACTCTTTTCATCAAAAGTGTGTATGGCTATATTGTAATGGCTAAGGTGTAACAAGAACTGCCTTACTGGAAGTAGAGTGAGTGTATTATTGAAAGTTTCAAATAGGAAGAAATTATATGATTGTCTGTTAAATGAGGAGAAGTTCGATGTATTGGTTAGATTTAAGCCATTTCTCTTCAGAAGGTGTTAAACGGATGTTAAGAGTGCAGTCAAGCAAATCCACCACACTGAATAATTTCATAAACAAATCAGATGAATTGATTAAATTAATCGAAGAATGACTAAGATATTTATTGTCTTTCACAATAATCATACAGTACATGATTCGAAATATTGAGTATTTTAAATTCTACCAATTTTGATTCGAAGACTCTAATAGAATTACTTTAAGCTTTGAATATCGCTTCGAACTTTGCTGTAGGATTGTTAGTAAAGCAAAACAAGTGATAACCATCCATTCAACACAATGATGCTTTCGCAGTGTTTAAGAAGCGTAGAAAAGCCATTTAACAGCTGACCAACCATTTAATATAGGACAAGCTGATTAGCACTAAAAGACTGATTTGACGTTGAACATCGCTTCTTTACACAAAATCCTAATTCACGTCCTTTTATTAGGCCAGTAAAGCTTTGTTAGTCATTTACTTTACTAAAATAATATTGAAAAGTTGGCACAGAAATACTTACTCTGATACCAAAATCTCAGAAATGTCAAAACACTCTAGAAGTACAACGGATCCCTACCATTCCAAATTATTGATGTATTTCTGGACATATATCTGATGGCCAATGTCGAAATATTATAAGGAACTTTTACATACTTTATAACAGCAATTTCACAGAATGAGTAATCAAAAGATATAAAGCAATCGAAAGTTGGTTAAAATATCATATCTTCTACTTGTCATTAAAAAATTGAAATTATAACGAAATCCAGAAACAAGTTGCTTCTTTAGCATTACCTATTAACTTTGTTACATAAATGCTTCGCCAAAATCTAAAATTCTTTCTTGAGAATTTTCAACGAATTAAGTAGTTTACTTTTTGGTAAAGAACATACTACATATAACAGTAGATGGCATTAATTCTTGAACATATAACAGTAGATGGCATTAACCGTAAGATTAAAACAAAACAGCTAGAAAAACGTAATACATGAAAAAATGAAGTAATAGCAAATTATTGCTATACTTTATGTTTGCGTCCAATGCTATCATTTAAATTCTCGCATAGTTTAAACTGCTAAAATTTCTAAAAAAAGAAGACATTATATACAAAAAATAGAACATCTTGATTTTCAGATCACGAAAGTACTCTGTTGTAGTTGGAGCTGTTAAAGCAACCCTAGTCTTGAGCCGGGAGACTCATTAATCTGATCATACTAAAACAGCTTGAGCTTTTTCACCTCATTTATATCTATTACATTTGAAGTGATTATCTCATGATATAGGTCATTACCTCCAAGAATCCTTTTCCCAATTCTGGCAAACACAAAAAACCCTTTATAAGCATTTGCTATATTATTAATAAGATATGACTTATATCTTATTCTTGCACTTTCATCCATCACGTAACAATGACCGTAACAATTACAATTATATAAAATTAAAACGACAAAAAGATGAAAATATCATTTATTAAAAAAGCAAGAAAACAAAGCCTTCGGAACATCAAAAATTCCACTGACTAGCAAAAAATAGAAAAATTCGCTGCTGCAAACCTCTTCTTGAGATTAAATGTTTTTTTTTTTTTCAATAAAACAATTGTCGGAAGCTCAGCTATTTTCCTAAACTTTAGTTTTGAAGTTATGAGTGATTTTCATCTTTCTGTATTGGAATCGAAATCAAAGCATACTTTACACTTGCTAGCATTAGGATGACAGCATTGCTACTTAACTAAAGCTTGTGCTATCGCTGCTGCCGAACAATGTACTCATACTGTAGTAACGAGTATCATTGAATGATGGTACAGCTTCTTTGCTCGATCCAAGCTTTGAATTAGATGTTCGAATGCGGGCAATGTGCTTAGCAATGGCCCCTTGTTCACGCCTCATCGCTTCATTTTTCAAACTACTAGTATTCATTGAGTCGACGCCATCTCCGGATAAATTTGTAAGAGTTAATTGTTTTAGCTCACGCACTTTACTCCTTATAGCACTGCGCGTCATAGTGAACCGGCGCCGATCTTCTAAAAAAATAACATTTTCAAGCATTTTTCACCTATCTTGTACTCATTAAAAACAAAAATCGGAGCATTATAATATTTAGAATTCACCAGCATCAACCACAAATTTTTAATTTTTTATAGGCTCTACAATCATAAAAAGCAAAACGTTTACCGGTGAGAGCAGAACCACAAATTTAATCTATTCTTGACTCTTAGAGTGACTTATGACTTATGACTCTAACTATCCTGATTTCAGATAAAGGATAAAAAGACTTTCACTGATCAGGGTTTCACAAAAAGTAAAAGTCCAGATGAAACAAAAATTTAAAATTAGAACGAAAAACAACTCACCACTATAGGGTTTGGTGGACAGTGGAGTGCTGGTCACTAATGAATTACTGCAGAATTGTTCAACAGGACTACTTTCATCAAACTCATTATTAGTTATTCGACGACTCTTTCTATCAAAGTAATTATTAATTAGTTGCCGTTTTCTTCGTTTATTGTGTGGATCTTTGCTATTGCTAATATTGATGTTTTCTACAAAATCTTGTAGATTGAAATTTCCTTCCTCAGGAAAACTTGTATTGGATTTAAAACTCGTCGTAAAAGCAACCGGCACTGATTTTGTATTGCTCATATTCTGCTGCTGCTTCACCAAAAAAGCAAAATCAATAGAACTGTCATGATTTTCAACATGATCACCGGCTTCAGATCTCGGAATATACTGAAAATGGTTTTGAAGAGTTTCCTCAAAATCAGAAACAGACGAAATACTCATATCATCGACTTGATATTGTTCGCTTAATTGATCCCGCTCATCACTCTTTTCATAATGAAAATCATCCCACGATATATCGCTATTCACATTTGATTCACTTTTGCAAGCATTATTATTAGCATCCTTGGCCGGTCTTGGCAGTTTATGTGGATCAGCTAGATAAACGTAAGCGGTCGATACTTCATTTGCATTGGTAAAGTCCAGTTGTAATACTTCCAACTGGCGATAAATTTCTGAAAAGAAAAAAAGGAAATCTGCATAACTTCAATTTCTGATGAAAATGTGAAATCTTTCTTTTCTGATTATACTTCTTCAGAAAGTAATTCCAACAATTCAGTAATATTTGCTTATGCAAAAACTTCAGTAATATTATATAAATGTGGAATACGTGATAATATAAATGTTATTATAGTGTCAAGTATGGTTGGCACGCAAAATGAATGCACCTAGCAAATATGTAGTTAGCTCTCTTCAAACACTACAATGTTCGTTGCGAAGCAGGTGAAAATTCTTCACGTAATGTTAGCTATCTCATTTCTAGAGTAAATGATAAATGGATTTGCGTAGTATTTGCACAATTCAGCAATTAAAAACTTACCATCAACGTTTCGTAATTCTTTTTTTGAAGGGCCGAAATTGAGAAAAAAACGAATCAATTGAAAGAGACCACGAAAGAAAGTTGGAAACATTTTCACAGTAGTTTCTTCTCTGTTCAACAATATTTCTCGAAAAAAGTTGAACGTTGAAGAATGCGATATATTGCCTGAAACCAGCAAACATACTGTCCGTTTAGTATTTGCTTTTAATTCTCATCTGTAGTAATAAAAAGGGATAACAATAAGTTAACATTGATTAACTTTGACCCTTTGCCCATTGGCTAACTTTGACCCTTTGATTCTATTGATTAACTTTGACCCTTTGTCCATTGATTAACTTTGAGGATATAAATAAATAAAGTGCAAAAGATGCTTTAACGATATAAAAGAGGTCAAGAGACAAGGTCAAAACCCAATACAGAAAATGATGCTTATCGGATTTTGGAATAATTTTTTCAAAAAAAGTAGCTTCCCGCTATTGCTTGTAAACTTCAAGCATACATAGGCTGGGAGATTATGTGATTACGTGATCCGTGATCTGAGAGATTATGTGGTTACGTGTGATCAGGGTAATGTTTTTGATAGTGAGAAGCTAGCGAGAGGAAAAATGAACACGAATTTCGAGGCCTCGAAATTGACCCTTCTTTTTTTGTGTACTGATTCATCGGATACATCCCACAGCAGTTTATATGTGACCTCTTCTTGTCTTCTGTGACCTTTCCGTCTCTTGTGACCTCTTCTTGTCTTCTGTGACCTTCCCGTCTCTTGTGACCTCTGTTTTCAATCTTTAGTCTCAAGAATAGATGTGAGAGTTCAATCTACCATACGTTAATGAAGTCGTCGAGACAACAAAATCATGCTTGAAAAGGCAGTGTGCTAGAGACATATGTTAGAGATGCGTGATTCTTTAAGAGATGCCAAACATGACTTTCATTAAAGTTTCAATCTCTATATGAATTAAGGCATCAGCATACTGAATTAATTTACGTCCTACCTTTGCTTAACATAAAATTCTCTGTTAGGATTTGTGCAATTCCATGGATGATTGTTTATTTATTTATAAAACATGATGTTTACTAAGAATCATCAAACAAGCATAACAGTTCTCGGGGAACTTTATTAACAAACCATAACAGATCATTAACAGCACTTTTTTCACGCAAGTGAAAATATTTTTTCCATCAATTCACATTTTTTCGACAGTTTTCAATCCCAGTATGTTGAAGCAGTCAGCCATTACAGTAGCTGTCACGTTACATAACACCAACCGCTGATAATGAATGGTTGTTTTTCCTTAAAGAAAGAAAAGTAATTAAATTAATATCTTATGTAATAGGTAATTACAAATCAACTGCGCTTCAACCATAATTATAAATTAATTGCGCTCCAATCTTTGTCTTCTCGTCTCTCTCTTTCTTTCTCTCCATACTTCCCTTTTTCAATTAATTGTATTTCTTTGAAGATACAATAATTAATACAATAAAATGACCGCAAAAAATAATATAGCTTTACAAAATTACAGGTTTTTCTACTATTAAATGTCCTCTGATTCGAAACTTCAATATGAGTTAGAATCGCTTATGAGTGCATAAATTTAAATGAAAGAACACTGGTAGGTAGCGGAAGTAAAAAAATGGCATACCATCAGGATCTTTTTGAATTACGTAACATTCGTTGTAAAAATCATGGAATGATGTTGCCAGACAATAGACATAATCGCAAAGCTGGAAAATTCAAGTAGTAATCAGATTATCAAGAAGCCACATAAAAAAGTTCAAAAAGACCTCATCCTTTTCCTAAAAATGTTCGAATGACTTCAAAATAAAATTCTTTCGAATAAAAGAATGCAAAAGTAAAAGATATGCAGAAAGACTACTTGATGTAAAAAGAAATTATCCAATGTATTCAGAATACAATCGGTAAATTTCAGAATTATTTTTGCCAATTTAAATTCCGATTTATGTTCTAACGGAAGAACTCCATTCGGCAAATTGCGTATATAGTTTTGAATATTCTCTTCAGAAACTCCACTATTGCGACATATTGATCTGGAAAATCAAACAGACAAAAGAGCGGGAAAAAGTCCACGCTTCGTTAATTTTAATTCTCTAAATCTCTCTCGGAAAATTCTATCCAAACATTGTGCTAGTAAACTTAAAAGGTTCAAAGCAAATATAAAATAAATTTACTTTATTCTAGCAAAGGCGTAAAGAAGATAAACAGCAGTGTTGCCTCGGTCATCCAACATCTAGAATAAGATTTTCTTAAGTAATCTTTAAGCATCATTTAAAGTAATCATTCCACTCTTTCTTATGAGCGTGTCGTCTCATAATTTTAACGAGTTACTGAATTATAAACACTAAAATATATCAGAACTTCAAAATTTATGATTTTCAAGAACAGATCATACTCGATCAAATGAAAAGACATAATCCTGCGTACGAGTCTGCGACAAATCAGCATATTTCACACAACCATATGCAACAGCGTCACGAGCTAAAGCCAACTCCTCGGAAGTCATAACCTTCAAGCAACAAAACCAACAGTTTTAAAAGTTCTTTTTTTTTAAAAAAATAGAAATTTAAATGCCCTGGAAATGAAGATCAAATATTCGAAAAATAAAAATTTTAGAACTGGTGTACCTTATTTCGTTCTTTTTCCAGTAATTTTATTTCTGCTCGCTTTATACTCTCGTCAAGCAGATCTGTTAAACGAACTGTATCACCCGACCGCGTTTTAAATTTCTTTCTGAAATCGCAATAGATAAATCAAGTTTTTAAAGCATTCGTTCTTTAATCGAGTGATTTTAGTCGATTATTTTTTACATTTGTAGCATGATTTAAATATGATAAAAGGTCCAAATTCATTCCCATTATTGTTTCAGGAAAGGAATTAAGACATTTTCAGACAGACAACGATTCCCAAAAATAAATAATTCATAATTTATCGAGTAATTAAACACACTGAATGCGCGAAAACAAATGCGAAAATGTAAATAAATTACTAATAAAAAGTGAAACTGTCATAACATCGACTTCAAAATGCAGACTTTGTCCAGCATCAACAACGTATCAAAAAAAAATTTTGCGATTCAATTTTTTTTTAAACTTACTTTTTAAACTTACAAAATTTTTAAACTTACTTGTCTTCTCCCAGAACTAGACCAAAACTGACAAGTTCCACTCGTTTCTCAGCCGGTGAATACCAACCAAGTTTCTGACCAGCATTATATAACAGCTAAACGTAGAGTTAAATTATAACAATTGCTCCAGCGATTTAAATAATTCATTATTTATCGAGTAATGAAACACAATGAATGCGCGAAAACAAACGCGAAAATGTAAATAATTACTAATAAAGAGTGAAACTGTCATAATACCGACATCAAAATGCAGACTCTGTCCAGCATCAACAACGTATATGATCCAATCTGCTTTATCGACAAACAAGCGGTATTTCAGAGTTGCCAGATCAGAGGTGTCATATGTGAAACCACCATCTGACTTGACAACAGTAAGTGGAATCTTTCCACCACATCTTAGAATCTTCCTTCCTTCATCAAGTTCCAAAATACCTGAAATTGTTAGACGACTAAACTGAGAGTCAGAACTTCATGCCTATAAAATATTAATGCTAATCCATAAAATACTTCGTTAGTTTGATATTCGACTTCCCTTACGGATCTTTCAATTCAGAGATTACCCAGATGATCCAATTCATCGACGAGCTCAACCATATGTTCCTGATAGAACGATTCGCCCCGTTCAACAATAGATATATCCAATCGGTCGTAAATTCGATTGAAATCCCTTCGAGAAACATCACAAATCATTTGCCATGCTTTCACGAAATCTGGATCAAAACTTTGTAGCCTAGTAACGCACTGGTAAGCACGGACTTTAAATGCTTCATCTTCGTCAAAACGTTTCTTCGATTCCTGAAATACATTTACTTATAAATTGAAACCAACGCGAAAATAGCAAAACACGGTCAGTTCACAACATTGAAAATCCGTAAAACATTAAAATACTAAATTCCGTGAAACATTAAAATACTAAATTTTAACCTTGTAGAAAGCCTGTAGATCCGAAATTGGTGGTACCTCATTGATGAAATTTGGAAAGCGATCATGTAAATGGGCAATTAGCATGCCAAACTGTGTACCCCAATCGCCAATATGATTCACGCGTAGAACCTGGAGTTTTAATACGAAAAATAATTTTCACCAGGAAATCAAAATTTGGATTATCCACAACCAACTTTCTGATTCTATTAAAAAATCTGTAATACTCATTCTTTCAACATCTCATTTGCTTCGATTGTGACTGCTGGATATCTACATCGATTAAATATATAATAAGCAACTTTTTTTTAGATCATTAAAAATAAAGGATAGAAATATTAACTAACATCGAACCCAACATAGGTGAGCAAACGAGAAATACTCTCGCCTATGATTGTGGATCTCAAATGACCCACATGCATCTCTTTAGCAATATTCGGAGAGGAAAAGTCAACCACAACACGACGTTTTTCAATTACTGGAATTTCAATACCCTGAAAATTCATAATGAACCTATATTTCAATTCCACACCTATTCACAAATCTTCCTAAATCATAGTAATAATAATATATACTTTTAGAGCAATATTTGCAATACTTGTGGCAATCCAGTTTCTATTCAGAAATATATTGATGTAACCAGGTCCAGCAACTTCCATCTAAAAAAGATAAGTAATAACTGATAAACTTCAAACGAATTAATGATTATCAATTTAATTTTTTTCTTTTTTTATATATTTATTTTTTATATACCTTCTCAATCCGGTCGCATTTTGACAAATTGTTCATAATTTTCCGTGCAACTTCCTGGGGAGATATCTTCTGACCATTTCGTTCTAGCTTCTAAAACAAATCGCTAAAAAATATTGTTGAAAAAATTATTTCCTAAAAACTTTAGGAAAAAGTTAGATGGCTGCAAAGAAGCACTTGAAACCTGAGCAATGGACATCGACGAATTGAACTGGTAGTCACCAAATTTAACTTGCTGAGTTTCTGTTATTAGAATAGGAACAGTAGACATTTCCGGATATAACTGAAATTTTATTTCGATTACAAAACGTGAGGAATTCCTCATTAATTATACAACAGAAATATTCGAAGTCTATCTACTGCTACTGTTAATCTCAAGAAAGCAAAATTAGTTCTTCGTGAAGCTTACCTTAGAAACGCTTTCTAAAAATAAGGCACGCAAACAGTACAACATCGAACTTCCAAAATCCTTCACAACCACATAATTGTATTTTTTGGTTTCCTTGGAAGATCTTCTAAATGAAAGTTTTTTGGACAATTATGATCGGCAGAATGTTGATAAGGGAGTGAAGCATGCATAAGTATGAAAATGAAGACAGCAGAAATTCAAGGATATAAAAACGGAAGATGCCGATTTGTGTAGCTAAATAAAATTTCTGCTAACCCCACAAATAAATTTGATTTCTGTATTTCAGCATTGCGGAACCTCCATAAAACCTAAGAGAAAATGATAAATCAAAAATTACTTATTTCCAGTAGGCTTTTCACTATCATTTTTTGAGTGATTATTCATTTTTGACTTCTCAGCAGATGCTTCAGTATTGCCATCTTTAATGACGCTTTTCGCATTCAACTGTTCCTGCTTACGTATACTCTAAAATTCATTAATATCTTGAAAAATCGCGTGAAATGAAGTAGTGCGACTAAAAATCCCTAATTAGTTACTTTTTTCATAGATATTCCAAACATCAATATACACGATTCCAACAGTGTTATTCCAAATTCAACTCAGTTAATTCCATTCAGGTCTGTAAAACAAAAAAACCCTACAAAAAGTAACCAGAATTTTTCTTCCTTGTGAGAAGCTTTCTTAGTTAAGGAAGTGCTACGGTAAGAAAAGACAGCCTGGAAGAGTAGTGCTATTCACCGCTTGAAGGATCTGCGTCCTATATTTGAGCTTTGTGTTTTCCACTACAGCTTTTGACAAATTAGGACAGTGTTCCAGCACAGTATCATTCACGTCTCCTTTTTCCATGGCTTGCAGCAAATTTTGATATGTCACAAGTTTTTCTTCCTAAAGTAGGCATATAACAATTACTTTAATAAAACATTATTATGAAGATAATTTCTAAAGAAAACCTTGTTCTTCGATGCTTCTAAAATCTTATGCCTTTCCTTTTCGAATCAAAAAAAAAAACTTATTGCAAAACTACGAGATGAGTTGCAGAACTTGAATGAAGTCCGTTTTTTCTGTCAACAATAAGTTAAATTAAATGATTCAGCATAATTTTTTAACACTATTCATCACTTAAACATGATGATATTATCCATGACTTTCTCTCAATTTGTGATTCCATATCTCAGTGACCTCCCAAATCTCACTCAGTAAATAATTTTAAAAAAAACGTAACAAAACGGATCGAATATCTCTTTATCATTAATAAAATGCTACCGAATAGATCAAAAAATCATAGTGAACGGTTAAATCCTGATGACTTACTCTACCTAATCAAGTCTCGATAACCGATGAAAATAAAAAGAAAGGAAACTTACTGATTCTTCAAGATGTCGTTTGAGCCGTTGCAATTCGCTGTCCAATGGAATGCCACTCGGTAACTCCAGTTTCACCATAGCATCTTACGTACCCTACAAAAACAATCCCTCATTACATTACAAAACTTCAGAGCAGATGTTCCCTAAAGAACACTGACCAACCCGTTCCACTTCATTCCCAATATTGGGATAGATCCTATTGAGCTCTTTTAAAAGTGGCAGAAATTCTACATCAGTATTAAAACATACATGTGAAAGATTTTTCATTTTGAGCGGCTTTAATTAGTTGAAATATTATCAAAAAGAATTGCAATGCACGTAGTTTGTGTCATCATATAATAATTTGTTGAAAGACATGAAGTTTTAAGAATCATATATTTTTTGTCAAAAATTTTCTTTAGCAACAAATACTGTCAAGGAACAAAAATGTCCAAATAATAATAACAATACAATGGCATTGCATAATAATATGTACAAAACAAATATAGCAAGTATACAAAAAAAATAATGAACTCACAAAAGAATAACCCTTGGAGTGATCCCTCTTGAAAGAAGCCTGATCATTCATGAATCTCATGAATTCCTTCATTTCTCTCTATTATTTATTTTTTAATAGTTTCAAACAAAATGAAAATTGCTTTTCAACATTATCAGATTCCATTGCGTTCTCTTCTTTTCAGTAGCGCAAAGGACACATCAAAGACAAAACTCAACTTATAAGTCTAATATCAGAAGCTTTCACCGAAAACTTTAAACTGCTTGTTAAAAAAAAAAAAAGATACAAACTAAAACACAACTTTCTTCATTAATAAATAAATGCTAGAGTCAAGTTCAAAACCATGCAAATTATTTGCATCACCCTTCAATCGCATCAGAAGGCCACCAAATGATGCATATGCCGCTAGGGTATTTGTTTCAGAATTTGCTTCTTCGCCTTCGATTCGATATACTTTCCCAAACATTACATATTCGAATGGATCTAGTCGTGGATAATGTGTCTGAAATTTGAATAGTAAACAGTAAACCAACGATAATGAACGTAATATCAAAATGAGATGCATGATTTAAGACATTTCCTGATTGCAATGATAAAAGAAGCACAATAAACATGAAAAAAAAGATTACGATGATTACGATTTGACTGCTGGAAACTCAGTTGCTCAATCATTTTCAACATTTGCCACTTCATCGACAGGAATAAAAACAAGATTGTAAAGCTACATTAGGTTGAGTTTCCAGCAAGTAAAGCTACATTAAGTTGAGTTTCCAGCAGTAAAGCTACAGTAGGCTGAGTTTTTAGCAGTTAAAACAAATGAAATCTCTTACCTGACTATCAAACTCACGCTCATCAGGTAAACCATCATCGCGCAAGGTTGTTGCCAGCAATAATCGGAATTTATCATTTAGACTCATTGGATATCTGCAAAAATCATGATTTCTTTATCATGATTCTTCCCATTATGTTATTTTATTTTAAGTATTACTCATTCATACAGCTATTAGGAGAGAAAATAATCTTACAATTGCGTGTTTACGTCAAGGATGAGTTCCATTTTAAAAGATTCACTGTCACAGAATAGACGTGAAACACGGTCAAATTTCTTCCCATCGGGATCAACATCCTTCACAAGGAACATATCATCGAACAATATACCCGTCGCCATCTCTACAACGTAATCAACGTAGTCAACGTAGTCAACGTAGTCAACCACCAATTAGATACGGTATAAAATCCAGAAAAATCATCGAATGATCCTTCCTAGATTGACGATCGCAAAGCGTTCTTTACCGCTCGATTATTGCTCAAAATGCGAAAAAAAACATATCAATAAGCAAAAGACATGAAATTAGAGAAGAATAAAATAGCGCAGCGAAGCAGAGTAGAAAAACAATAGGCTTAATCAAAATTGAAGACGCGCTTAAAAGATGTGAGGTTTGAAATTGTCCAGTGGACAATGGTCATTTTGATGACCTTCCGTGAATAACCCGTGAAGACTAACCCGTACTATCAGTCTAATTGAGAATGTCAATCTGTGGTCATTTACCTTCATCACAACTGTTTGTAAATATACCTATCCAAGCGATATCATTCTTATCAGCACTTTTAAAGTGAATATTATTTCTGCTACAACTAATTAATTACAATAAATGGACTATTTTCAGGAATAATGGCACTGTGGGTAGATAAATATAGACCGCGTGAACTTTCAGCTTTAACTTATCATACCAAACAAGCTAGAGATCTCATTGAAATCGTTAAAGTAAGAACTTTTTCTTTTATTTTATGACAAGAAAAATAGGCAACAAAGAAAAAAAACTAAGGATTCAAATGGATGTAATGAAAAAAAAAAAAACAAAAATGTGAGTGTAAATTGGTAATTTTTAGTTTTTCTGCGCTACGAAAATCAAAAGTAGCAGCGAATAGTTCATTCTGGAAGGATCTTAGGTATTACTAGATATATATTTAGAACTAGCATATTTAGGACTACTTTACATGAGCCTTTTACTTTACGTCTGAATTACTAAGTTCCCTCACACATAGAATCGTGCGGATCCAAGTTATTTTGAATGGTATTTCACATATCCTACAAAAAAAAAAAAAAAAAATTGATATTCACGTTCTTTCTCTGGAATTTGTTCCAATTAGGAGATAATCAATAAACTTTAAACTACAATTTTTTGATTGCTGATTAATTTATGATACTTTGAAATTACTGCAATGACCGATGAGTAAAGTGAGCGTCCAATCGTTATTCATAAAAAATAAATTAGTCAGATGAAATATTTTATATAGCCTCAACATGAATTTAGATTAAAAGTGGATTGGAATTGTTAGTTGTTGAAATATTTTTATGATGTTGAATAAAGTTTTCAGTTGGATGACATAGATTTTTGTTTTTCCTGCAGCTTAGAATATCTCTTAATAACAATGGATAGGCGCAAAAAAAAGGGAAAGTTTTGAAAGATTTTTCAGGAATTTTACTTTTAAAGAAACAGATGATTTCAGACCGGTGACTTTCCACATCTGCTTGTATATGGCCCAAGTGGAGCGGGCAAAATGACTAGAATTTTTTGTGTTTTGCGAGAACTTTACGGCAATGGTGTGGAGAAATTACGAATGGATGCACGAAATTTTCAGGCTCCATCCGGCAAAAAATTAGAAATTCAAACCTTTAGCAGTAATTATCATGTTCAGCTTAGTCCTGGGCAAGTTACTTTTTTTTGGAATCCTAATATTTGAAATGTAGTGCAGTTTTTGCTGTAGATCATGAGTAAAGGCGAATTCTGAATTGAAAATATTATTAATTGCAAATTTTTATTTAAATATTCAAAACTTTGAGCTTTCCAGAGAAGTTGGTATCTACGACCGTGTCGTTGTGCAGGAAATTATCAAGCAAATGGCACAGATGCACCAGATTGATGCTACAACGCAACGAAATTTTAAAGGTTCAATAAAATATCGGAATCTTATATATTATTGCAAAATTTTGCACTACCATAAAGTTCCCACTTTTCCCAACATTAATACTTACAGCAATGATAACCAAATGATATATGTCAGGATAATAAGATTTAAAGCATACAAAATTTATAAAATTGATGGCAGGACATTTTACTACTCCTTATAATTTAATATTATAATTTCGGTGCATCAAATATTTTGAACGTAAATTTGATGTTTCTCTTAATTTTCATTCTTTCAGTTTATTTTTGCATTTATTATATTTAAATTCAAGCTGTCATGAAAGAAATTTCATCTGAATTCAGAGTTTATTTTTCAGTAGCTGTCTTAATGGAAGCAGATCAATTGACTCGAGATGCACAAAATGCCTTACGTCGTACGATGGAGAAATATGCGCAAACATGCCGACTTATACTATGTTGTGATTCAATTAGTAAAATTATTGATCCTTTGAAAAGCCGATGCTTAACGGTTCGTGTAGCTGCACCTTCAGATGATGATGTAAGTTTTATATAAATAATTTACTATCCTTGCGGGTAATGCTTATATTCGAATGGATGTTGATGTCTCGGGATTTTGGGTGAACGGAACTTGCAGTATATGAAACTCATAATTTTGAGTTCATAAGTTCAGAATTTCTAAAGCTCAAATTTCATTGTCTGTTCAGTAGTTATACTAAAGTGCTGGAAACACTGCGTATATTAAATTTAAAATATTCGGCCAAAGTTCAAATTTTCCTTATTTTTGGTGGCCAAAGCTGTGAAATTTGTTTGCAAACAAGAAAACGTCTGTGTTCCTGAAAGCATTGTCGCTGCAGTTGCGCAAAAAGCTAATGGTAATATGCGACGAGCTTTACTGATGATTGAAGCAGCAAAAGTACAGAAGTAAATTTTCTTAGTTGCGCAGCTTTATTTATGTTAACAAATTTCTAAAAAAATTTGTTTTCACATATTGAAGTTTGAAATATCAGTTTTTGGAAATATAAAATGTATCGCAATTTTTTTATCCTGGTTTTCGCTAATTGTAGCTAGTTTATACCTATCCCAGTACTTTATTTTAGGTCATTTCATCATTTTACTTAGTTTTTGGTATTTTTGGAAAAAAACGTGACTGAAGGATTATTCAAAACTTTTTCATTTCAGCTATCCGTTCAAAGAAAACCAAGAAATTCCGGATCCGGAATGGGAAGTTTATTTGCGTGAAACAGCTAAAATGATGATACAGCAACAAAGCTCTGAGAAGTTTGTTTTCATTTACTCTAAAGGGCCATATCATGTCTGTAATGCAACCAATTTTTTCTTTTATCATTATATCTGTTTCTTACATTTTTACAGCCTTCTCAAAGTGCGTAATAGATTTTATGAATGTATTGGACATTGCATACCTCCAAATATCATTTTTATGGTATGTTTTTATCATTTATGCACCTGATTTATGGATCACTTTTCATGAAAATGAATTTTCTATTCGATTTATTATTAATTGCTCTAGATATCAGATGATTTTAATATATCTTTATATTCTTTGGTGTTTAAAATAGAATATTTCCAGAAATTATTGCAAGAGCTGCTGAAATCCTGTGAGGATAAAATCAAGTTCGAGGTCGTTGCTGCGGCAGCTGAATATGAGTATCGCTTAACCCGTGGTAGCAAAGCTATATTCCATCTGGAAGGTTTTGCTGCATCATTCATGGAAATCTATCACAGACATCAAAATGAGAATGCTATGGAGCATTAATGGAAAACTGTGGATCTAGGTAAATTTTCTTGCGGGCAAATTTCCTTTGATACAATTAATTTACTTTTTTGAGCGGAAATAATAAAAATGACTGTTGTAAATTTGCATATCATTATCATCTAATTTATATAGATTTCTAAGTATGTATTATAGATCTGAAGTAGAAAAGGATGTTAAAATCATGGTTTTATGAATTATATCCAAGAATAAAAGCTTCAAGACCTGCATCATCATGCGTTTCGTCATACTGAAATAATATTTAAGGAAAATCGTTTTTCATGCTATTGTTTGTTCATATGCTCTGATATGTAAGCACACTGGTAATTGCAAGAATTCAGTTAGAATTAGGCGAAACAAAGATTCTATTGTCTGATCGCTATCAAATTTATAATCTCGATAAGTTAAATATCAGTTTGGATCCTTGAAAATGTGTTTTAACTTTTAAAATTTTTTTTGTCCATTTTCTGGTTGCCGAAGCAATTTCGCATCTGCCATATATTGCCGAGTTCTTTATTAGAATCTTTTTATTGTTTGTTTTACTGTATTTTTTAATGTTTTGTACGCTTTGATTCCTTTCCATCTATAAATATATCACTGAAGATTTCAATGTTAGCTTTTTCACCAAACTAGATAATTTTTTTCAAAAATTTACACTTCATTTCTCTATCTGCGCAGTGGAGTTTATCCATCTGTGGCAGTTACCTGTTAACTAAGACCTACTGGGCAGTGGTAGAAACAGTTTACAAATGAACATCGCAAAAAAATGAAATCTGAAATTCAATAATTTTGATTATTCATTGACCAATGTACTTAACAATGTACTTTTTTTTTTACACTGTCATGTTAATGTTTCAATGTTTTGTTGTTGCGAATTTAAATAAATTCATTTTATTGCTTATCTTTAGTTCGCAATCTAGTGAGTTTCTTCAGATCAACACTAGTGATTCATAGTAAACTGGTATTTCTAATGCTGAGTAAGAAAATGATTGAATTGGTAAATGGGAATCACAAATCACAAATCAAATTTAAAAAATCGACAGTAGCGTTTCATAGTGAACTGGTATTTTTAATGCTGAATAAGAAAATGACTAAATTGGTAAGTAGGAGTCACATTTTTTCTGTTTTGCTCTCTGTATAAATCTTGTTTTTAATGAATAACTGTATGAACGCGAAACAGTAATGATTTATTTCAAAATTTTTAACAGTGGCAATTGCGGTTCTACAGATTGTTACACGGCACAAAGATTCTCACTTCTATAAGTTCGAAATTTCGCTTCCTTCAAATTTATCGAAATCCTACACGAAAATGCAATATTTTGTTCATTTTCCATAATATTTGAACAATCTTCCAAATTTACTATTTTTATATTTATATCGAAACTAATCGATTAAAACAGAAATGCTAATATAATGTTTAAAAGATTCATCTTTTGGAATAATTTTTCTATTAAAACAATAAATGCTATCATTTTAAAATTGGAATATTTAGTTCTAACGATTATTTCCATCATTATCAATATTGTAAACATTGAAAGTATTCACTTTTATATTCAGACATCAATTAATATCCAAAATACTAGTCAATGTTGTTTCCTTTTTTAAAACATAACAATAATAACTGGTTTTATTGCCCATTGATTGCTTGTTTGGAGCTCAAAAAGTGTTCGAAACTTTTCTCTTTCCTCACTTTGGCACATTTTGTTTCATGCTTTTACATAAACATAACGAAGTTAGTTCACTAATTTACTGTTTCAATTTAAGTTTGACGAAAAATAGTACATTTCTTGCATTTATATCGCTATAAAATGATGGTTTAAGATAGTTCAAGACGGATATCTCGATCCTTCATATATCTATTATTATAAAAATAAACATTGTGTCTTTTAATTGATTTAATTCTCTTCATCGAATTACTGGTAAATTTTCAGCACTGTATAGTTCTTAATATGTTTGAAGTGCAATAAACCAGTAGTTTAATGAACATCATTAAATAGGATGACATGTATTGTATGATATTTTCAAAATTCTTTTCTCTTTTTTCTTTGTACATATCGGCATTGGTGTATTTTTTTTTAATTTTAGTGCATTTGATATTCTTTTTCTTTCGATTCTAGTCGATTTAAATTTTATCGTTTTTCGAGTTTAAACTTCAATTTCAATATAATTGATGTTATTGCTCACTGTCTCATGTACTTTTCGTTAATGATTCTTTTTTACAGAAGAAAGAAATCATGTGTGATAGACCTTTGAAATTTTTTTTTTTAAACAGTTCACATTATCATGGAAGAGCAAGAAAAATTTCTACTTTAAAATTTTTGTAGTTTTTTGTTATATTGTACTTTTATTAATTAATCTCATTTATACACAGTTTCAGAATCGATGACAAGTTTAACCGATATTCAATTTTTCCTGAACTTCACGGACCGATTACTTTTTTATCTTAATTATGATATTAATGTCTGTGACATTGACATTTGTTATTTTTTTGGCATTTTATTTGTTGCCCTCTTATTCAAACACTAATGTCGAGGAATTTGGCATAATCATATTTTCAGAAAAAAAATACACTGGAAAAAGCTGAGCCATCATTTGGTTCATTTTAATCCGTAATGACAATTAGCAAATTTCCTTTTCTTTTTCTTAATTTTCATGTACAAATTAGGAAGCAATTTTATTGTGCGTGATCAGTAAACAACTTTATTTGTAGGGAACTTTTTTCCTTTTTAATTTTTCGGGAAAATTTTTGGTTAATGAAATTAATGGTTGTGAAATTAATGATTTAAATTGAAAGCATAGCTGTTTTCTCAAAGAAGAAATGCTTTTTTGCTAAATTTCAATCTCTATATTTATATAAGAGTGGACCTTAAATGTAACATATTTAAATAACTATTAAATATTTTAAATCGGTGGTTCTAGATGCTGTATGCTGTATATTTTTAGTATGCTTGATTTATAAAAAATAACCCTTTGAATACCTATTTTGAGCGCAGAAAGATCTCATTAAATTTTCAAGAATATCTCACCTGAAACTGTCAATATTTTAAATCATTAATCTCACTGATCAGAAACTTTCCCGAAAATAAAAAAGGAAGAAAATTCCTACAAATGAAGTTGCTTACTGATATCACATACAACAAAATCGCTCTCAAATTTGTACATGAAAACAGAAAAAAGGAAATTAGTTTTAGAAAGAATGATGTTTCAGTCTATTCTTTAACCGTTTAGTTCTTTATGATTGTTCGCAAAATCTTTTATTTGAAAAGTAGTAGGTGAACTCATATTTTAAGAAATCTGAAATAGTCGTAATGACAAGCGAAGAGAAGCGTGGATTGGAAGAAAAACGGGCGCAAGGTAATGATAACAAGGAGATGGAGAAAACAACATCAGAATTAATATATGTTCGCGGTGGTAAGGAAGATTTTGTGAGTTTTACCAATGCCAGTAATGAAAGCGATGGTTGGTTGGGCAAGTATCGCGATTACGATTGTTACAGGAAAATGCTGGGACCGACAAAGTTACATGATATGGTTGTCAAGACAAAAAGTTGGCTTTAATATTTTCTATTCAAATTTTATTATGAGAAGATTTTATATGGAACAAATATAATTATCAAAAAGAACCTGAATTCAACTGAATTTTTCCATAATAAAAAATCCTTGCTGAGATGTTAAATTTATTTTCATTTGAGTTCGCTGCTCAATTGTATCGATTTCATTGAACTTCTAGTGAGTTAATATCAATCTACCTTGTCGGAATTATTTTTATTTAAATGTTCTACGATCATCCCATTAGGCAAAAATATCCTTAACCAAACGTTTTGATGCTTTTTTTACTTCATTGAAAAAGAATCGACTGATAATATCCGTATGCTACTTTCTCCGAAGTTCTCATGTCAGTTTTCGGATATCAAAATGACCTAAAAATATTATCCGAACATCGTTATGATTGCATAAGCTTCGTATCATTAATTTCCAAATGAACTAAATTATAGTTGGTGATTATATTGGATCATGTATATGTTTCGAATTTGACAATTATGCATTTGTGTCTTACTATTACATGCGTCCTGAATATCGAAAGCTAGGTATTGGAACTAAACTATTCAAGCGTGTTATTACTGATGATCTGCGAAAGAAAAATATTGGATTACATGCTGGTTAATTTAAAATTCTTTCGTTTTAATCTTTGATAATTCCTTTCACAGCTTTTATATCGAAAGACATATGAAGGTCGAAGAAATGAACGGGCCTTAATAATAATATAATACCTTAATAAAGCTATTTTAGTACAATCTATGGCACCGATATATGACCAAAAACTTGGTTTCAACAAACGAACATCTTGGAAGATAGATATGATTGAAGTGAAAAATATTGATAAAAAAAAAATTATTGGTATTTACATATTTACAAATACTTTTGATTTTTCAAATTAAAATTTGGACTTCTGTAATTCCTAATCGTAGAAGTAATAATACGTTTATCATAATGATTGTTAAGATCAGACACAATAACTAACTATGAACAAAATTTGGTCGTAATATCTTCGTTTAAAAATTACTTCAGATGATATTAGTAGTTGAGATGTTATAATCCAACATTTTACTTAATGCTACTTACCTGAAATGAAGTGTTACAGCTTAACAGTTTTACTAAGGTTGTAATTCAAAGTTTACTACAGTTGACAATATTCCTCTGACCGTAAAAGATGGTAAAGAAATAAATCTACAGCGAATTATTGATTATGATACGAAAGTTGCAAAATGTCGGCGTGAAGATTTCGTTAGGCAGTGGGCTGTAGAGCGCACGGATGCGTTTTGTAAGGTATGTGACGAAAAATTGTTGGAATTAATGTTGTAAATTAGAAAAGAAATGCAGGACATCGTCGAATAAAAAGTAACTGATTGCTACGATAGTAGTTGCTCGGTTGTTTTTTTTTAGATTTCACATTAAAATTCATAAAGCAATACACATGTATCAACAAAAATATGATGACATGTTTTCATTGTAGATATTGTAAGGTTCTGGAATTATGCTTTTTCTGTTTTATGAAAACTAAGAAATGTATAAAGCAATACATGACTACTTTAAATTATTGCTTAGTTTTATCTTCAGAAGATGTAAACCAACAAACATAATCTATTCAGGTACTGGTGAATTCACAAGATGAAATTGTTGGTTACGGATGTGGTCGCTTGTATTCAATCGTTGGCTTTCCTGGATTCGGACCTATATATTGTGATTCGGATGATGGATTCAAGCTTCTCTTCCATGCTTTACTTTCATGTTTCGATGAAGAGCTTAAGAAGAAAAATTGGGTCAATTTATATATACCAACGGTAAAATCGAGTAAAATACAACAAATTCTTCACGATGCTGCTGATTTTGAATTGGTAAAATTTTTAATCCGTATAAATAAATCAATAGGGTGAATTTTGATTTCGTTTCCTATTATGAATTTTTTTGAAATGAAATTTTAAAGAAATTTTACTTTTCAATAAATTAATGTTAAAAATTAAGTTATAATTTCATTTTAGTCATAATGTTACAAATTAATTTATAATTTCTTTTCTTGAATCTACTCCGTAACAATTCTATTCTTTCATTTCAGGAAAAGCCGCTTATTCCACAATTTACGCAAGAAATACCAGATCATGATATCAACAAAATTTATTGTATTTCTGAGCTGGCGATGTTTATTTGATTTTCTTGTTCTTCTTTTTTTTTCCTGTCAGCAATGTTAATTTCATAGGATATACATTTTAGTGATCTACATTTTTCAAATTTCTAAACTTTGTGGAAAACAAATTTTTCTATAAAACTAGTTAATAATATTTCCCTATCGTTTTTTTTAAATGTTTCTTATTGCTGTAATATTTCCTTTTGTTTTTATTTCAACAATTATTGCATATTTGAAACAACATTGATGCACAATAAAATCATATCATATTTTTTTTACACTTTTGCAATTTGAAATAACAATATTGTTTGATTAATACTGTCATCATAAAAGATATATTTGAAATAATACTGCACTAAACAAAATTATATTAGAAAGGTTAATTCGAGTCAATGAAAAAGGAAGAGTTGATTCACTTCGGTTGGTTCCACGCCTGCATACGTGTCCAAAAAGTGATTCGCTTCGGTGATTCCACGCCTGCATACGTGTCCGTCCAGTAAACAACTTATCCACACTTCCGCATTCTGTAATTAAAAGAACAATTCTATATTACGACATTTTACAATCTGACATGCATTAGGACTGGAAAAATTATCGTTTAATATGTCCAGCTAAAAAAATCTTGCAGCAATGTAAACAGCAGTGTGTGTTGTCGCATCATATGTAGTGTAGTGTAAGCAAAAACATTGTCCTCGCAGCGGGCAGGATTCGAACCTACGCGGGCAGAGCCCATTTGATTTCTAGTCAAACTCCTTAACCACTCGGACACCACTGCACATAAACTATATTTCCATTGCCATTTTAAAATTTAATTTTTTAAATTGCTGATAACTTCATTTTTGCTTTCGCATATACACTTAATAGATTTAAATTTTATTATTTGCTTATTGATATATTTGATAATTATCGATTAGAGATATAAATGATGAGCA
This sequence comes from Mansonella perstans, assembly GCA_037074765.1. Taxonomy (NCBI): domain Eukaryota; kingdom Metazoa; phylum Nematoda; class Chromadorea; order Rhabditida; family Onchocercidae; genus Mansonella; species Mansonella perstans. The sequence goes on from JBAMDO010000572.1 coordinate 53,001, forward strand.
TGTAAATGTCATTAGTGATTACGATGAGCACGTAAACGTCATTAGTGATTACGATGAGCACGTAAACGTCATTAAGCCTTACGTGATATTGCAAAAGATAATTTTACAGGGACAGTCATTATACACATTAGTGTTATTTTAGAAAACAGAAACGAAGATTAGATCAGAAGAGATCACTTTGAAAGATCATGTAAAGAGAGAATTTTATGAGGAATAGATAAAAATACAAAGAGTATAGACTATAGCAATTGATGAGATTTAGAGAGGATATTGTACTATCTATCCATAATGATCCTATTAACAACATGTTGTAAGACGTGCAACCTTATAGGAACTAAATAAAAAAGGACATAGGTTCACGTTCAAATTGCTAGGATGATATGATTATTAGATTTGAATGATGAGATAAAATAGGAGTTATTGATCGAGTAGATTCATATTACAGGGAAATAAGTGGTAATGGAAAGGAATAATTTGAATAACGATATCCAACAAAAGCGACCAATTAGTAAGTATTCTGATCATTACCGTAATCAAGTACCAACCACAACACAAAGACATCATTTGGTTCAAACTTCACTACGAAAGAAATCAATTACTTCAGCACTACCTAAAATTATTCGCCATCGTGAGGTAACGATATTGTACGTGCTACCTGTTTCTTTTTTTTTTTTTTTATACTATATATTAAAAGGTAATTAGCCTTTTTTCTGAGTATTATTTAATCAAAGTTTATCTAAGAGAAACTAATGATTTGAAGGAGAAAATTAGTAATGTATATAAATAATCTTATCAAGCTAGTATCTGTTAATTGATAAGAGATAATATTTTCAATATTATCGGAAAATTAGCAATATATATAAATAATCTTATCAAGCTAGTATCTATCAATTGATAAGAGATTTCAATATTATCTCTAGTAAATGTAGCATAAAAATGTTTCTGATTGATAGTACAAGATGATTAGGATTTTCGAAATCGCGACAAACACAAAATTTTTTTATTTTCACTTGTAAATATGAAATCGATACTGGAAAAATAAAATAATCAGAAAGAGAAAAGCATGATCATTTAAATCCACATGTGATAACTTAACTGTAGAATTTCCGATATTGTTACTATGATATTTATATTCCAGTTGCATGGAGAAGCAAGACAACTAAATCGGATGACTTGTCGAGTACGGCTAGATCAGTTAGAATGTCCGTATTTAATCGAGATTTCTGGTGTGAAACGTTTATTGGATATTCGAGAGTATGTTACTTTCTTTCTTTCATTTTGCAATAAAAATTAGGAGAGGATCGGATTATGTTTCATTTTCCTTTTTTAGAACAAAATTTATTTGAAATAAATGTTCAAAAGAGCGCTAAGATCTTTTTGTTCATGTTTTAGATTACATGCTCTAATTTGGTGCTGGATACCGTAGATCCCAGGTTGCCTAGAATAAAGCTTAAAAATTCACAAAGAAATTGGGTGGTTGGTACGGACTATTTTCTTACTTTGAAATTTTTCTTTTAACACACTGTTTTTAATGTTTTACTTGCTGTAAATTAATTAACTTCAATTTCAGATGTGTTTTTGTAGGTCTTTCGAGTGATTCTCGCTATGCAGTTGGTCTCCTATATTCATCACATCGTTCAGGTAGATTGTTTCTGTTGTTTCAAGATTGTAAGCACAGTTTGCTATAAAATGTGCGAAACTATTTTGGTTGGTAACTATGGCATTAAATACATTTCTGTTTAAAGTATAATATTTCAGTGGGACAATACGAAGACGAAACAGAGCTGAACATTATTATATTTGAATTATCAGCAACATTGCTTAAACCAGTAAAAATTTTGGTATTTCGTTGAGTTTTGCTAAATTTGTTTGCTAGATCTCAGAAATTGCTGAAATAAATGACTTGTCAGTATATTTGTTTGTAATACTTCATTTTAAATTTTATAGGCTTTTATCACAATTTTCACAGCCTGGCCGAGTAGGGCGAAAATTTATGCAACGTTTCCCCACAGCTGTTCTCATATATCAATCGTTGGTTTCATGTCAGTTTTTTCCCTTTCTCAAAGACAGCACTGTTATTACAATATCTTGTTTGTGCTATACTTCGAGATAGAGAATTGATTTCACTTTCGAACATATTATTCATCTCCATAAAAATTGAATACTTTTTAATTACTCAGCAGTTTTAAAAGAGTGAGTCAAAAACTCACTTTTTCAAGTCTACTGACAAACTGAAAAACTATCGGTGAAGAAATTGAAACCGCGTATTAAATTCAAGTGTTCGATATCCTGACTTATCTCCCTGTCATTTCAGGAAACTGATAGAAAATGACGTATTGAACTTTCATCATAAAAATTTCAGGAAGCAAAATACCGAACCAAGGAATATATCTAGACGAAACTTGGAACCTGTCTCAGTTATTGCTAAAGTTAAATTTATATTATTTCGTTTCCATGTGACGATTTCTCTCACCACATGCATTGTGATGTCCTCTCGTTGGAGTGGCTCGAAATTATCGCGGTATTGCTAAATTTTGTTTTATAATTGCGCATAACGAGCTTTGTTTTAAATTGTTCTTATTCTCTTTACCCTGCAGCAATAAATAATTGGAATATGGATGACTGTGATTAACCTAGTTGAATAATATGTCTACTTCTTTATTTATTTATTCAATTCTACTATTTTATCCAATTCTAATATGTATCAAAAAATGGCATCAAAGAATTTAGTAGTAATACTTTTTTTTATCCTCTTTATGATATCAATTGGTTGCGATATATCAGTAACTCACAAAGATTGGCCTTAAAGAGTTAGTGAAGTTCAGTAAATCATTTCGGACGACCAGTTCACATGCATTTTGATTTTGAAATGGGTAATTTTCTTTGTTACAGCATTCAGTTTTTTGTTTTTTGTTTTAGAGCAGTTCTGCATTCAACGGATCACGGTGGTATAGTGAATGGAGGGACTGCATTAATTTCTTATCTGTTTACGAAGAGTTGTCCTCCTTTGAAAGCAGTTCGTATGTCACGCGTGGTATGTCATAAAGTTGTAATTTTTGAACTAAATTTTCTCAAGAAAAAAAATGCGCTATGTAAAGTTATGTTCAAGTTATCAGCTCTGTCGATTACGTTCAAGTCATCTTGTTGTTTTCTGCAGTATTGTTGCAATCATACAGTTTTAAGTGCTTAATTTGAATTACGTCGTTTGAAGCTTCATCTTGTATTAATATTGTTGGTGTATAGTTCAGAGCATTCAAAAGTTTTTCTTGTCTTAAGAAACAAACAGAAGTCATAGCGATAAAAACTGGGGCATTCATAAGTCAGCGAAATCTGAACCTTTATGTGGTACTTTGAAATTTTATTAGGTCTTTGAAATTATTAAGTTGCTTTTGGTTTCAGATAATGCAAGTGATTGATCCAAGATTAGTAGATGGTGGTGAAACAGAAATATTTGAGGGTTGTAATTCACAAGATATCAAAGTTGAGGATGCAACCTTGCATTTTGGAAACACTCCTCGTGAATATCATTTAAAGCGAGTCACTACTGAAGGTTTATTTATTTATTTCTTACTTGTTACATAGCTAATTTAATGCACTAATTACACCATCGGTTCAAACGGAAACTTTGATGGTAAAATTTTACGGTGGATCGTTTTTTGCAGAAGTCATCTCAATAGCTTTTGAACTTAGCTTATTTTGACATCATTTTTTATAAATGAAATTCATATTTTTTCGAAAAATTCAGACAAAAATCCCTCACCAGCAGGCTTAAGCGAGCCGCTTTTTATCACTGAGACTTTGATGGACATTGAACGTTTACTATATGAAATCATGCCTGTAGTTGTCTCACGTATGTATGGAAGTTACAAATATCAAGGTTTAATCGATTATGAGGTATTTTTATTCTTTTTTCGTTTGCACGAAATTTTTATTCAAATAATTTTTGTGTGGAATTACTTTTAACTTAACCATATCAGTGCTGAACTTTTAACTTTTTAACATCCGATTAATGTTGCGTAATAATTTTTGAAGTCGTCGATAATTTTACTGATTTTCGATATATATTTAACGATTTCCTTGAGACGTGATTGTTACCATTGGCATAATGTTTTTACTTCAGTCTTTTGAACATATACTGTTCTTATATTGACACTGTTTGTCGCTACATTGGCATCTTTTGATGAAATTTTGAGACTAACCTTAGCTGCAGAAATAGTATCTACGCTATCTTCGGAGAGTACTAAGTTTTTACATTTTAATGTCGTGTGTAACGTTTTCTAGTCCCAGGTTGGGTAAAGGACTCGGAGAAGATCACCATGAACAGTCGTAGAACTGAGGATGTAACTGCAGGTAATTGCATGAATTTACTTTTTTCTGTCCTAGGTGGATCTGATCAACTGTGAACAGGATGTAGCTAATATTTTGTTAACTGCAGTTATTGAAGCCAAAGGACCTGGTGAGGCGGGCAGAAATTTCGCGTATATAGTTGTACTTTATATCATATGGAATACTTTTGAAGGTTTCACACATTTTTTAATTTTCCTTTTTAATATTCTGTTTTTCTCTAGTTAAATTTTATGCTGTTTTATATAAGATTAATTTGAATTTAGTCTTTCATTGCTGAAATACTCAGCTACCGCGTTATTTCTCTGCTTTAAAAAAAAAAATCTATGGTTTTTCGAAGGACCTTCCTTCATGAAATAATTATATTTCTACTAAAAAACGAACGACAATGAAGGTTATTTTGATGAAGTCTGCAAAATATTGCCCTTTTGAATAATCGGAAAAAACTCTTTAAGGTACACGTCAAATATCCTCATTCAGAGGTATGCGTTTGGTTCCCTGGACGATTGCTCATCGTCCAGATCTGTGGTACCCATTCAAAATACCCATTGGGATCTTGAAAAAGTTTATACCGGACGAACGAGTTCTATCCAATATTCCATTTCTGAACGGTTTCTTTTTTTTATGTAGTATAAAAAATGGGCAGACCAACTGCAACAGCATTTTCCTGGTTTGTAAACTTTTCTTAATCTTCAGTTTGCTGTTACTGTTGTCAAATTAAGCTGAAATCCAAGTTGGTTTTATCTGTTTTCTTCAGTTACTTTCGAGAACCGGTGAATAATATCAAATATTTTTTTAGGTGAAAGTGTGAAATTTTTGGCATCAACTTCACCAGGAATCACGATTTGGAAAGAGTTTACTTCCTGATCCAAAGTTATCGAATCCAGAGACTTCAAAAGCTTTATTGAAAATCGGATGTATCGAAGGTTTTCATTGCTCTATCCTTTAGAGAATTTTTTTGTCTATAAATTCCCATTTGTGCTATAGGTTTTATTTTCTTTATTGTTATAAATAGTTGTTTATGTTTTCCCTAACATTGAACTGTAAAATATTACATTTTGTCACTTTTTGTGTTTTATTTGTGCGTTATATATTCATTTTATGGAATGGAAGTTATTCATATGATTTCAATTTGATGAACAAAAAGTCCGATTTGAAGAACAAAAAAAAATTCGATTTGATGAACAAGAAAAATAAAAAACTGTTTGCTAATTACTAGAAAGTCATGTTCTGCGACATTTTTATGTACTGTGACATAAATTGTTAAAACTTATTGTTATGAAAATCCTTGTTATTAAAAAATACGAATTTTTTCCCAGCCTAAACATTATTACTTTTTAAAAATAACAACACATAAGTCTCATGTGCTTTCCACTACCGCCCTTATTGGTAACAAGTGGAGCCGAACATGCAGAAATCTTTGATAAAGGCTGGGATGCTGATAGCAGTCCGATTTACCGATAATATCGGAGCAATACACATGAATGAGCACTTATCATCTGTACATAAGGGAGATTTTATATTGAAATATGCTACGGGCTTGCCAAATTAGATTTTAATATGAATTTAAAATACTTGGACAAAGGTTATACTTCAGGAAACAAAGAAGGAATTATATTTGGTAGAATAGCAGCATAAGTTAAAATAAGTACTTCGCCTACTACCATAATCCTGACAATTTAGATTACGAGATAGCAAAGAAGATTTACAAAGTACAATGAAACTTTGTCCATTATGTAGATACGATGATCTAAACCATGAAAAAAATTTAAACATTACCACCCACTACAAGCTATAAAAATGCATTAGAAAGCTACATGAATCATTTAAATATCGAAAGAAAACTTTGTTTCAGTTTTTTTTCCGAAAACCCGCGGAATTATTGAATGCGTAAAGAGATTCTAACCCTGAAAAGTATTGGGATTTTTTTGATTTTCACATGAAAAGCTAAGTAATTTTGAAGACGTCACCTATCATGAACAAAAAAAACTACCTAGGAGAATTTACTTAGCGCATTCATGTGAAAACCAGAAATTTAATTAGTGATATGAAAACAGTCAAGATTCGAGATAGTTTTATTTGACGTATTTCTGCGAAATTGAAGATATTCCTGGTTATTTCCTTTCCGATTGCAGATAAATTTATGAATGTGAAAATCAAATTCCTTTTCAGTGAGTACTATGTTTTAGGTTAGTTTATTTGCGCATTGCTCTGAAATTTCTAAATGCTGCAGACATTCCTGATTATTACTTTTTCGATTTCAGGTAAATTTATTTGTCGCATAGATGTGACAAGCGAATCAGTTAGCAACCATAATTCGATTTTTTTTTTTCAATTTATTTGGCAAAATTTTTAATTATTAAAGTATATCAACTATCATAGCGTATTCGATTTTAGATAATTGACGCTGACGAATGAGAATTTCGGTTAGCGAGACAAAAATAATCAAGACTCAGGTTAGTTTATTTAGGTATTTCTGTGGAAATTCTAAACATATCACCGATTACGACGTATTCATTTCTAAGAAGTTTTACTTGGTGCATTCATGTGAAAATCAAAATCATGGTTAGTGAGCAATTATAATTCAGCTTTGCTGTATTTGATTTGTTATTTCTAATGTGAACTATGATTCGAATTAGAGAAAACATTGAAAACAATTTTTCGAACAATATAGATTCATTAAGCTTTGAAGATAAACTATAACGGCAAGTATTTACAATTCAACAAGTTGAAAGTTGAAAGAAAGTTTTGCTTTTCGGGAAATACAGAATTAGCTGTGAAAATCATTACTATTGCACTTAATACTTTCCACTCCTTTTCGACCAAACTTTGTCGTCCAGTTCTTTTATATTCTGAATATATGTATATGATTGTTTAAGTTTAGAAGTAAGCCGATAGCAATTTGAACAGCAATCGAAAATTTCGAAACTTCGTAACTTCAAAATGACTGGAGAAAGGAAACTGTGTTGTTGGGCAAAAGAATTCGATACTGAAAGGTTAATTGATAAATATAATTTATACCCTTTCTAAAGATGAGAGGGAATCAATCGGTGGCGGACAAAATAAGATGGTCAAAATTAGCATCCCAGCTGATAATATTGACGCAAATGCGTAGCACTGCAACTCTAATTTTAATAATCTCACTTCGTAATCATTATTCAGATATTAAATTTGATCGCTTCTAGTAGGTAAACACTAATTGTTAAATTAATTAGATCACATATCAAGCCCATTTTATCGTTTAATTTTTTGTAGTCTTTATCAGAAAACTTAAGATATTCCTAAGTCTGTATTATCGTTTGGGTGTTCATTTTTTTTTTTTTTTTTTTTTAAATGGAGTAAGCTTCGTTGTGCTTTCATCAAGCAGTTAACTACTTCGCAAGAGACAAAGCTATTAACTCAATTTTTTTGCTATTGAGAAAATTTCGATTCTAATCGAAACCTCAAAAGAACTAACTGCAGCAGCAATAAGTACTTCGGAATACTTAAAAGGACCGCATAGTGTTTCCGGATTTTCTTGTTTTATAATTACAATAAGAAGTATTGTTAATACAACGATAGGGGAAACGACCGAAATCCCATGAAATACAATTGTCTAAAATATGACAAAAGTAGGATAAAGATTAATTGTGAGCAAGTAGAGATGAAGAATGAACATTAAGAGAGAACTTCAACGATAAAAGATTCAGCTGGACGAATCTCGTGGAAAAAAAACGCAAATGTGAGCTACACTAACAGGATTCGATGAGGATTCCAATTCTATTAGATTGCAGTGAAATTTGTACAGAATAGATAAAATTTTTTCGAAATTAGTAAGATACGTAAAAATGCATTTAGAAGATAAAAAGTTTTCTGATCACAATAAACATACAAAAATTGGTGCGATTCGAACACGTAAATATTTGAATGTTTCACAGATCAAATTGAGCATTTGAAAAATGAACGCAATAAACATAAATGAAAATGCAACAACTAATTTTGTATTACTCGTCCATACGTAACGAGAAATAATGAGCGTTACAGTTGCAAAAGCCAAAAGCTATAATAAACAAATGACAATAAATGGTAGTATTGCCCAATAAGATATCAATTTTCCTACACCAAAAGCTAGGCTAACTTCTACCAATTCACACTGCAAAATGACAGCTTGAATATAGAATTATCATTAAGCTAATCTTACTTACAAATTCCATCAATGACGCACTAATTATTAATGATTAGCATCCAGTTACAGGAAATCTTCATTGGTCTTCTTATATACGTCGGAATCCTGATAGGATTTTTTGTATGATGCATCTCACAATTCATCAGAATTTGTTAAGAAAATCTCAATCCTTAAGTCTCCAATTAGAGGAGAAGGAAGGAAAAAGTTATCGATGATAATGTTCACAGTTCTGCTTTTGAATCTTATAACAGTTTCACTAATCAGAAGCTAATACGGAAAGAAGGTTATGCCACTGATGGATATCTCAGAAATTAAAAGATTCAGAATATCTCTCTTTATGAATCTAAAGCATCAATTCCGCCTATTCTTGCTCTCAAACAAACCGTAGATAGAAGAGTAAGTGAATAATACAGCTCACGCGAGCACACCATTCCACTAGCAATCAATGAGCAAAAATAGCTTTTAGTTGAAAAAATCCAACTTATATCCAAAATCTATGCATCAGCTTACACGTTTTACTAACTGGTCGATTAGCAATATGTTATGTTTGAAGTTAATTTAGGTTGATTTGCACGTGTAATGCATTCTAATGGTAAGTCAATGTTTTTTATTTATTTATTTACATATTTGTAAGATTGTTTAAATCGTTCAAATTCACTGATTCTAGCATTTGTTAACACTTATTCTCCTACAGTGTATGAGTTTAATCTATAAATTTAGACTTGAGTTCATTTCATAATTTACGACTGTACATGCATTTCTTGCGGAGAAATGAAAACAGAAATATAGCGATATAAAAATTTTTTTTGATAATAAAAATTGAAAACAACATCTGGATTAACCATAATAAATATCCGTAATAACGAATATAATGAATAGTTCCACAAAAAAAAAAAGAATATCACAATTCTAGTTTCCGAATAATACGATCAAGTTGACAATTGCTACTACTAATAATTCTTGCAAAGTAATTCTTTAACTTCAGAAAAACAAAAAATTTGACAATAGAAAGGAAAAACAAAAGTGGTTACTAGCAAATCTTGACAATCCTAACACTTTAACTTATATAACAATCAAGCTGGCCAACTTCTGTTGTGGGACAAACTTCGTAAAAAAATAATTTTCGATATTTCTTGATCATTTCTGAAAATGTTTTTTTATTTTTACAATAAAAAAAAGGAAAAACTTTTGGTTCAATCGATTAAATTGGCACAAATATCAATTTTAGTACATTAAGTAACTTATGATTTTGTAGTAGTAACTAAACTGTATAAAAAACAATTAAAAAAAGATAATCCTGCAACTCATGCATAATATTCATAACATAACATGAGCACTGTTTATGTGTAATCATCGGTCGCAGAGCGAACCCATCGCATCATTTCAACAATCTATTTGATTTCAGTTACTAATCTATTCCTCCCCAGGTATTCTCAACAACCACTTGACCGACAAAAATGATCCTACCGACAATGATCTATTCATGGAAGAACTGATTTAACGTGAACTTATCAATATGCAATTTCATGGGCAAGATCAGTTTCACATTGGAACTTTATATTACAAAACAAACAAACTACAATACTTGTCGTTGAAATTCTATAACAGTTCTTCAATTATTTACATGCCTAAAAACAGCGCTTTCTGAGATGAAAACGGACTATAGCAAGAGCGAAAAAAATCGTACTTTTCTTAAATTCTAATGTGAAAGCGTAGAGACGTTAATATGCTCTCATATATTTTTAAAAGTATTCAGCAGAAAATGAAATCAATGAATCAACTGAAAAATAAAATAACTAAATTCCCAAAATCAATATTCGAAAAAAAAAAACTTTAGCCCAAAATACTTAAAATCAGTACCTTCCGAAAAACTGAAGCAATTTCTACGAAATATACGTAATAGGGAATGTATTACAGGAAAAATATTCACAGAAAAAAAAGCAGCTTTTCATAATTCTATTTCGTCTAGCTTCTAAAATGAATTTTCTAATAAAATGTTGTCAAAATAATAACATAATCAACTGTAAAAACAAATTTTTTTTTTAAGATAATAAATGCTTCCATCATTTCGGATATGACTCTAGTACCATTAACACCTCGAGGAGTTCGTTTCTTAGCCAATTCCATACAGCGAGTCACATTTCATGTTACGATCTTTGCTTAATGGATTTCTGCGATTTTTGCTTGAAGGACTCATCGCTGCTGATAAAACTGAACGAGCAATATGAATGCATAGAAACAACATAAGTACTGCTAAGATATACTGAAACAATACTGAAACATAAAGCAGTCTAAGAGGTCAGCTCTACTTAGAAAGTTGTGACTGTCTGTCCCCAACCTTAAGATTTTCCGAACTTTTTAGCTATGGCATCATTCTTATTATCCCACAACGACCAAAGGGAGAAATAATTAACGAGTTCTACGCGTTCCAAGCACAGGCTTGATTAATTCTGGAATAACAAACGTTAGAAAAATAGCAAAATATTAGAATAATTTATCTGCAAACTGTTGTAAACTCCAATAACATTCCCAACGAACATCAGCTGGTGTAAAGCTAATTAATAAAAATATTGCAAAGTTTTAAGATTTATTCAAAAAAGACAACGCAAAAAAAGAAAACAAAAAATAATCCTGAATCCAAGATATAGTAATGGATATCTGCTATGCAGTGATCTGTTAGTAAAGGAGATCCAAAATATGTTAAAAAACGGAAGAAATTATTTCAAAGAAAAAAATGGAAATTTCAACAAGTTAACTTAAAAATATGATGATTTAAACTTACTTTTCAAAATTTAATAGCATTCCAAGAAGTATTCCACTTCTCATCGTCCATTACTTGAACAGATGATTCACCTTAAATTGTTAGAAAGCTAGCATAGAATGTTATTGTAGCAAACTTAAAAAGTTTGCGACAAAACCGAGAGACAGAGATTCCCCATGTTCAGTGCAATTTTTCAACTTCAAATTCTCATCCATGAGCAAAAAAAATTCAGTGCTTCTTTATTATTTACACAATCGGTTTAATAAACTGATAATGAACCTGAATTGACATCGAAATCATCCCAGTCACTGGTAATTGAACTATCACCCCAACCATCTGTCAATGTATCACTGTTATTCTTCACAGCTAATCTGTTTCCAATCGTAGCTTCACTATCATCTAATTGATCAACTGCGCTCGACTTCGGCTTGATGCCCAACAAAGTATCCAAATCATCTACAATTGTAAAGACGTAATAATCAAACATTTTAACATTTTAAACTTTTAACCTATGTACACAACTGAAACTATTTTCTATTTCGCTTTTGAAATTACTGGGTACGGCTTGAATGATGTGATTAAATGAATTCTCCATTTTAATTTTGGATAATTAGTACAGTTTGATTGATCTTTTTTTCTAAATTTCTTTTTTAGATCCTTCTTTTTTTTAAAGTCCCTTTCTAAATTCTATTTTCTGCTTCTCATTTGAGCTGTTTTAAACAAAAAAGGACCAATAGAATTTGTAACTGCACGTTGCAATTTCAATCCACCCATTCCCGATGATTTCCTGAGAGTACTCGACGACACTACAGCTGATCCTTTACTTTTAGCAGTTTTTGCCTATAAAGAAGATAAAATAACAGCATTGAAGAAATCATTCAGAACAAAACATTTTATTAAGCGAATACTATATTTTGAATCTTAAAAGAATCAATGTTTTCCATTTCCAATGTGCATTAACGAAAATTCATCACATAGAACGTTAATGATTTGTTCATCACATTTTCTCTATTGTAATAAATACTCGACTAACTTGCAATCTGATACAAAACTTGTTATACTCTTCAATACTGCAAAACCTACGTATTTACTTTACTTTACATATAAATCTGATGGTGAAAATTTCAAAGCTTATATAAACTAGGCATCTCCGTTGCTCATTCTTTCTTTCGGACTTATTTCGATATATGTTGATGACTGATTGCTAGTAAAAGCTTAGTACTTTGCCGGTTTGCTCATATAACAGTCCTATAAGCTCACTGATTTCTCCAATGCGCAGGAATGGTCATCAAATTTAGGAATGAAAACTAACGTTAGAAATCCCTCTTCTGTAACTCACAAAATCATCTTTTTCCTAAATCAAATTCTGTATGAGCCAATTTCTAAATGTATAAGTCATGATTATAATGCAAGCGATAGCTGCTTGCCAAAACTCTTCTTCGTGAACTCGATTTGAAATTACCAATTAAATCAAGTCAATACCTACTTTGCCTTCTTCGTTATTCCATTCTTCGTTTTTGTTTGTGGTACTTGGTGTTAGCACATCATCAGCATCTTCCCAATTCTCAGTTTCTACAGATAAACTATCTTCCAATTCACCCCAACCATCATTTACAGGTTTCGTCGGTAATGTATTACACGATTTTAATTCAGATATTTTTGTAGTAGATGTTGGTTCATGAATGGAAGTCTCTTCATGTGTTGATCCAAGCGGATTTTGCGCTGGAGGAGAGTACTTATAGAACTTGCCTGAAAGTGACTTTAACGCCCAACTTGCCCACTGCGGTACCTGAAATATATTGTTAATTATTAAGATGCTGATGAGGTTATATTTTTTGAGACGAAAAATATATAGCTTCTATTATTTATAAAATGTTTCTACCATTTTACTCACTAGAAATAATAAAAACAGTAAGCAGTACTAAGAAAAAGACCTTGTCACTACTTAGCAAACCACTTTTTCCACCAGCTTTTACTTGTGCTTCAAGTTCTGCTATCAGTTCTGGATTTTCACTGGCCTTTTCCAGCTTTTCAATGAATCCATACAGTGCTTTGAAACTTTGGTCCCTAACCTGAATGAATGAATACTGACTTGCTTCAAAAACCCATATCATATCAAATACAAAGGGTTGATGAAAAAGGACTAGAAAGTGAATAACAAATAATACGCATGTTAAAAAATAGGATTATTATGACTTTTCAACAATTTGATGAAATGTGAAATGCGTTTTGTGACAGCAACATCTGCATGCCGGAATTAGCATCCTGAGCATACTCTTGATGTTAATTAAATAATCTGTTTAATGAGAGTCTTCTATAGAATACAGCATCTGTCTTGTAAGTCTGTGTAAAGCTTTCAGGATACGTTATATTACAACGTTCCCGAATTTGTATGACTACTGACATCTACATAACACATAGACTTTTTAAAAAAAAAGTTTCGTAGGAAATGAAAAACAATTTTTCGTGGTTTTTGTGGTTTATGTAATTTAAAAAGTTTAAAAACATACAACCGATCTAACAAATATTACCAAATTTTAAAAATTTTACAGTAAATAAACCTGCTTTTCCCGATCACATGTCAGTGGTGATAAAGCTGGTAATATACGATTTGCAACTTCTGTTAATGAGTAGTATTGTTGAGTTGCACTAAGTCCTAAGATAGCTGCCATTCTAGCAGGGGGAAAAGGATCTTTGAGCGCACGAGTGAATGCACAGATTAGGACTTGCTGACGATGAGCTGGATCAATGTAGCAACCAATTTTACCCAGACAAATAGTTGCATTCGTTCGAATACCAGGTTGATCATCTCCGCCTAGACGCATTTCAAAATTGATGCTAAGATTATTCAGAACAAAAAACTGAGGCCGAAAAAAAAACTCGTTCTTCAAAGAAATTAAAGAGCTAAGCGGCCTACTCTGTAGTCTTGCCAAATGCCGCATCAGATCACTATTCAAATTTTGATTATTCAATTTATCAGCCAGCGAAACCATTGCTTTCACTGTACTTTCACGAACAGCCGGATTTGTATCCATAAAACCTGATGCAACATTCCTTAAAACAGAATCATGCTCATTAAGAATAACTGAAACTGCAGGAAGTCCACACTAATTTAACAAAAAAGCACAATAGAATTCTCGCAAATATCTTTTTCAACTTTACGCCCCATAGTTCTGGTACTATACTTACCAACAATCTCACGGATAATCAGTGTGAACATTCAAAATTACACTAGCGTGTGAAATTTCTTAATTATAGCAATGAAACAGTTGAGAATTAGAAAACTTTGCAAATTATTTAAAAAACCAACCTATATATTCGTTCGTTAACAATTTGAGGTGTTAAGTGAGGTGCAAATGAATCGATTCGTTCTAACAATTTTACACGTGTTACCCGATCCGGTGAACTAAATAATTTACAGAGACAAGGCACAATACGACGCTGATACTCGCTTTCATCCAGCAAACGTCCCAAATGAAATAGTGGCATCAAAACATGAGATCCCGCATCACCATATTCGTAACTCTGTCATTTTCATGAAGATATTCGAGAAAGAAAAAAGATGAGAATTCTTTCGGTGGAATCTTTTTTATTTTTAAAAATTGTTTAATGAATATGAAGTGACTAAATGAATTCTGGTACTGTAAATTGAACAAACCTAACAGTAAGGTGGAGGAAGGTTATCTGGTTGAAATGAGGTAATATATTTTTCTTATTAATTCAAAAACTACAAGCTGTTTTGAGATGATTTAAAGCAAATACTATCTATAAATTGTCAGCGACATAAAGAACATACATGTATTAATTTTGGAAGAATCCTATATTTGGCAATGTTGTCAGGAAAAAAATCCAATTCATTTTTCAACTCTATGAAGAACGCTTGCTTTTCGTGAGCATCTTTTAGTTGAAATTCATCCAAAAACAGCAGTATATCTACATATCGATTCTTGAAAAAGCCACCTGCTTGACGTAACTCTAAAATGTTTTCTGTATTGTAACATAGCAGAACAGAACTCGACCGACGATGCACAATATCAAGCTATTATTAAAGTGACTGTCGTTTCTGTGTAGAAGATTTATCAATAAAATGAAATATGCGTATAAGTATATAAATAGGAATTGCAAAAGAGAAAATTTGTTCATGGGAGTGCAAGAAATAAACTGGCAAAACGTTTGAAAGTATTAAATTAAAATCTGGAAGAGTACCTCTCAGTAATTCCCCAATATCAAGCTTTGCTGCTCGATTAGTAGCCATCTTTTTATAATGCTCATGTAATTGTTGCGGAACTTTTTTCGGTGCTTCTGGTTTCGTTATTGATTCATTGAAACCATTGAAAATTTCCCATATAAGTAACGCGAATGAATTAAGATCAGCACGAGGATTACTAAAAAATGTGCAGTAATTAAATATCTAGTCATCAAATCGAATAACAAATTAGGTAGACGAAAGAGGAAAATCGAGCAGTTCTCAGCGAAATAGCGAGAAAAATATACCTGAAACTGGTTGACTTCTCAAAACCTCCAAGTTTCCAATCTCCACTTTCAGTAACGTAGACAGAATTTCGGATATTTTCATGACTTAGTTCAGCTTCTTGATGCAGGAATTTTAAACAACTCTGTAAACTAAAGATACATTATTTTATTTTTTATCAATATAAAGACAACGTTCGGCTACGTTCGGCTATTAGCCAAAGCCATGGCATGATCAGCTATCATGTGATACATTAATTGGTATCTAAAACTCTCAGCTTTATGCAGCTGGTCCTAAATTCTTCAAAAACGCATGGTATTTTTATAAGTAAATATGAAAGCCTTTAAGTCATCATACTGATAAAGC
Organism: Mansonella perstans; assembly: GCA_037074765.1. NCBI lineage: Eukaryota > Metazoa > Nematoda > Chromadorea > Rhabditida > Onchocercidae > Mansonella > Mansonella perstans. The sequence continues at coordinate 69,108 of JBAMDO010000572.1, forward strand.
TTGATATAAGTAAAATAAGAAAAGTTAATAATTCAAAAGAGTTGCGCATAAATTTATAACAGCAAAAACAGACATACCATTAGCTGAAATAAACCCCAGGAAACAACAAAATCCTTCTGCTTAGCAGTTAGTTTGTTTTCCGTAATATAAGTTTTTAGAGGAACGCAAGCTTCCGTTATCAAATAAAAAGTACCATTTACCTGGAATGGAAATTCAAAATGACAACCTGTCTTTATCCAGTGAAGGTGACTTTACCGTTATTTTAGAATTAACGTAGCCTTAAGTTAATAACATCCTTCATTAAATTTGAATTTTGCGTTTCGCATATATGCCACAAAATAATTGATTTAAAATTTTGGAAAAACAATTTGATAACTGAAAGTTTAACAAAAAGTCTTAGAAGCAAAGAAAAAACCCGAGAAATATCAACATGCTCATAATTTTATGAAAGATAGCAAGCAACCTCAACGCTATCCAAATAAGCGAGAACATTTGGATGCCGAAGAGTCTTCAATTTACGTGCTTGAGCTTTCAATACAAATCCTGGACCGGAATCAGATACCGTTGCCCAAAAACAAGTAGCAAGTTCAGATGGTTCAGCCTGAAATAATGCTCAGTTATCCACTGGTATGACATTTGAAAATCAAATTTTTAATGTTATTTTAAATAATTCAAATCTATTTAACATTTAATAAGGAAAATTACTTTTTTAAAGCTTTTTCCGATGCATATGCCATCAAAAGTATAGAAATTGCTAATGGGTATCTCATATGGAAATACACTTTTTGGATCACGTGAGAACAATGATGATAACACTGATGTCATATATTTTTCCTGAAAAATAGACAGATAGTTACAAAAGATTTCCATCAGTAAAAGCCGTTTTTAACACGCAAACGTAACAACACGTAACGTTTATCATATTCTACTTGAGATAATGATTAAACGACTTGAAGAGATTGATTCGTAGTCTTTTCAATAAATCTTTTCGTTATCAGTTGAAATAACGATAAATCTTTTCGTTATCAGCTGAAATTACGATAAATCTTTTCGTTATCAGCTGAAATTACGATAAATCTTTTCGTTATCAGTTGAAATTATGATAAATCTTTTCGTTATCAGCTGAAATCATGCTTGTAATCAGGAATACGATGAAGAGACTATAAATGATAACTGATTACTGTAAGATAACAAAAGTAAAATTGAACCGAGCCGTAACTTCCAAAATTAACAAACAAAAAAAACAATTCAAAGAAAGATTTGGCAAAATGATCCCATGCCAAACGCAGACACTACACGTTATTAGTTACCGTATTGCTGACCCCCATAATTTCCATAGAAACTGACCCGTGATGACCCATAGTTTGTGTTGTGTTGAGCTATTTTCTTATTTCTTCTTAACCATTAGATTTTATCAATCTTATCACTCTCTAATACATCTTATTTTCAGTTTTTAATGAATATTATTTTACCAGAACAAAAAAAAATCAATGATTCACTCTCTTATCCCACCCTGTTAATCATTCGCGTAATTATTTCTGACCCTTAACCTTTCAAATTTCATCTATTCATAGCTAACTCCTGAAAAAATATACAACACCAACTTTTCTGGAGTTATAAGTAGTGTTTTGTTATTTGTTATATTTGATAATTTAAATATTTCATTCATAATCTGAAGAAGGTAATGTAAGGAATGAAATATTTTGGAATAAAATGTTTAATGAATACATTTCAAAAAATTTGAATCACTTATTTTATCTTGAAGGAACATTTATTATCACATTTACAGGTAAATAAAATAAGAATGAATTGAAAATTGTTAAATGAGATAGATGATTTCTTTCTTTTTTACTTTGAATTAATGAGCTAATTAAAGTAATTTTTATTGTATTTTTGAAAATCTATATATGATTAACTAATAACTATTAGACAATTATTATTGATTGATAGAATTTATTTATAAATTAATATTGAAATATAAAAAGTAAAGATTGTTGTTGATTGAATTATTCAGCCAATTTTGTTCATCTTCAAAAGAAAACTAAAACTTGTATAGAAATTGAGTTAAACTTTCAATTTCTCAGTATCTGGTGGTGTTCGAATGGATAATATTTCAGATATGATATTGCGTGCTTTAGGAGAATCAGGACGTTCTACAATAATGCTTATATTTCTTGATGATAATCCCTGAAAAAAAAAAAAAAAAAAAACTTTTATAGTAATTTTGTGTTATTTTTATAGCAAAAATCGATAGTTTATCTTTCTACATTGCTTTTTCCTCTTTTTTTTTTAGTTATTAATTTATGTAATTATCAATTACACCTTAATGATAATCTTTTTTGCCATCTTTTTATGACTAATAATTGTTCCATCAATTTGTAAAATTCGATCTCCAACCATTAAGCATTCAGCACTCAACGATCCTTTTGTCACACGTGTCACGTAAACATGACCTTCTTTATTATTTTTCACTTGCTGAAAAAAAAAAAAAAATCTTTTAAAGTTGTATAATTGTGTAAATAGAACGATCGGTTTCATTTTAATAATTAATTTAGGAAATTTAAATTTTTTTTCCGCTGAAATACTGAAACATTTCGTTTTCATTAAATCTCATATTTATATTTGATATCAGGTCTTATTGTGTGCATTTATACTAAGCATTAAGTACTACTAAAGTTTTTTGATCGGTTTTCATATCCGATAGTTTGCAAAAGTGTGCTGCGACCTCGGCAGGAGTCGAACCTGCAATCTTCGGTTCCGTAGACCGACGCGTTGTCCATTGCGCCACGAGGCCGTTGAATGGGCTTGGTACATTTTTGGTTAAATGAACATGATAGACTGAGAGAAGTTATCGTAATGAGCCAAGTAGTTTAATACGGAGATGGATGATATTCTTACTATCGTTCTCTATTACACATTTTGAACTTTGAACTTAAATTTGAAATCAGGAGCAGGCTTAAACTTAAATCAGGGATAGGCTTAAATCAGGCTTAAACTGAAAACTGAAGTAATAAGTCTTATAGGAGGACTGTTTCTATCTACAGAAACTAAATTTTTTTTTTATGGTTTACAAAACAGGACAAAAAAAAAACCTGATTTGCAAAACAGGCTATTTGCTTCGCTATCATTTGAATACTGTAACTTTAAAATTTCACTTAAATCTAAACTTGCAGCTTCAGTTTTATCGATGCTCAATCTGGAGCATTGAACTTATGGTCTGAGTGTTGTTCAAAATAATCCGCAATTCTATCCATTAATACTGTAGCTAAGGACTGGCTTCCTATAGCTAAGTAAGTCAAACCAAGATCCAAACTTAAGTTTGTTAAAACTTTGAAGTGTTAATTTTTTACTAATAAATATTTTCTTTTATTCATACATTTTGCTATATTACATATAAGCTTCTTATGAACTTCAAAAATTCTCATTTTACACATATTTTAGAGATTTTTTGCTATTTTGTTGTGTTTTATCGTTGTATCAGAAAGAACTGAGAGATTTTTTTGGTAAAAATCGACAATGAAAGCGTGTTGTCGTTGTTTCCATCAATATAATATAATAGCAATCAGTGCGAAATGAATGATGTTAGCATAAAGAAAACTAACCAGGCCTATTTGTGTACCCATCCTATATTGCATCATTTTCACTTTTAAATACAAAAAGCCATCACGTTTTATGATTCCTTTATCATCATCAACACATTGTTCTTGCTTAATTCTCTCGCTACGTTTTTTATTACGACTTACTGTTATTCTAAATTTTAAATTTTTTAATGAAATATTCATTTAGAAATTTATGCTAAAATAATTTAAATTATTCTATCTTATTGATAAAATGATTTCGATAGGAAAAGAGAATTGTCTTCTTATCTTTTCCTTAATTTATCACTTTATTCAAATAACTTAAATTACTACTCTTATTCCATACTTCAAAATTAATTTTTTTCAATGCATCAAGGAAGACAAATATTTTTTTGTAATATTTTAAGAAATAAATAAATGTAAATTGCTTACTTTGTAATATGATGTTTTTGTTGAATTCGATCGAATGCATTTTGATCGGTTACAGAGTAATCATTAAGTGCTAAAATTTTATCACCAACATTAATTTGTCCATCTAATGCACCACTTCGTTGTACAAATGTTACAATGAGCTGAAATGAAAATGAGAATCTTAGATCAATTCAGTTTTTCTTTCAAGTACTGATACAAGGAGAAGATAATCATTCCTAATTCGCCTTTTGTTAGATGATCAGATATGGCCACTTATGCTTTTTATACTTAAATTTACACATTAGGGATCAATGAGTAGTTACCAGATTCTATATTTACAACCGTTTATCTGATCTGAAATAGTTTAAGTTAACTAACATCATAATTTAGATCATTTTTTTTTAGAACAGACTCATTGAATAAAGGATAAGTGTAAATAATATAAATGAAAAAAAATGGAAAAAAAAACGGAATGAAAAAAAAAAATGGAAAGGAAAAGAGTGTGTGATTATTCCCGTTTTGTTTTATTTTTTTCCTTTCTCTCCATTCATATTCAATTGGCCTATTTGTGGTTTAATTTCTGTAATGATTCACTGCTGTTTGTCTCATTCATTTTTCAACTCTCATAGATACACATTCTTAACTAATATTAATTTATTACTAAAATTTGTTATTGAAATTATGCTGAAATTTGGGAATACTAAATGATAAATAATTATGTATATTAGATTTTTTAAATTAAAGCTTACATCCTTAGTATATGATATGCCAGGCAATTCATTAGCATCAATGTTAACATTAAGATGGTGTAACTCTTCTGTATCGGTAGACATCCTCTTTCCATATATTATCACAACAATGCTTATCATTTTGTATATTTATCATTTTTATTTCATGCAAATTTTTTTTTTTCGCATCAGTTAAAGATCATTTCAAATACTATCAAGTATATATGTATATTTTATGACCTTTGACCTTCTCCTAATTTCTATCTCAAACAAAAGTGCCTATTTCATTTTTGTTCAAATTTAGCTAGGATGAAAATAAGGATTCCTGGCTTGGAGTGCATAAGTGTGGAAAGTATGCTGGAGTGCATAAGAGTGCAAAGTTATGTTGAAAAGTTTATGTCCGCTCCAATTAATAGTGTTGTGAATGAATTAATGAGCAATGTGTAAAGTTTATACATTTGTCTTTAGCACTTTATTTGTTGAGTGTCATTAGCATCTTTTGTTAGCTAATAATTTCGATTTGCGCATTTAAGTTCCATTTTCAGGATGAAAACCAAAATTTGTAGCACTACATTATTAATTCTTGGTTCCATATTCATAATTGTTGGCATTCTTGCTCTAACTATCGTTCCATTAACGATAAACAAGGAAGTTGCCAAGGTTTCTATTTTAGCACAATATTTACAAATATTAATCAGCAAATATTAATGCAAAACAAATAAGCAAACAGTTAACTAAGCAGATAAGTTGTCAATTTCATTTTCATTATTTTAAATATTTTGTTCATGCATCATAGCTATTCTTGGACCAATTCATAAAATAAGTAATCTAATAAGATTGATATTTTTTTGCATTTATTGTTTTCCTTTACATCGTTGACTTTAATGAGTCATTGAGACATATGAAGTATTTCAATTTTAGCTTTCTATTGATATGCTTAGTGGATTCCCATTTACATTTACATTTGTTAACTTTTCAATCACATTTATTCATTTCCAATGTTCGTAACTAAGGGAGGATCAGTATTGGTATCGGTTGAATCTAAAATTAAATTTATGACTTTTCAAATCAAATTCATTTACTAATAACTTGATTGAAAAGTTTCTATTTTTTTTTTGAAAAGAAGAGTTTTTGTTGTTTTTGTATCTTTAATCATAATTTAGAATGAATATTTGGGTTTCGATGAGAATGGTACTTATAATATACTGACTCAACGTTGGATTGAACAGAAATATTCAATGAAACTCAAAATATGGACCGTTTCTGTGACAAATTCACATGATGTTATTCAAAATGGAAGTTATCCTGCACTTGTTGAAAAAGGACCATATGTTTATACGTTAGTTACTTGCATACTTCAATATTTGATAAATGGTTTATTTTGACACTTAATCATAAGCTTTTCTTTGCATGTTTTATGGTTGATATTACAGAAACAAATCATTTGATTATTTCCAGCAGCTGACCTGAATAAACGAATTTATAAGTAAAGGTTGTAATAACTGTGTATGTATGCATATAAAGTATTATGAAGTTCGTGAGATAACGTCAAATTTATAGCGAGTATCGGAAGAGAGTGAAGGTGAATTTCATGCGAAATGACAGCCGTGTGTTGTTCCGTAATCAACGTTATTATATCTACAACGAAAATGAGTCATGTGCGGACTGTAATCTGAATGATTGGGTTATCATACCAAGCATTATGTTCCAGGTTTGTGATTTTTTTAGTGTTTTTCTTTAGTAATTATGGTAAAAATCCGTTTCGACATTTTCCCGGAAAAAGCATAAAGTGAAGAGAATAAAGCTTTGTTATTTGCTGAAATTATGGAAGAATTATCAGTGAGATGATTAAGATTCCCAATTCCAAGCATTTTGTGCAAAAGTTATTGTAATTGGAAACACATAGTTTGGCTATTAATAATCTAAGCTCTGAATACTTTGGCGATTTTTTGCTAGCTTTCGAGATTTCTGATTGTTGGAAATTCAAGTTTGAAGTTTTTAGTATATAACTAGTATTGCTGCTAAAAGTAGTCCAATGGTAAAGGAAGTAATCGATTTCGTTCTTCGTCATAGTATTTTCAAACGTGAAACACCATTTATCAATATCACAGTGAATCAGGTTTGATTTTTCGTTACAAAATTCGTCGAGTGAAGTCAAGTTTTGCTTAAATTAATTTGAGGAAAACAGTTTCCTCTCGATTACTAATGTTCTACTTAAACATTTCTGTATGGAGAAAGTAACTGCAAATAAAATTACAATTTTATGGAAGAGATATCAAGATGATAAAGGAAATTTTGAGACCAAATTAAATTCAGTAACATGTGCAAATAGACAGGGAAGTAGCAGTACTGTTAAATATATATTGAAATGCGATGAAATTAGTCTCTTCATTTTTTTAGATGCTTTTTAAAGGATATAAAGACCCGTTAGTCGAAGAGATTTGTGGTAAAATCAGCCGTCCTCTGTGTGCTATTGCAGACATTCCAATGAGCATAAAATTTCTGGTAAATTTTTAAAGTTATATGAAGAATTTAGAAATTTGGAAAGTCTTTTTGACATCGTCTTTTTTCAATAAAAGCTTGACCAAGTTCTTTTCTTGTGAATGCAGTTAGAAATTTCCCATTGCATAAATACATGTATCGCGGTATACAGAAATATGGAATGAGATTAATTATCTAAAACTGCAGCAGTTTCATAATAAAATAATTGGAAACACTAATATTTGTTAAATTGGATCAAATTTAGTTTGAATTCAATAGCATGTATAAAATATATATATATATGCAAATGCAATGAAATTTATTTGTTCATTTTTGTAAATGCTTTTTGAAGAATACAAAGACCCGTTGATTGGAGTATTTGCAATGGTTTATTCTTATTTATGAAAACAACGTTCTTGAAAAAAGTTGAAAAATTTTTGAAATTTTTTTAGGAAAATGGTACAGATGATGGCGAATATTTGATTGATACTGGAGTGGAAGATGTTAGCAGAATTGGTCGAGTATATAAATGGAATGGACAAAATGAAACACCATGGTGGAGCACTGCACAGGCACGGAAAATCAACGGAACAGATGGGGAATTGTTTTCGCCATTCTTATCAGCATCCAATGATTTGCCAGTTTTTTTTGGAGATTTGGGCAGGTGAGATCTTTGAAAAATGTAAGTTTTCTTTTATATTAATCAAGCAGAAATGATTTTGTAACGTATGAATACTTCCAGATATTTTCTTCAGTGGGTAAGCAAAAATAAATAGAATGCTATTAATAATTATCTGAAATGGCTGAAATAGTAATATTTTGGTTTATTACACTTTAATGCTTAATATTTTAAAAGTTCAGAAAAAAAATATATCTTCTAATGAGATAGTGTTTTTCAACTGCTTTTTAGGAAAATCCAAGGAAATATTTTTTATATCCACGTTTTCCGATTTCTTTTTTCTTTAATCCATAAAAAAAATTGTTTCTCTTTTGAACTGATTAATCTGGAACAATTTCCTGAAACTATTCTTTTAAACTTTGTTCATTAAAAATTTAACACTTTAACGTAATTGTAAAAGTTCTGGATTTGACGAGAACGCGTTTATAAACTTACAACTTTGAATCGCTCCCATTCTTTCCTAGCGAATTATTTTTCTGGCTAATTATTTAAAAAACGAAATTCTTCAGCTTTATTTTGTTAGTTTTTTTTTTTTTTTTCAGGATTATTTCAAGAATTTGAAGAAGTCTTTGAAATATATAGTTTATTCTAACTGTACTGTATAATTGAATGAATCATTTTGATCAGTGGTTAATTGTCTTTAAGGAGACTTCAAGGATCACTCATCAAAGTAGTTCATTTAGTTACCATAATATGGAAGATAAAGTACGGTATTCGTATATTCTTCTTTTGAATGAAACTGTCGGTTAAGATGCTTGAAAATGATTGAAAATTATGTTTAGAGAAGTATTAATGTATGTGGCAGTTAGAAGAAATTAAATTATAAGATATGGAATAAGGATAAGGACGAGACTAAAAGTATTCGTAATCGCTGAGCAACAATATAACATTGCTACTTTGTTTGTAAAATTCAGAAATCCGTTTAATAGAAAAAAAATAATTTCTAAAAATGCCCTGATAAGGAACTAACAATTGACAACTTGTTGTGAAGTTTCAAGATATCGTCTGCTTAAAGATGTAAGAAATTCAGAGAAATAGAATATTTATGAAGGGGGTTGATCTGCATAGTATTGTGATCCTAGAAATTCTAAGTAAATTATGAAATTTGATTGAAAAATTAGAGTTTATAAATTTTCTAATTGAATTATTTCGTACTTACTTTACTTTTCTTTTATGTTGTGCTCATTCCATTTCTTACCGCCATATTGAAATTAAGCACGAAAACAGTTTCCATGCTTACTAAAACTTGCATCGATATTTAAGAATGATGAGATCACATGCTATTATGTACTAAAGCTTGAGAAACAGAGGAAAAATGATTTAAATTGACAGATATTCCAGTAATAGCATTGCGTATCATTAGATGGGAAGTGACAATTTCTCATTCTGTGAATTGAAAACGAATTATGAATGTTTTCCAATTAGATATCTTTCCTTCGCTCGAAGTTACTTTAATTTCAATAACTATCGTAAGCAATTATATTCTATTTTTTTTAGATGAAACTTGTGATGTGTGATTTAACTTTAGGTAAAATCTGTTGAGATATTTCTCCTAGCGCTGCCATTAGATTTAATATATTTAAACTTAAGATTAGTTTAAAATTTAAACTAAAGTTTACTTGCCCTCTTACTGAACGAATCTTATTACGAGAGCTGAAACTTTTATATCAATAGTTTCGATTTCGAAAAAGTAGCAAAACCGGTTGTTGCTGCTTGATTTTCAGACGAGTATGCTTATTTTTGCTGATCTACGTCTTTTATTCCTTTTGTTGAAGTACAAATTGATGACGCTTACTCACTTTACTGATCATATATCGATTTGAATGGCAAAAAATTCTTTGTTATTCGAGAATCAAATCTGCAAATCTTGAACTTTGATGTTCTGCTTTTATTCTAAATGAAGTTTTTACTTTTATTATCTTCACTATAGGCACGTATCAGTGTTTTTTACATCTGCAGTATTTTTTATTTGGGTGATTTGCCTTTACCTCTCTCATTTGGCCGACAAAACAAAAATCCTAAAACCACAAAAAAAAAAAAAAAAAAAAAAAAAAAAAAAAACAAAACAGAAATTCTAGAACATGAGAAAAGCAGGTAAATTTTCCAGATACAAAACAGAAATTCTAGAACATGAGAAAAGCAGGCAAATTTTCCAGATGAAAGTATTAAAATAAGCGACATAGGTATTGGAGTCTTTCTCGCAGAATACTTCATAATAACAGTACAACAATTGGAAAATGGATAGATATATAACAGTATAGCATTTAGAAGACAGGTGACTCAATCTTTTTCTTGAAATATTTAAAAAAGCAATTTATCATTCGCTCTCGAGTTTTCTATCTCTTTCGTTTGCTGATACAAATGCAATTTTCTTCCTTAATCTTTTATTATATATTATTATCAAAGTATTGAAGATAGACTAATTGGTTTGATTTTTGGAATTTAATGATAAAATAAATTCTACAAATATTCTCTTCTTTTCTTAGCGATAGAAATTGAAATGGCTGATTTAAACAAATAAACAAGCAAGCTGTGAGAGGAATGTTCGTTTTTTTTTTTTTCATTTTTTTTTTGGTGCAATCATCCATCGGTTTGGGTTTTTTCGGCCAATAAAAATGCATAATTGAAAGAGTAAAAGTCAAAATGACCATTATGGATTTTTTCAAGATAGTAACTTTTATTCTCGAACTAAACTAATATAGAAGAGTTGAAAGAATAGATTTCAAAATTAATTTCAGATTTTGCATTTTACATTTTTCAATTTCATTATTTTAAATTCTTGAAAGTAACTTTTTAGCTAATTAACTGTAAACGGTTTTTTTTTTAAACTGGACAAGCAAGAGGGAGAAGTAAGTATATTTATGAGGGCTAGCAATGGCTAGTGGTCAAATCATTGCAAGTTGGAATTTATCGTTCATTCTACACTGTCTATTCAGCAAGATATCGATTTTGAGTGATGGACAATGGCTATTAAGTCCACTTCCCTAAGTAGAGCATGCATCGCACAATAATCCTCATTTATGGGCCTTTTATAGCGCTCCCGTGGCCTAATGGATAAGGCGTTGGTCTCCTAAGCCAACAAAAAGGAGTCAACCAACGATGGGGGTTCAAGTCCCCCCGGGAGCCAACGTTTTATATATCCATAACTTAATTCAATCTTTTACTTTTAATATTGATCTAAATCTTCTGCTCTAAAGTATCTTCTATCGTAATATACTCAAAATATCTAAATATGCTGTAAATTTTCTGCTCTAAATGCATTTAAAATTATCATACGAAGTAAACGAATTTGCTTCGTTTCTGTTATGATTAAGACAAAAATATATTCACAAGGCTCTAAGAAATTGCCAACAATCTCTCGAAAGAAATTGTTGAACAGGATATACAATGGCATCACTAACAACAAGATTTAAAAATTCAGACTGCAAAAAAATTTTTAAATTTGTGACAGTTCAAAGAGCTTCTTCCACTTGCTTTCATTCAAAATCCCTGCCCTCATTTAAAATCTTAGCAAATCACTGGGCATTTGATATTTGACACTTGAACAGGAAGTTTTTGAATTTTATTTATGGGATAGAAATAAAGAAACTATAATACAATTCTTGTTTAATATAATTTTTATGCTTAGCTCATTCATCTGGTCTGGTCTTCTCATTGAAAACACCTCTATGAGCTATTTTTTAAACTAGACAAAAATAACTACAAAAATGAAAAGCGAAACACGAAAGAAAAATTATTACCATCAGTCTTATCTTGTTAAATGAATTAACACTTCTTCCGCTCTTTGTAATTTCAGTTTTTTAGTTTCTGATCAATTTTTATTTTAAAAATTTGTTCTTTCTTCAATTTCTGTGTTACATTAATATTTTATTTCTGTTTTCCAAGTATTCTGTTTTTATATATGAGATTTTTAGTAGCTTAAATCTTAATATAGACTCATCTCTTCTTCATCTGACAAAGAGGCAGTGATCAAACTTTTTTACAAAAATTGATTCAGATATCTGAAAACGAGGGACACATAATGTGCATAATTCTAGATCAATTTACTTACATTATGACAAATCAGTAATGTACGAGCAGATACCATCATATCGTTTCGTGATTCCGTCAACAGTTTATGATCCGTTTTTGGCAGAAAATAAAGGATTCTGCAGTCGAGAAATACCACGTTATTTCAACACTGATCTACAACCTGGTCAATTTTCTGCTGCAACTTAAAATTCTTCTAAAAAAAAATTAAATTAATTCTATTTTAAAAGGGAATAGACTGATTCTAATAAAACAAAAAATGAAAATTCTGATTTTAGATGTTTCGAATGAAGCTAACCTTCAGATATTAAATGCATAAGTTTTTGACTTCACCTTGTCGAGCTTCTCATTTTGTGTGACATAGTGGCTGTTTTTCCGGTTTAGAAGGATGCTTACCTGCTGGTATGTTTGATATTGGCCGGACAAAATTGGGATCTCCTTATATCTATCTATCCGGTGCTCATTTTTACCAGTCGCCTCCACAGATTTATCAAAATTTCACCGGTTTCCGGCATCCACATAGCGGCGATGCAACATATATTGACATCGAACCAGTTAGTTCTTGAAGGCTTATGCATATAATTTGAATAGATATTTGAATTTCTTTTTTTCGAAAAAAGTGGATTAGTGAAAATCATATTTAAAATTTTCAGGATCACATTTGTTTGCTGTTAATTTTAAATTCCAAGAATATTAAACATTCGACATCAAAATTTAAATTTCACTGATTGCAGTACACGGGCGTTATTGTGAATGCTTTTGTAGCTTCTCAAATTAATGTTGGAATGATCAGTGGCAATTTACAGTTCGTTTTCTTTTTTCTAGTTCATTTATTTTTTCTTTTTGTTTACGCTATATCATGCTTGGCTACCGATAGCCAAAGCAATGAGTGAATTAAAATAAAAGGCTGGTAATTGGCATCGGCGGGGATTTCGGCCTTCGACAGATAATGATTAGAAGTGCTTTTGTATAGTTTTGTCATTTATTTTAATTCACATCGTGGTAGTTGCATTTCACTGGCATTCCTGATAGTTCTAACTCTTTTACCAATGATGATATGTCCTTAATGTAATAAACGATGGATTGGCCTAAACTGGTAAAAATTAAAGAGTTCGGATTGTGTAATGATATGATGGAGACAACACTTTGCTTGGTTTTTATCTAAGTTATTCATAGCAAAAGGGAAATTTAATTTTCTGAACATTGAGAGAATATTTTTAAAAATAGCTATTCTTTTAGCATGCTTAAAAAAATGCCAAGCATGATTGTACCTGTAATGTGGATGAATGAATTGATAAACGTGGATGAAAGTACAAAAAAAGATCTGGAAACAGTTGTGCTCATGCCACGAATGGTAAGTTATAACGATCCCAATTTATAGATTTGTCAGATACGCTGAGAGTTTAATGAGATACGAATGGTTTGATTTATAAATATTACAAAGTATTATTGTTAAAAAAAAATATCATAATTTGTCATTGCATAATCGTATTTTAGGCGAGTATTATTGGTGTTTCGCTGTTGGGTGCAGGCGTACTTCTCTGGATAGTTTTCATAATAATATCAGTGAGAAATCTGTATTTAAAAGTGAGTAATTTTTTGAATTCCTGTTGATCTTACAGTGCTTTGTCAATCTTTAGAGGAGTACTATCATGATACAACTCACCCAGTTTTAGTTAGGATGAAACTTTTTGACACGGAAATATCTGTCCCCTTGATTTGATAAACAAGTTGCAAGGATGTAAAGAACATTATTGTTGAATGAGAAGAAAATTGAAGAATCAATGAATTTTGGAAAATAAAGAAGTATTAGAATAAATCAAATTTGAAGTGTTGAAAACGATCAGTTTTAGTATGTTTTCCTTTTCTAGAGAAAAGCTGATGACGAAGCAAATCTGGTTGAAGATGACACGGAAAATTGAAGCGAATGAAAACTGTTTTTGAAATAAACGAACTCTGAGTTTGATCAAACTATTTTGTCGATGGAAATTTAAAAATATACTTGTGGTCGTCACTCAAATTTCTGAACTTTTTATAAAATCTTTGAGTTAATTAAATTAATGGAAAAAGGATAATTTATGAAAATTTATTTGAATGCTGTAAAAAAATACGAGTAGTAGAAGAACTAGAAATGTTCACATCCAATAGAATAATATTTTTGCACATTCCACAATGTAATTTTTTCAACAAGTTGAGTTTCTATATATTTCATGTATACTTCGATATTTTAGACTGGGAATACAAAAATTCATTTACTGGGTACTGATTCTTTCTGTATTGATTTTGATTTTCTGTGTGTCAGCGTGAATGTATATTTACTGCTTTCAAATATTGCTTCTACTTATTATCTATCAGATTAGTAACTTTATCTGTTTGACTATTACCTTACCTGTAGAAGCAAGAAAGAAGTAATGGGCTTATAAAGATGAAATAAGGTCCATCAAAACAAGAGTTTCTGATTAACATAGATGATAAGCTTCATTTGAAAATTTTTAAAATGAGTATTATTACGTGTTTTGAGCAAGAAGAGAGTTGAGTGTATGAAGTATGTTTTACTGTAAGGTTTTTTTTATTGTAAGTTAAACTAGTATTTTCATACTGTCATTTTTGATACTGTTGAATTTACTAGAACTTCCTTGTTCTTTAGAATTTGGTTTTAATACTTCAGATTATATTTTATTGTTCAATTTTTATGCTTCCTCATCCTGCTTGGCTTTATATTTTTTTTACAGTTATAAATAAATACATAAGATATTTAATTTCCTGAGGTTTTCGGATTAGAATTCATATTTCAGTTGTGTGGAATTTCCAATTTATGAAAGCATATCGAAGATTGCTCGCAAGCTGGCAATTACTTCAATGTTGGAGGAAAAAGAGGCTTTTGTAAAGTTTATCCGATAGAGTTTATCAGTATCTTATTATAAACTACCGTTAGCTTAATACTTCCTGTTACTAGTTGGAGAAAAGAATTTTAGATGTTAAGTGATGACTTCCCCATTCATTCTGTTAATAATGCTGTGGAAAATATTCGTATTGAAAAATGACACATTTGTCTTCTAGAATATTTTTCGTATTTTTAAATATCATACTCAAAGAGAACTTGCAAACTGTTCATATCCATATAAAGCTAGTTCAACCAGATCGCTTGAAATTTGGCTGACTGAAGTACGGTTAATGGTGCCTTTTTCAGTGCTTTTTTTGTATAGATTCAAAAAAAAATGAGTTGGTTCTCAGTTGATGATTGGCATACTGTAATGACTTGATGCTGTTTGAATTCGAGAATTTTATTTAAATTAAAAATTTGAACGTTTCAACAACATAAAAACATCCGTAATAATAACCCGTAGCAGAAAATATTAGGCTCAATAGGACGAAAGATCTATAAAGATGTGTCCTGATTCAATAGTACACAGTATTCCCCATCTGAATCTTTTCATGAATTTTGTGATCAAGTTAATATTTTTCTCAAAAATATCAATAGTACAACGAAATGTAGTATATGTTAGAGAATAGAAACTTCTAGCAATCAAATCTAAATCTTGTTGAATAGAATATGCTAACTTTTGGGTTCAACTCAAGATTCTTAGCTGAACTTATTTCTTGTTCTCATAGGCTCAATCAGTATACTTAGATAAGCTGATTTTTGGCACGATATTCATAGATTGTAATTCTTGGAATAATAATTTGCAAGCATATGGGATTTTAATGGTTGCCATAGTTCGCGAAGAACGGCACATTTGACACCAACCTTTGTAGCCAATCAAACCACACTGCGAACAAACATCTACCTACAAAACAATTCGAATTTGTTTAAACAATCAAATCAAATCAATCAAAGAACTTTTTTGCTTAACTCAAATCTTACGAGTTAAATGTTGAAATTAAATCCCTAATCATCCTTTTGAAACAAGTTCTTTTTATTAACAATAATTACAGATGAAGTTTTTTTTTCGCAATCAGTTAATGGATAAATTTGATTATGGATTCGGCATAACTTTATAATGTGAAAAAAAATCTGGGACTTGACAAATAAGTTTTGAATATTGGTAGGATTTCATAGTCCTAGAACGAGACTTTAAAAAAAGATCCAAGAATAATACGGCTTTAAATTTGACGATTAACTTTCAAACAAGTATTCGACCGATGATTATAGTCTATGGATGTTACTCCCTCTAATGTGCATATTTTTAAGTCCAAAATAAATGTCTCACTTTGAATTCATCCGATGAGACCATTAGCCTTTCCATTAGCAACATACTTGTACCATAAGCAATCAAGCAATCCCTTTCCATTTCACCCAGTCGTAAACCACCATCACGAGCCCTTCCCTCGGTTGGCTGACGCGTTAGCACAGCTCTACAATTTATAACGAAATTTCGAGACATCTCGTGCAACAGTTTCTCGGATTTTCTGTGATTTGGAAAAGAAATTTGATGCTGGAAATTAATTTACCGTGGCCCTCTAGCTCTTGCATGCATTTTATCCAAAACCATATGTTTCAACTTTTGATAATAAATAGGACCGAAATAAATATATGCACAAAGTTGCTGGCCAGTTATTCCGGATGTTAACATATCTTTTCCAAGATAATTGAATCCTCGTGCCGCTAGTTCTTCGCAAACAATATCAACCTTGAAATTTTATAAAATTATCAAAAATTCAAAAAAACTGGGAAAGTAAAGGTTTAAAAGAAATCAATCAAATCGATCATCTAAAAAGTGAGTTTCCACAAATACTTAGATTTACTGCACTGGAAAGTAGTGTTTATAACAAATAAAACTTTCAAAAAATTTTTCAAATATTCACAACGGATAGATAAACAATTACTGTTCACTGCTTCTCATTCCGATTATGTCCTATAAAACTTCACCTGATCACCACCAAAAGCAGTTCCATAATGGAACTTGCCAGAAAGAACTGCATTTTTCCCGCTTATCAATTCCATCAGTTTTCCAACAGTCATACGACTTGGATAACCGTGTGGGTTCATAATCATATCTGGACACATACCCAAGTCGTTGAAAGGCATATCTTCCTAAATATTTACTCTTTAATGAAATGATTAAAAAAAATTATGGACTAACAGCAGAATACAAAGAACTTTCATTCCTTCACTATTACTTTGATGTCCGAAAATTAATTTGAAAATGAATCTGAGCTTTCAAATTGAACTTTAAAAACAATCAACTTGAATGGGGTTTTGGAATTCAGGCTACTGAGTGATAAACTCGAACATTAGATAATTTTTGGAATCAATTAAACTCAAACCTGTTGTGCTATCAAACCACACACACCTTTCTGTCCATGTCTGCTGCTAAATTTATCGCCCAATTCAGGCCTTCTGTAAATAGCTTTTGATTTCGTACAATTTAAATGTGTTCTCGAATCAAAGCAATGTTAAAAACATGAAATGTGTGAAAATTGAAACCGACTAAAGTGAATGTTTTCCTTCTCTTTTTTAATAAAAATTAGAACTACACCTCGTCTGTCGTAATAGTACTTTGATCAAATGGGCATCATCCTCGTTATATGTCAACAGCACACGTTCTGCATATGATGGCACAGGGTTACGATATGCAATCGAAACATCTTTGTATTCCACTTCATGGCTACTAACATTTGTTCCATCATTATTCGAAGCTGTCGCACCAGTTTCCATACTAACAAGTGGCATGTGCTTATTGATCATTACCTTTAAACTTAATCGAATTTAACGCATAACTAAAATCTTAATTTATAACAGTTAATGGAAGTGACAACTTTCACATACATTAAAATCAACGAAACTAAAACCTGTTTGGAATGTATACGTGCACCAACATATACAATACCCTCTTGATCCAATACTTGATGTTTATAAATGGGTTTTCGAGTTGCTACTTCAATAGTTGGTCCCATAAGACGATCGAATGTTTGATTGGGATATTTCCTAGCAGTTGCTTTTGCATGTTTGTAAACAAGACAACGACCATAACCTGAAATGATTCGCAATTATAAAAAAACAAAACCAAAATATATTTTCAAGCATTTCTAGGTCAATAAAGAGTAAAACCTGATAAGCAACATGATTGGAAGAAAAAGCAGTAGTAAATTCTGATTAAAGAAAATCAGCTCAATGTCGAAATTTTTATCAATAAAATTAATGCGTGGAATCTAAAAATATAGTTCTTGAAAAATGTCTGATTGACTGACCTCTGTCTAAAGAAGCTTTATTCAATACAAGCGCATCTTCAATATCATAGCCACTATAAGACATTACTGCAATGATGGCATTTTGGCCAGCTGGTAGTTTTTCGAAATTACAAAATTCGATAGTCTGAAAAACTAATTATTAATTAGAAGGCTACTTGATATGTTGCGACAAAAATTTGGAAATAAATAAAAAGTAAACCTTAGTTTTAACAAGAGGTCGTTGTGGGTAAACTAGTAAATACATGAGTGAGTCAATACGCTTCTGCTGATTGTATCCGATTGTACCCATAGCTTGCTTACCCATAGCACACTGATAGGTATTCCTTGGACTTTGATTATGGTGCGGATAAGGAATCAGGCCAGCACATACACCAAGCAGTGTGAAAGGTTCTATCTAAAATCAGTATTTTAAAATATCAAATTTTCAAGCGCTGTCATAAAGCAATCAGTACATAAAAAGCTAGAGTTTAAAGTGCTATCCTTGATTTTCACTCACTTTATAAATCCTCTAACTTTTAAATATTATTTTGCAACTCTAGCTTTTTCACTTCACAACTAAAAAGATAAAATTAATAAATATTCAAGAACAGGAAAGCGCTAACCTCTAAATGTGTTGTAGTAGGCTTAATTTGATTTTCATAAACGGCAATTGAAGCATCATTCATTTCATTTACATCCAAGTATTCAATCAAGCCGTCATCGACAAAATCTTCGAAAATGCGATATCCTTTCTTGAGCTCCTGCAAGAAATTTCTAGAAAGATGTGGCTATAAGAATGAGAGAAATTGAAATATCGGTGAAATTTGAATTTTCGAGGAAGCATATATAAAGTATATATCTCCAACATGTCATTGCTAAAATAAATAAAGCCTCTTTACATATAAGCCTCAAATTTCAAAAAATCTTCTGTTTACTTTGAAAATTTATCTTAATCACCTCAATGTGCTCCTGTGTGACTTGTGGTACGCCATTCTTCACAATGATGTAAGGTCGACAAAGACGTCCACCATCACTGGCTATATAAACTGATCTTTGAACAGCATTTGTAGATACCGAAACGAATTCATTGAGTAAACCATGTCTTCGAACAGCTCTTATCGTTGAAACTATTCGCTGCGGATCGATTGTCAAGCCAACAATTACACCGTTTAGAAAAACAATATAATGTAATCTGCAAAACTAAGAAATATTGAAAATTTCTATTCTCCATTTGTTTCTTCCTTCACGCTCCAACGATAATCTTAGTTGTGCATTTTACAACAGTATAATTCAAATGTTTTTAACGAAAACTTACGGGCTGTGAATAGCAGAAAAGTGGAGAGATTTGACATCTTCAACACCGGAATTGTACAGCAAACGGATTACAGGCTGCAAACATACTTTCATAGTAAATTGAATTAAAAGTGATTTTTTTTGAAAATTTTTGTTTAGAGAAAATTTCTTCTTCATTTTTCTTCATTTGAAAAATTTAAGTATGCTAACAAACTTTCTCATCACTATCTGTGGTAATATGACTAATGAGAGCCAAATTCTTGACAAGACCGCAAGATTCTCCTTCTGGTGTATCGGATGGACATAACATTCCCCACTGAGAAGGTTGCAATGAGCGCGGTCCAGAAACCTGAAATTACTTAAAAAATGAAGAATATTCAATTCATAGTTTTTTACCTGATTTAAGTCTGTTAAAATACATAACAAAACCGTTATCTTTCGCAACTAGATCCCATTCATCAAATTCTTCATTGTCTAAACTAAGTATTGCTTTTAAACTTACTTTTCTCGTTTTCTCAAAAGTTGAATTGATTCGAGTCATCATGCCCAACACAGATATATATGAAAGTCGTGATAAAACCTGCAAATGTTTAACTCCTTCACAACAAAAATTTCAAAAACTCATCATGCCCAACACAGATATATATATGAAAGTCGTGATAAAACCTGCAAATATTTTACTTCTTCACAACAAAAATTTCAAAAACTATGATATAGGAAGGCTAAAACCTGCGTCACTCCTTGTCTCTCCATTTTAAATCGTTTGATTGTCCAATTTCCAGTTGCTAAAGCATCGACTAATGCATTTGTTATTAGATCCTGAAATACCTTGTTACCTTAAAAAATCATTACGTATGCACCACTTACACAGATAATACATAATTTTAAAAAAAATCCAAGGGACATGTAGAGAACCTGACGCATGTGTTTAACTATATCAAGTGGAGCAGCCAACGTTTTGCCCAAACTGTTATCAGCAATTCTTTTCAATTCAGCGTTAAACCTATAAAATGTTTTCTTTTAAATTTTTATCAATTACATAATCTCCAGTTTATAAAAATGTTTTTATAGGTTTAAAATGCTCAATTCTTCAAACAATCTGAATGTAGTTATAAATTTGAAAATATAATGCACCTCTTGAAAACATCTTCAAATAACAGTGCAAGTAACGATCCTGCGAGTTCCAAGCGTTTATTTCCATAGAAATCACGATCATCACATTCAGTGTCACCCATTTCCGCTTGCATTAACCTGAAAAGTATGAAGGAATGATAGATATTAGTATAACTGATCCAGATTACAATACTGCAAAGTTTTTTGAAATGTCTTCCTGTATTCTACAGAGAAAAAATTCGATAACTTCCTTAAAAAGTTGAATTCGAAACATAATTTGGTATCTTATTCACTGCTGACGGAATATTTTAAAGAATATGGAAATTTTACATATATAGACAATCCAAAAAAATTATGGAAGAAAAGATTCGGAAAATCTGGTCCAATATTCACACCTTCTAATCATTAATCCCAAATAAATGGCTTTCATTTTCATATTTCCGTCAGGACATGGCACATGTGCAATCATTAAATTTGACAAAAAATCAATGGCTTCATGTTCGCGTGGTAGTGTTGATGTGTCAGAAGCAATTGCGCCAAATTTGCGCATTTTAACCTAAAAGCAAAATAATCAAATGATGAAAACCATCAGATGCATTGATATGGAGAAATTAAACTGATAATTTAACCTATCAAAAAGGAAACTTCAGTATTTCCGAAAAAGAAACCTTTGAAGCTATATATTGCAATGCACCTTCCTGTGTTACAATTTGATGACTTGCACATTCTTCAATTGATGGTGCCATTGCAGCAACAAACTTCTCCTCCAAACCAACTGACGAAACGATATCATAGTCCGACTCGAATCCCATCGCCTGAAGTAACAATTAGTTTCACAAAAGATCTCAAATACTTGAAGTCTCAAATAGGCAGGTTTGTCGTAGTTAGGACATGAAAATCTTGTAACATCGAAGCAAGAAACATGAATCGCAAACGCATTCAAAAAAGCAATATTCAACATGATATACATGCACCATCGGCTACAATTGGCAGTTCATAAAATAAGTCGGATAAATTGAAGGAAAAAAACACAGACTAAAGTAATTGCAGAACAAAATTACAAGAAAAGTTGTTTAATGAGAATTGGTTTTATATTTTGCCTATTTTATGTTCTTTGCCACAATCACCTTTACTTAAAATGATTTACAGTTACCTTCATTCCATCATCAAGAAAGCAAATAAATAGGGGTTCAATAATTTTATAAACGAATTGCTGAATCAACATTTCTCTGCGTCGCAGATATATTTTGCTTAAAATCTCACCTTGAAAACGATAGCTACCGGTACGTCGTCAGAAAGCTGATTGTGGCGAATGTAATATCGTTGCTTCTTACTAGTAATGTATGTTTTACTTTTACGTTCCTGTGTCGAACTGAGTATCTAAAAGTGCAGTTAATATGGTTCAAACCGAACATTTTCTTTCAAGAAAGTAATAGCTGTTTAAAATGAAGAAAAAAGAAAAGGACTAAAGTGAAAAAGACCTGAAGTAAAAGTGATAGTAAAAAGGCAGCTGAGAGCAATTTGAAATTTCGAATAAACTTACAGTAATAAACACGAATGAATATTTTAAATAAAAACATTGGTGAAATTTTCGAGTTAAATCTGTGTTTTTAGATTTCAGTAGTTAAAAAATATAAATATAACAAATGTACAGAAATTAAAGCACGAATTAACTTAAAAAATCTGGTATACTTCACACTGTAATTCTTTTTTGCTGTTTCGTCCAATCATGATACGATTCTTCGACAGCTGTTCTTGAATTAGAACTACTTTTTCCGAACCACGTATGATGAAATAACCACCCGGATCATATGGACATTCTTGAACACGTGCCAATTCATTTTCATTCTTGAAAGACTTTTCTTTTAGGTTAATTTCAAACAATTTTTCGGTAGATTTTAATCGAAACAAAAATAGAAATCTGTGCTAACTGAATTTCTGAAGTCCAAAACCTGCAAATTTAACAAAAAAGCATAGAATTACCATATTTTTTAAGATGCATTTACTGGAACGTAGCATGACAGGCATTTTACCGATTATAAGACCATTCCTCAAGACACGCTGACTGCCACGAGTATATTCGATATCAACCGAAATGGGTGCCGAATAAGTCATGTCCCGAAGACGACACTCATGTGGACTAATCTTATCGTTGATTTGATTGAAACCCTCCTCGCTCGAAGGCATTCCAACATGGATATCCAAATATCTGCAGTAAATGTTTTCTAAATTCAGTTTACTTTTAATAATTTTTTTCTTTCCTTGACCTTTCAAATGAAATCATTGATAGTTATTTGGAAATGGTCTATTTTGGAAAAATTTTGTAACCATGATAAAGACGGAATTTAGTTTTTTTTTTTTTTTTTTTTAAATTTAGAATGTTAAGTAAATTTAAATTTAAAAAAAAATACATTACTTCAAATAAAATGATGGATTTGCATCGCTCGTAATTCTGTCATTAGCCTTCAAAATCTTTCTGATTTCAGTACTGACAAAATAATCGTAACTGGCTATGTGTTGCTTGACAAGTCCACGGACCTTTAATAAGTACGAGAAATTAGAACAGTAAAGTCTCTTTCCTTTACTTTTTTTAAATTAAGTAATTCCATCACTTGCTTTCGTTAATTACAAAATCCGTCAATTATGAACAGACTTTAGTTTTTGAAATTTGAATCAATTTTTATCTGGAACTAAAATTATTTGATGTTGAAAAGCTAAAAATCATGAAAGCCACAAATATAAAGCAATTAGATGTACAACAACCATCATTTGTCGCATTTGAGTTTCTATTTCAAATTAGATTTCTATTTTTCTGAACTTTCAACTGAATCAATTAAGGCTTTGGTCATCTTGAATTCATCGATGATACGGTGCAAACTATAGTGATTCATCCGACAGTTTGAGAATTTGAAAGTACGATGATATTATTAAAGAGTTGTTGTTTGTGTGTGATAAACTGTTATCATCAATTTCTGATAAACCGTATTGTTGTCCGCAAGAAAATCAGAAGATAATATGGTACTATCTACGTGCTTACTAGCACTCCTAATGAATTATGCAATCATATTTTTAATTGTATAACTACCTGTAAAAATGCTGGGACGAGGGTCCATTTATCTTTCACCGCTTGTACTTTAATCTCTTCCGTCATTTTCAATTACTTTAATTACGACTGAAAATCAATTCCATATGTACCTGCAAGTCATGTATGCCTTCTTTAACCAACAACCAATACTATTCTCGTTTAATTCCAATTAACAAACAAATAAAAATACTTCCTAAAAATCTATTCTCAAAACTAATCTATTCTTAAAATAGTCTAATCTATTCTTAAAATAGTCTAATCTATTCTTATTTTTTTTTTTTTTTTTTTTTTTTTTTTTTTTTTTTTTTTTTTTCTAATCTATTCTTAAAATAGTCTAATCTATTCTTAAAACAGTCTAATCTATTCTTAAAACAGTCTAATCTATTCTTAAAACTCCCACCTCACCTCCAGCAACGTATCCATTTTGTGTCACCTACCCTGTAACTGATGAACGAATATGGGGGACGCTATGCAATTGCTCGGTCAGTATATATCATTTCCTTTTGCAATCAAATATCTTCCAGTAGTCGACTGAGAAGTTAGAATCTTTCAACGACTGATATCGCGGAGTATCAGTATGATTACAAATGCTTTAGATAAGAAGTCATGATAGTTGCGTAAAGAATAGTCGTAGGATTCAGGTGATAATTCGTAGGATTCAGGTGATGATTGAGCTTTATTGGAATAAAAATTTGTATCACAACTGTGAGACATAAAATATCATTCAGCATAACAATAGTGCGTGAGTTTGACGTACGCAGCAACAACACAAAGATCTTTTTCTGTTGTTTTTTTCTCCTTCTCGGCTATCCGCATTCTCCTCACTCATTTCACATCTTTGACAACCACTTCGATTCTGACATATTTCCTGTGCACATTCCGGATGCACTGCATGTGCACATGTCAATATTATCACCTGCTGCAGAAAATTATGTTTTTTAAACTATCCATTTTATAAATTTTCAAAATGTTTACTTGTTTACTCCTTTTTAATTGGAAATAGTGAAATTGGAAAGTAATTTTTTCTTTATCAATTCATACTTTTTGATGAATTGAAAAATAAAAATTGTTTTAGAGTAGACAATTCTGTCCCTTTATTATTTTCACCGACAAGATTTAATGCTTGACTGTTTTCTACTGTATAGCTAGGGAGATAGTAATTCTTCGTCAGAATGATCAAAAAATGAGCGGAAATTTGTTGAAATTTATCGATATGTAGTGCTGTTTAAGTTGACAAGACTAAAATCGCGATTTCCTCATTCAGGTTAGACTAAATTGTGTAAATTCTGACTGTGGTTAGACTAAATTGTCTGACTAAACTCTGACTCTATCCCGGAATTATTTCACTTTGTTTTTTTATTCAAAAATCTAAAATTCCTCAACTTCATGTAATCCATTAAGCGGTCGCTCGCACAATGAGCAATTACCAAACCGTGATAAATATTGATGCCATAGCCATAAACGTACCGAACACTTCCTTTTCTGTACTTCATCTTTAACTAATTTCTACAAAAACTTTTTGAAATTTCAAAATAGAAAATGCAAATATGTAAAAGTTTTTTTTTTTCGATTACTTTCGCATTTATCCAAACTTTTTTTAGGACTTTGTGAAGTTAAAAAGTAATTTTTTACTGATCTTTGAATAAAAATAATTCTTAATTATAATAATGTATTGCAATGTACCTTAGTGTATTACAATTTCTTGATTATAAATTATTGCAATTTCAAATCGAAATGAAAAATTAATTAGAAAATAATCATTTTTATTAAGAGATTGCAGCAACCTGCTTTAAGCTTATTGTTTCAAATGAATTCATGTTGAAAATAACATTTCGCTCATTTGGATTGTTCGCTTCTAAAAATTTTAACTTAATTCGAAATTTTTAAAAATAGTCCATTGTTGCACAAAATGTTAAATTACCCATGCATATAAAAGATCTTTTCATTTGATCTGTTGAATAACCTATACAGTTCATTGAGAATCACGCTAAAACTTATTCCTCATTTAATTAGTTAAAACTCAAAAATATTTCTGAACGTAGATAGTACCTTTCAGAGTTTTTACGCCTAATTTCTCCTGAATTATAGAATTTTTTATTCCCAATAATTGGAGACGTTGTTCAAGTGTTTTACTTATTTCCGTATTCTCTTCACTTCCATACAACTTCGTTTCCAACGAACCGTAAAGTTCATTAGCTGGCTGATAGTTTGGCACAATAAACATACTATAGTGTCTTAATGTATAAAATATGTTCGATTTTAGATTACAGCTACGATGATTATTTCGATCCTCAAACTTCGATAATATCAGGTCACATATCAGGTCATAGCCTGGAAATTTTTCAGTGGCTTCTTTTCATTAATTTTTTATAATTTTTCTGTTAAAATAGAAGCAAATATAAAATATATAAATCCAATATGATTAAATTTATCTGTAAAACTAATACAATGTTTGATTAGTGTAGGATTGTTAGAAATTTCAAAAAAAACAAATTCAATAGTTTTTTGCTAATAGCATAATGCATACAACTTTAAAATTAACATTTAATAAGTTAAAGGTCATAAATGTCAACGACATCAACTCACTACATCCTGAACGACCGCTTTCAAATACCGAGACAACAATTGCCATCAACATTGTGATTACTGAATACTTTAATATTTTATATCCAAATTCGTTTACATGATCATCCATTGATATTTTAGACAGAACTAAATTCAGTATATTTCTAGTCTAAAGATCGGTATCTTTAGACAAGTTACTTGACCTCCAATTCCTATTATAATAATGCCATTATTTCATGTCCTGCCCCGTACCTCAAAATTTCAATGAAAAACCTCGCAGCACTTATGAAATGGCTATTTTTTCTCCTGGATAAGCATCACTAGAAATCTAATTGCTAAGCTAATCAGTAGAAATGTCATGCTTTTTTTTTTATCAGTGTTACTTTCCATTTCTCGAACTTACTTTTTCCCAATACTTTTCCGCCTAAATCCCTGAGATTCCTTCAGTTCTCGCCCGATACTTTTCTGCCTAAATCCCAGAGATTCCTTCAGTTCTCGCCCGATACTTTTCTGCCTAAATCCCAGAGATTCCTTCAGTTCTCGCCCGATACTTTTCTGTCTAAATTCCTGAAATTTCTTCAGTTCTCGTTAATGCACTTTCTAATCCTATCACTGTCTCTTGTTTTCTGCATTATTTTGTTTTCTCGTAAACTATTTTAAACTGGCTTGTCTCTTAACCTTCTCAAGGCCAATCTCGCATTGACTATTATTTATGTATCTGTGGATGAGTACGTACTTTCAGCTCGGGTCATTTCCATTATTTGATTAATCTAAGTAAATAAAGAAAGAAGAAACATTCGCTGATCATTTTAATATTTACAACACTCGTAATGTTAAATTATTGATTGGGATTAAATTAATTTAAAATGCTTTCACGTATTTCATGATAATCCTATTCATTCCTGATGGTACTCTTCGTTTTTATTTCTTCTTAATTGGTTTCAATTATTGTGTTTTATATGAAAGTTTTAGATTTCATCTCAAGTACTATAATGTGGAAAGGCTAAAGAAATTACCATAGCACCTACCTATTGGTTGTTGCATCATTTGCACTTTAATGTGAAAAATTGGAAGATGGAAATTATCCGGAATGGTTGCTGCGGTATAAAATCATTTATTTTAGCTGTGATCGAGTGGCGTTCTGTTGCCACAGCACCTTATTTAATGTTCATCAATAGCGCTTTTTGGTAAGTGGATTTCAAAAAAAAACAATTTTATGAAGAATATGATTAGTTATCATTCGACATTAGAACATGATGATGAATATGATTAGTTATCATTCGACATTAGAACATGCTAATGAATATGATTAGTTATCATTCGACATTAGAACATGATGATGAATATGATTAGCTATCAGTCATTCATGTTACGACATTATATGTAGTATCGATGACATGCGACAGTAATGAAAAGTGAAAAATTGAAATCTTATTGTTCAGTGAGAGAGGAAATACAATAAGTTGACTAGGAAGCAATCGAAATACCTTGTAGGAAAGATGCAAATAGACAAAAGTCGAGTTCACAAAAGATATCTAAGAAAATTTAGTCGAACTCACTGAGATTCATTGAAATTTCAAATTTTTTGACTTCTTTTTTTGTTGTAATTATGGAGATCAGATCAATAAACAGGAACTGATTTCATTTTTCTAGGTGGAGTGTCTTTTATCTAGATCAAGGAACACAACTACGATTACTAATCTCATTTACTGCGGGTGTTTTCGGCTGGGATATTTTATTATCTTCAACTTATGATCGAAGTATTTTGTTTCATATTTTAATGTGGCCCGCGCGAAGTGTCATAAAGGTTGGCTTTGCTAATTTAGCTGAATTAGCTTTAAAATTACACATTTTAATTAAACTTTGCAATTAAAGAAATGAAAGGATTACAAAATTCAGTTTTGAAAAAATTCATTTTGCGAGAGAAATGCTGTTAGAGTGATGGCAAGTTTTAAATTAGTCTCTCATGCTGCAATTATTTCTCTTTGATTGTAAGAAACTTTCATTTTGTGATCTTTAACACTCAGCAATACTCTTATAATTTCAGAAATACTTAATGTTTTTTATAGACAATAAGCGTTGGAATGGCTTTATATAGTGCACAGTTTCTTTATTTGGCAGAATTTGAAAAAGCATGTTGGGCTGCTTATGGTGCAGGTTTTTTTTTTGGTTTTTTGAAAGACTACATTCCCCAAAACATACTACTTATAGCTCATTGTTACTTAATATTCTTTTTCCTTTACAGTAGTACTTAATTGCAGTTTAAAAGATATCGTTTTTTAGTTACATTATTAATGATAAACCCGGTATGGTTGTACTACCAAGTACCACAAAAGCTCAGTATGTGCTTGTATACGGCATGTACAACAACGAAATATATTGCTCAAATAGCTGTCATTTCTCCTCTCTATTCTTTTTACATAGTCCTTGATTATATCATCAGGCTAAGATGGTTAACAGGTTTGTAATTTTCATATCTTGTTGTAAAAGTCAAAATTTCTTTTAGCTTAATTTCAGGTATCTGCTGATTTTATTTCTTTTGCTATTTTAATTTTTCCAAAAGCTAAAAATTTCAACAATTAACATTTGAAAGCATTTGGGAATATTTAAACTATTTTTCCTCTTTTCTCCCAAACTTTTATTTTCGATATCAATGTTTTAGCAATACTAGAAAAAATCAAGAGAAAATTGCTAAGGATGAAAGCTGCAGTACGAAGTACGTATGTTGCAACGTTTGAGAAATTATACGCTGGAAAAATTGCGGTGCTGAACATTACAAATTCAACCTTATTAAATATTAAAAACTTCATAAAACGCATAGTTTACGAATTCAAAAGTGAGTTTGATAAATTTTTCTTTGCGGTCAAAGGCTGTATTTTGCGAATATTTACCTGCTGTGAAAATAATATATATTTGTATGATTGGCGCAAACAATAGCAATATATTTTTGCAGTATCAGTCAGAAACGGAATAGTATATGCAGTAAAAACTTCAAGCAACGGAATAACATATGCAATAACGACTACAAAGAACGAAATAATTTCTGTAATAACGTTTTTGAAGGATGGAATACTCTCTGGATATCTGTCATTTAAAAATGGATTAATTAACGGAATTCTACTGCTAAAGGATTTTTCGATTATGAGGCTCAGCAAATCAAGAGACGCATTTTATAACGCTATAATTACTCTGATGAACTGTATTTTGCACGTATTTATTACTATTCAAAATTCAATTTCGAACTTTTTTTCTGCCATTGTGAGGTGGTTAAAAACAAAAATTATAAAACCAGTTCAGAGTGCTTATCGTGCAGTTATGCACTTTCTGCAGTACTGGCTCTGCGGTTATTGGTGGCCTGATCTCAGGTCTTGGTTTGTTTTGCATGTCATATTCCGGCTACAGTTACTGTTCAATTATTTATGTTTCGGTATTGTGTATATTTTTTGTGGCTATTGGCTGAATCCATCCATCGCTTTTCTTTCAAGACATTTTGGATGTTTTTATGCCCACTTCCAACAGTCCGTCTTGAATCCAATAAAAATGTAAGAAATTTTGATCTCATCAGTTCGGATTATTCGCTATTATTTTTTTCAATTTTATAGGAAGTAAGATTTTCACTGTTTGGTTTAGAAATGGTTGAAAACTTTCTTAAATCTATTTTCGTTGTTTTTTCATTTCAGTTTTATGTGGATTTTCCAGATATTCAATATGTTTCCCCTAAATTTTATTTTCTAACTGCAGTTTCCAAGTTTACAATAGAAAACTCAAATTGAAGAGGATTAGACGAGTAGAAAGAAAACTATATAAAGTTTTACTCTTTTACTTTTAACATTTTGAGTGAGATAATGTTAACATCTGAATCGTTCAGCCACAGGCAGTGTGGTTGTGCTAAATGCGGAAGAATTGAATGCTATTAATCAGACCGAAATCTTGTCCTAAATGGTCTTTAATATTTATTTAATTTTTAAAGTTTCCTTTTGCCCATTTCAGATGGATTGGAAATCAAGTTGATAAAGCTATGATATATATGAAACAGATGTTGCATAATTTGGCGATAAGAGTGCGCGATAGTGTATTATGGCCTTCTTTTATATTACTTATTTTATTGATGAATAAGGTATGCGTTTTCAATGTCTTTACTTTTAATTTCAGATCTAGATGTTATTCTTCCATGTTTTCAATTGGAATTATTTTTCTTGAACCAGTTAGGTTGAAAATTTTTTTAAAAGTTCTTGAATGATGAGTTTGATACGCTTTTCAAAAGCTAGGTTTAATAAAGAATTTTTTATTTAAAAATCTATTTTATTTAAGGCATTCTGTCAATTTTCTGACGACTTTTTTAGATCTGTGCATATTTTTATCGGATTTTACTGCAACCAGTAATTGATATTCTGTATAAGAAATATAAAGTTTGTGAAGACTACTTGTTAATTTACTATTTGGGTCCGTTTTGCAAGTTTTTCGTCAGTTGTATTCCTGAAAGGTCACCATTTTGTGGTAGGTTGTTGTTTACGTTGTTCTGATTTTTCCAATAATTTAATGTTTGTTCTGATTTTTTTCCAATAATACAGCTTTTCCAATAATTTAATGGGATATATAGGTTCTAACAATTTGTACAAATCTGTTGTAGTAACTGCTATTTTGGATTAAGACACAGTTGATTTTTTAGATGATACAGACACTGAATTAGCGGAATTGCTGCCACCTGGTTTTAGCAGTGAAGAAGAATCCGACATTGAAGAAGCCAACAAATTTTCGGTACGAAGTCGATCGCCAAGTTCTCTTCCAGGTCGTTTTTAGATTCGTGTGCTGTTGGCAAGATTTTTGAGCGAAACACAATGAACTCTATTTTTTCATTTTCTTGAAAGTGATGAAGCATAATTAATGTTCTTGACCATCATTATTGGAAAAAGATCTATTTTTATCTTCATCATCCATCATTGTAGATATATTTGTACATCTAGTGCAATTAGTGATTTATATTTCACTTTTGATTTGTCTTTTAGAAGCATTTGTAAATTGTAACTACTTTTGTTTCAGAAGACGAACATGATTTCCTCCATGGCTTGAAATTCTCAAACTTAGATACTTCAGACTCCAGTGAAGCTGAATTCGCATTGAGACCGAAGGCAAAGTCTCAGAGATCACTGAAAAAAAAACCGAAGGCTCATCCAAAAGATCCAGCGCCTTCAACCTGCAATGATGAATTAATTTCAACTGTATATAAAACACAGAAGGATAGAGATAAACATGAGCGTTCGCCATCAACTAGTAGTTATTCCGATAGTGCACTTTCATCATCAGCTCAGAATGGAACAGATATTACAGATCTACAAAACTTAGATGCACTTGCTTTCGAATCCGAGGACCATCCACAAGCAGAATTTCTGAAGAGATCCAAAAGTACGGAGATCCAGAAACTACAAAATTCCAGAGATAAAAGATCGAAGGACAGAAAGCAAAGCATGGGTCAGAAGAAATTGGAAGAAATTGAGGTCACAAGACAAGTGAGAGCGACAGCAGTTTTAACTAGTGGTTCGAATGATAGTTTTGAGATGGTTGATAAGTAATATGTTTCTAAAACTGCCCGAACATAATCATACAAACCATACTTCCAACAACAGTTTGTTATGTTCTGTATTTCTCTCGAGTTTTGAAAAACTTTCTTTACTTGTTAGTACAAACAGCGGGCATATTGATTGGATTCATATGTTCAGCACAGTTAGGTTTATTTATTTTTAATTGATATAGAGCAATAAATGCTTTTACATATTTTTGGATATCTTTAAATCATGTGACAACAGTACAGTATCATTCAACCAAATTTACAAGATCATTTCTCGAATGTATCATTTACCGTAATTTTTTACATGTAAGAAATTAAAGCTTTACTGTTTTTAATCTCAGTAATGGATGATCTGAGTGAATAACACAACAGTACTGTTTACTAAAATTGAAAATTAAATTGCTTGAAGAGAAAATATAGAAAAGATATATCCTCTGATATTATTGGAACTAGAATGGGAAGAATTAGATTTTGGGGAAAATTTCTGTAGCAAAAAAAAAGTAGACCAGTGAGACGTTCATTAATATTGCTCTTCTATACCTGTGAAGCTTCTAAATCTCTTAATATCTTTCGTCTGAAATAGATAGTCAATTTTAGAATTTCCTAACTAAAATTCACATGTTGATTATTGAAATCACCAGTTGCGTTCCAGCAGATACATTCTCAAGATTGGAGAAAAAATCCAGTACAACCCGAGTCTATTAAATCTGAACCAATGCACTGCTAGTAAAAGATATCAGTATCTTAGAAAAGAATCCTAAAAATAAGTTGTGGCTAATAGATTCTGCGAACTGATTGTATAAATATGAAACTATGGTAAATAGTTAATACTTAAAAGACACTGCATTCCAACATTGTTGGGTAATGTTTGAGCGAATATGATACGATAAAACGAATGATTAACGAATGAAATTTTTTTGATGTAAATATGATTTAAGAACATTTGGTCATCCCATTTAGTTGCACCTCTATTTTTGATTTTAATAATGACAGTTCTAACTTCTTGCACCAAAGTGTAGTAATGACAAAATCTCAAACTACATTCATAAGAATGTTGAAATATAATTTACAATTAATAAGATAAGAAGTGTCAGCGTGAATGTTGGGGAAGAGCGAATGAATGCATTAGCACATTGTATTGAGTGGGAAATGTCATAATCATGAATGTTTCAATCGTGCCATCATTCGGTCCAATTCGGTAATATTTTGCCTGTTAAATTTTTGCAAAATTAAAATTTGTTGAAATCCTAGTCTCAAGTTCGATTTAAAAAGAATTTTAAGGGAATAACGTGGCAACAATCACTCGAAGTACTTCTAAAACTATCTAACAGGTTTATGCAACAATAATAATCAAAAGTATTCGATGATTACCTCAATTTTTCGAATATTTCTTCGCTTGTCATTTTTTGCAATCGAGGCGATATTTCAGGAAGAAAAGGTCTGAGCCGTACTGGTAATGGTAACAGCGGCGCATCATTATATAAATGGGCATGTGGATGGATTTCACATGAAAGCGAAAGCTAAAAATTGCATAGAAAAGATTAGAAATCAATGATATTTACCTTCAAATGATTTTTTACTTATAGCATATAGTACAGTACTGTTGAACAATTTAATTAGGAATGACTTCAAATCAAAAAATAAGTTTTGAAGCAATGTTATTAAGATTGATAAAAGTATATAATAACAGCACCTAAAATTATTATGCCGCAATGAGAAATTTCTTTTTGGCCCAAAATAAGAAAAAACTAGTCACACAGAAAAACTTTTTTCCAAAATGTCCAACATTCATAAGACGCAGAAATTTTAGTGAAAACCGCAAAACAATAAAACAAATACTTACAGTAATCAGTGGTGCCTGACCTGAAACTGACAAATCTGACATTTCGTATTCCGATTTTCCTGTATCAGTAGGTGGCAATTGGAGTGATATAAAACCAATTACCTTATCTGGCCCAGCAATACAACGTTTCCATAACTTCACGACTAAATTCTGACGGCTTCTTGATACCTAGAACTGGCACAGAATTTACCTCCTGCTTAACTCAAAAACGTAAAATCTACAATTCATTACAGCTGAAAAAATAATCTAACAAATTAAAAAAGTATTTTTTTTTTGCGCGTCATTTTGCAACTCTATTCTCTATACAAAATTATGAACTATAAAAAACGATGACACACATTAAATATTTCTGTCCAGTTCCATTCCGGATATAACGTTCCAGCACGCACCGGTGAACTCAAAGTTCGTCCATCTTCTCCAATCACTGTTAGATAAGTTGATGGTGCAACAGCTTCACCTCTATAAAGTGAAAAATGTGCACCTATTTCCTTAAGATAATTTTTGCAAAAGATCTGAAAAATAGTAAAAAATAACCTGGAATCGAATGAAAGAGGTAAACGACGAGCCGAATAAACAGTTAGTTTAATTTGATAAGATGGGCTAGTTGGACAAAGCTCACGAATTGTTGCACGAGAAATATTTGATAAATGAGGAGAAGACAACGGAGTCTCTCGTGGACAGCTACTTCTAAGATCCAGCGGCGGAGAAAACGGTCTCAACACTGAAATATTTTTTGAATAGTTTAATTAAATCTTGAAATTTTCGAAAAATTTTCCACTATAAAAAAGAAATGTAGGAAAGAGATTTCAAATTAAATACAAGTAGCAAATGGAAAATGGAACTCAACTTGATCAGCGATCCTTGAAAAACGTGGGGGAGATGAGGAGAAGGCACGACGCCGTGGTAGTGAAGGTGTTGGTCTACTAGAACCGTAAACTGATCCTTTTCTAGACGAAGATCTCGATCTGGCCCGAGTAGCCGATCCAATATGAGGTAAGCTACCATCTCTCATCCACTCTAGTCTTTCCATCAGCAGTCGTATATGTGATCCGAGATCGATTTTTATCTGCAGCACTAAAGTTATGAAAATTAATTAATTGACAAAACTCAATAGCTCCACTCAGAATCAATCAAAAGACATCTCAAAAAACTGCGAATAATTGCGGATTTACCAAACCTACTTAAATTGATCCTTTCAAATAAACAAACAAAACAAAGCTTAGTTTTTGAAAACAAACCAACGCAGAAGCTGAAAATCCGGAGCCAGCAAATAAAAAATCGCGACAGATAATGAAAGGAGGAATAACAAGTTCCTCTAAAGGCACTTCACAAATTCCCAGTTTTTTCATCTGTAAAATTTATAGATATTTGAGCTATCATTTATACGTACATCAAATTCTTGCTAACGACTTGTCTACAAATAAACAAATTTCTCTAAAACAAAAATCGCAGTAAAAAGGAACCTAAAATTGGGTCGGTGATGTTTATTATTGATTACTGAATTTAATACATCATGAACCTAACAAGGAACTAAAATAAGCACAAAAATTTCCAAAAAATAAAAATCAAAAACTTCAATTCCTTCTAATGAGAATATGAAAACATTCTCACCAAAAAATCTCCAAAAGAAAGAGTAAGCTTTATTAATCCAAATCCTCCTATTAATACTTCTGATACCAATTAGAATCGCAATAAAAACTGAAAACAAATTTGAAAAAAAAAATAAACCAACGGAATATTTTCCCAAAGTGTTCAATTTCGCAAAAATTGCTAATTGTAACGATGATCGTTTCCATAAATTAACCAATTCCGGAATCATCTTAATCCGTATAACGCGTTTATGACGGAAATGAATAATATTACCACTGAAGTGTTTTGCATGTACACGAACCTTCGCTTTTAGAGAAGTAGATGCAGCATCTATCGATGGGAATTGATATTCCAAAATAAATCTAAACTATGAAAGTTTTTAAATTGCAAAAAAAAATTTCAATAAAATCGATAAAACACACCTAGTTATTTAGTGTTTTTTTGACAACAGCTAATGAAATAGATCTAAATTGATTTGTTTACGCTTTGGTTGGCCAAAAAAAATGAGCCTAATGAATGAATTTTGAAAATTATTCAGAAAAATAATTACCCAAATAAAGATCGTCTCCTGATCACTTCAATGATGAATTCATCTTCTTCATTCATACAAATATTTTCGAGATTTAATCTCACGAATGTAATGTCTTTCAGAATACGTGAAGCGTTAATATTTTCAAAGTCTTCTATAAACAAAAAGTAGAGTAAATATCAAAGAGAATAAATATCAAATTATATTTAAAATAAATATCAAAGAAAACAGCATAAAATAGTTATCTTTGATTAAAAAAAATGAGACGATTAATCTAATTAATGACTGATAAAAGAGATATAATTATAATTTTATAAATCAACTAATGGAAATTTATGATACTTACGATAATTGTTGCCATTGACATATAACGGCGCCTCGTCATAATTCATAATTTTAGTAATAGCAGGTGTTTCCGTTTGTCACTTCATCAAAATTCTATAAAAAATCTGCAATTACGCTTGTTACTAAACAAATAAAATGTTATGTGAAATAAGAAAATGAATTCAAAAATTTTGAAAAATTCAACTTGAAATGGCGCAAAAGCAGTAAGTGATGTAGATAAAATAATAATCAAGGAATAATAAGTCTCGTAAACGAAGAAATAATAATTGCATCCTGAATTTTATTACACTGATCCATCATTAATCAACTGAGGATTTGAAAGCCAGGAAAACCACCCGGACCACCAATTACCGGAAAATGCGGATTTGAAAGTTGATGAGAGCGCCCGAAGTAATAAGGAGTTACCGATATCTCTGGGTGTTAGTTCGGGCAGCAATCATTCTCATCGAACTTCAACAGGTAAAGTTTCAAAGTTTCTTGCAACTATTTAGTTTAATGTTCTTATCAATCATTGAGCAGCAAATTTCAAGAAATAGTATAAAACTTTATCTTCCTTCTTTTCATGTAATGTTTTCAAAATGAAATTATTCTGTTTAGTTGTATTTGATACTAAGAATGTGCAGGTAGCTTATTGTGCAGGTAGCTTATTGTGCAGGTAACTTATTGTACAGGTAACTTATTCAAGTCTGTGCTATTCATCATATTAAAATAAATTCATCGATGTATTGAATGAGTTCAAAAGATTTATTGCCCTTTAAAGTACACAATTTATTATGCTTTTCCCTTTAATTTCAATTCTGAAGTCTTTTTTACTTTTTTTTTTTTTTTTTTTTTTCAACAAGTAAATACGAGAAATTGTTACTGTTACACTTTTTATTAGTAAAAGTTAACTAATGAATTAGTGAAGTGAGGCATTAATTTAGAGATTTAAAAGTGCAGCAAAATTGGACCAGTTTTTAACAAACATTTTATGGTTCATTACAAATGTGCAGTTTAATTTTTCAAACAGATTTGATTTCTTCATTTCTGTCCAATTTTATATTTTACATTTATTTTTGTTGCGCAATGTTTGATATTTATTTTTTTAAACAAATTTTAAATGCATAAATGAAGTTTTTATTGGCAATAAATATGTGATTTTTACAATTTATTATGAAAAATTTTACAATTTATTATGGAAACAATTTATTATGAAAAATTTATTATGGAAAAATTAAATTTACAAATTTATTATTTTATTATTTATCATTACTATCATTGCTAGTACTGCTGCTGCTGCTGCTATCATTGCTATCATCAGCAATGATCATAAAATTTTTATTAAAAAAAGAATATATCGCTGATAAATGTGATATTCCATGACTAATCACAATTGATTCTTTATCGTTTTTTTTTTTTTTTTTTTTTCTGTTTTAAATTCCTATAATTTAATTTTGGTTTTTATCGCTTTTTTTTTTTTTTTGTTGATCTTTTTATTTTCACAATTTTCATCGAACTTTTAAAATTCTCTTCACATATTATATACCGTACTTTGCGGAAAATTGGAACACAAAAATTATAAAAAGGTCGAAATATACAAAAAAAGCCCAAAACTTTTGAAATTAGATTGTTTGTAAGTTTTTTCCGAAGAATAGTTTAGGAGTTAGATATATCTATTTAATGACGTTATTGATTGATCATGAAAAGTTTGTGAAACAATGGATTTTCCCGATTACTAAGAACGTAGTTATAAGGATATTTGCAGTGCTGAACGATTTGATTTATGTGCAAAAAAAAGTTTAAGGATAAAATAAACGAAAGTGACTACAATGAATGATATTTTTCAGAATCGGAATTGATGCTTAAAACGTATAAAATTTATATCAGAAGAAATTAAATGTTTTAATCAGTGGGTTTTCTGTTTTTTCGCTCATATTTGAAGTGTTCAGTTAAAAAAAAAATTGACTGATATTTTGGGAAATCTCATCAATCTGCAGTTATACTGCACATATATTCAAGTAAGAAACTTGTAATAAGGAATTCGAATTCGAATGAGATGATTAGTGGAAAAGTGACACTTTGTCGTAGAAGCTATGAAAAGTTCTTATTTTCAAAAACATTTATTTTAGCTTTCCTGAAAATGACTTATCTTACCGAATCTCTTCAAATAAGATTAAGAAAGCATTAAGTACCTTTTTCTGTATCGTATAAAAACTATTATTACTAGCTAAGGCTTTAGAAATACCGTATGCTTAAGTGCTTATGTTGTATTATCAACATTATTTTACCGTATCATTATTACACTTTAATTTTAGAATAAATCAATTGGAATTTCCCCTTTTTTTTTTCGTTGATCATTACATCAATAGCAATCGATCGATTGTTTAATTTTTCTCTATTTATTTATTTTATGAACAATCCCCCTTGTCTATAGGGAAAAGGCTTGTATACCCTCGTGAAATTGTGAGCTATACTGATGAATGGCATATGCATTATCTCCTGGCATGACATAGTCTTCCATATCAGATAAATTCTGATTGAAGGGTCAGGTAAAGGTCAGTTAAAGTGTCCGTGGTAAAGTGTCGTGACAGAATGTGTCCGTTAGCCTTCTGGCAATCATCCGGAGAAGCGCAACTCTTAGAAGAAAGAAGCACAACTCTTACTCCAAGCCCAATGACAAATGCGGTTCGATCAGCTCTGCAAAGTTATCCTCGGCGAAAAACATACTCTAATCAAAATTTACAGCTTGAGGATCTCTTAGTCATCGTCCAAGTTTGCTACGTCTGAAATTTAGGAATAAAGAGTGGTGACATTTCCGTGCATTGCTATATCTCACTTAAAAAAATTCACTGCATAGCTCATTGGATTTATTCAATGTGGATAAAATTCCCTCGTCTTCGTGAAGTTAAGTCATGAAGATCATGCTTCAGAAGTATTGCTTTATCAGAAAAAAAAAAGTCAAAAAAAAAAGAGAACAATGTTATCTAGGCACTTTTCAAAAAAAAAAAAAAAAAAGTCAAAAAAAAAACTTCCCTGCAAAGATTAAAAAGATGGAAAATCGATATCATTTTAAAATAACGTGCGATTAATCATTCTACAGTGAACGTTTTAAAAAAATTTTCCAGTAACAGTAATATGAAAAATTTTTTTTTTCCTATATAAATATTCCTATATAGCTGCGAAAAACTGTGCATGAAAAATATTTGATCGTTTATTAGATTGTATATCATTGCATATTCAAGTAATTATTTCATTAAATTTCTATTTCACAATTACACTTCTATGAGACAAAGAAATTTTTTACCAAAACAGAACCTTTATTGATACTTTCTTCGTTGCAAAATAAATGTGTTTTCCAAAATTTGAAAAATGAATTTAATTCCAAAATTTGAAAACGAATTTAACTTTCGTCTAAGTTTTACTTTCATGGTGTAGGATGATTGTAGCAAAGAATGCTGCAATCTCGTTAGTTTTGTAATCATTATCTAGGTTATATATGTAATTGCCAAACTAGATTGACTACACTTCAATCAACTATGTATTGTGGGTGATACAGGCTAAATGTTAAATATGTTATGCTGCGGTATGTTACGATGAAAACTCCAAAGATATTTTAATTCTGCTTTGTTTTTGTTTTTAACGAAAGTGATGAATAAAGCAATGATTAAAAGCAACAACAGATAAAAAATTAAAATTAAATTCTCAGCTTTTACACTGCAACCAAATATCTCCGTCGCAAAAGCTGAAGACGAGAAAATATTAATTGAATTCTTCCTGTAGATACTTAGGTTCTTTTTGATGAATTATTATATTGATGGTTATTCAAAAGGTATTCCCATCATATGCTATTAAGCGGTACACATATATATGGCTTACGCTTTTTTTCAGAAATGAAAATTCGTCATTAGGTTCTTGAAGTAAATTTACAGTGCTCACACATGAGAAAAAATAATGGAAGCATAGAAAATTTTGAGAGTTTAATTAATTTTTTGGAAAAGGAAAAGGAAGCGAAGAGAATGAATAAAGAATCAGTGAAAAAGGACGGGAATTGAACATGTCTGTTAATACTTAGTAATGATGATATGAATTAAAAAAAATACTCAAAGAAGTGCAAAACGCTTTATAGCTTCACTGAAAATGTATTTTTAATTTATTCCAGGCTTTTCAAATTTTTTTGAACAAAATAATTGCTTTGTTCAATTCTTTTCATATCGTTTATTACTTTTCATACTTCTTTCCTTTACTTATTAAGCTCCATCATTGTATTTATTAGCATGAATCTCTGTGATTGATATCCCCGCTTAAATTTCTCTAATTAATGTAACAGTGTAAATTTTTTATACTTTGATCTTCTGTCTTCTATCTTTGGTTTATTAATGAATGGAAAGGCAATGATTCGTTTAATCCAGCACCTATTTATAGAGATAATGAAAATTTCCAACCGGTTATCCTATGCTACTATTCTAATCTTAAATTTTGTTCTGATTTCAAATTTTATGAAAAATTTCAACACCTATCAATTAATTTGTGTTGTGCCAGGTAATATGACAGAAATGACATGTGTACGAAAAGTATGAGCATTCAAATTAATATGGGAATTTGTTATTATATAATTGTCGGGAATCAATTAAATTTTGCATAATTCCATGATTGATTAGAGAAATGTCTATGTATGATAATAATTGGCCAGACCAACAAATTGGAGCCTTTTTTTTTCTCGAATTTGTTAATTTTTACTTCAAGACAACATCTGATAATCTAAGTCATAGTAGATCATCGCAATAAACAAATTGGACAAAAGCTCTGTAATTATTTGGATTTCAGCATGATCTTCAGATTTCAGCAATTGTCGCTGAGCATTCACTGAGCATACACCTGTCTCCTAAACTTCTCTTCCTTTTGGGGCAAACAATTTATTGGCCAATTTACATCATTATCTATTATACTTACTCGGGAACTTTTTTTATACATTACAATTTAGAGTCAGAAAATGTCCTAGATAGCATTTTTAAAAGTTGTTAGGTCCAAGTCTATCGCAAGTAAATTGAAACAAGAATTACGAATAAAATAAGCAACGAAGTCAAAAATTTAAGGTCAAATTTTTGATTTTCACTGCTAAAAATTTCCCAAATGACAGAAATTTCCCTTCATGCTTAATTAACAGTGGAATAAAATAAATGTATCTCATCAAAAGAACTTCAGAAATATTAAAAGAACTTGCGGAATTCAGTGAACCGAAAATTTTGCATATGAGAAAACACTTTTCCGCTCATTTTAATTTGAGATTCTCATCGTTCTTCTTTATAAAACTTCCATTAAAATTTCAAAATAACTCCCAGGTATTAATTCATTTAACTTGTTCGAAATTTTTATGATCAACGATAAAATGAAAGACAGAATGAGGAACCTGAAATTTTCTCGACAATGCCCCAAATTTTTATGTAATTTTTACATCTTCTTTCCATCCTCCCCGATGTGCATTACTTCGCTCCTCGAGAAATTACCGATCAATTATAATGATTCGGCTTGATTATCTTGTACAAACACATTAGTTTCATCCGCGCACCATTCAAATTTCAGCCTTTTCAGATAAAAGGAAAAATTATGCCGCCGTAATTGAGCAAAAGCATCAAATTCTGTGATAATTTTGAATTGTCGAAGAATAAAACAACAAACAGTTTAAATCGATTACGGCATAGTGAGTTGTCTAAAAATTCCGGTTCACAAGCAGTTCGATTAATTTTATTTTTCATTAAATTATTATATCAGTTATAGAATATATTCGGTGAGCAGTAATAATAATAGTAATAAAAGTGCTTCATCAACGGTTGTATTCATGCAATGCCGGATTGGTTTAGTAATTTGACCTACTCTTTAGTCGGTGAAATAATCCACTTAATTGTGAAATTCATTTGCATGTATCGCTGATATATTCTTATTCTTAGCAATGATTTGTAAGGGAAGCATATCTAAATGGATCTGTTTGACAATTTAATGAGTTTCAGAAATAAAATTGTTAGGGAATACGATAACGATAAAAAAATGATATGATTTTTCATCTAATTAGTATTTCTTTTTTAAAAAAAGGAAGAAAATCAAAGCTTGTGAAACTAACGGAAGGAAACAGTGATGGCGTATTTTACAATAATTTATTCAATTTTTTTTAAATCCATTGTCTTGTTGCACAATGTTGAAAGAAATTATGATAAAAAATACTTTAGACATCTTTCTTTTTGAGAATAAATTATCGAGCAGAAAGGCGAAAAAAAAGCAAAAGTGCAGGGAAAATACTCGTGATACAGGGAAATCTAATTTACGTTCGTCTATCTATTTAAGAGTAACTTCCTATAATTTAGTAATAATGCTAGGTTTATTTAATAACTCAATAAAATGTTTAGTGCAAGCCGTTGACATGAAGAATTAGGTTGACTTATAAATCCCCAAATACTCTTGGGAAATGAAATAAGAGATGTTTCAAGCAGATAAATAACCTGAAGGCTACTATAACGCTATATCTCTTTCCATATTTGCTAGTCTTCAAATAATTGCCTTATCAATAACTGAATCATCAAGGACCAACTTTATTCGTTATCAATTCTGAATTTTATTTAATTCTTAACTGCTCCAATAATTTTGCAGAATTTACAATAACGATATCAACAGTGTTGGAATAAAGAACGAAGGATTCATTCATTTTCAACACCAATTTTCTTGCATTCTTTAAAATGACTTTAAAGTAATTTCAAATTTTTAAACTATCCCAGAAATTTTCAACTCCAATTCTCTGAATCTACAAAATAACAGTTATACCGATTGCCTAGTGCTTGTTAGCCAAACAAATTATATTTTAAAATGAAAAATTCATCTCATTGTTTTTAAATACTTAAAAAAACAAATAAAAAATTTTTATAGAAATGAGTGAATTTCAAGAAATTCATAAATTTCATTGAGTTTTATCCGCACCATTTAAGACTAATTGTTGAATGCGCTTCCTCTTCCGGTTTTTTAGGCATTGGGAAAGCAAGAAGGTCACATGGTCATATAGTCTTACTTATGGTCACCTGCACAGTGAGCAGGCGACATTTGAATATGAATTGAATGAAATTATCATGTGAGTAACTCATTTCATACGGAATCGCCACTTGAACTATTTCTGATTTCCCTGAATTTTTTTCAAGACTTTGAAAGATTCCACTGAGATCATGCCTTATTGCAATAGGTTATGAATATGTAGTAAAGGTCAAGTACATCTCTTCAGTGGATCTATTTTAATAATCTCTGCTGAATAATCCGATTTAATACTGCTCGTATTACCACTAGTATTGTTCAGTGACCATTGGATTTACCGAGACATGATAAAAATGAACATTTAGCAAGCAGAGCTAAGCAGAATAATTCCTATTCTTTTATCATTCAACAAAAGCAATGAAATTCACCTCAGAGAATACATGCCTCCGTGGGGAAATCATATAAAGTTTTTAAGTTTATAACAGAGCTAGTTAATTAATTAATTACCTAATCTGGAATTGATTACTAATTTTGATTAGTAATTATAGTGAAATTAAACTCACGTACTTTCATAGTAACAATTATATCCACTGCAAAGAATAATAATGTTTATGAGAGTTATGAGTAATCGAGACAATCTCCCAAATTGATGAAATATTCCGTTCTCTGAATTTATAAAAATTTATTCTATTATTAAATTTAGCATACCACTCATCATCAATCTTAGCCATAGTTATGAATTCAATTATTGCTATATTCAAATCTTCTTGAAGCTACCATACAGAGTGTTTTTTGTGCGAGAAAAAAGTTTTCTAATTATACACTCCCTAAAATTAAGATTTATTTAATTGTTTTTTTGTAGTGTTACTCACCATCATCAATTAGCAATCGATAATACAAGCAGTCAGTTGGCATCTTTTAAAAAAATGTTAACCAAAGGCAGATTTCTCTTATTTCTTCTTCTCAACTCTGTTAATATATTTGGAAAAGTCTCTTTTTCAAGATGAGGATGGGGTCGTGGAACCATTGGATTACGACAATGGCATTTGCGCTGCATTCAGTTTTTATGGATCTTGTAATTTACACCTTTAAAGTGAATAAATTAAGTTGATAGATACGATGTTCATGTTTTCAAATTTTTCTTGTTATCTCATTGTTGTTTTTACAAGTTAGCAAGAATTTGCAGTTGAGAAAATATCAAAGCAAGCTGGTGCAATATTCTA
The DNA here is from genome assembly GCA_037074765.1 of Mansonella perstans. Classification (NCBI taxonomy): domain Eukaryota; kingdom Metazoa; phylum Nematoda; class Chromadorea; order Rhabditida; family Onchocercidae; genus Mansonella; species Mansonella perstans. The sequence continues at coordinate 113,324 of JBAMDO010000572.1, forward strand.
TAAGCAATCAATAAATGATTCTAACGAAATGGTTTCATAGTTCTTTCAATTAGAGTAATTAGTGCATTTTAAATTTAAAGCACTTTAAAAATTTTTGCATTTTAAAATACTTTAAAAAATGTACTTTAAAAATGCAAAAACAATCGATTATTGAAAGAAAAGGGTCAAAATCAAGTTACTTATAGATGTTACTCATTCTTTGCATTGACAAAATTAGTTTCAAGGCTGGTATAAATGAACATTTCGAAATCTGCAACATTTGAAGATTTATTGTGATGGTACTTGAAACCGCGACATCAATGATAAGATCTTGGAAATTTTGAAATATGAATCTTCTATGCATAAACGATAATATTGGAAATGTTACTGAAGAGATGAAAAGATGAAGCACTCGACTACTACTATATCAGGTCTGAAAAGAAGTATTTTTCCCTTGAAAATTAAATAAAGGTGGACTATAGAGAGCTAAATTTTGGCCTAAAAAACTCTTGAAGGAAGACTTTAGATATGCACATGAACCGAACTCTATTAGCTATAAAATTCCCTTGACAAGAAGTTTCCTTTCTTGTACATATGGCCAAATGTTTTCAAAACAATTAGTGAGTGTATGAAAAAAGATAGCGTATTCTAACTGGATTTTCACAGCAAAATTTGAATTGCATTCCTGTCTGTATAAAAAACAACATTTATTTCATGCAGTTCTGTGTGCTCTTTTCCTGCTTTTCCTTCATTTCCATATAGTTGATGGTTTAGAGAATGAATGGATCTGAATTTTTACTACAACTAATGAAGGAAGTGCCTTTTTTTTTATGCTAAATTCCTTCCTCTTTTTTCCGCTCTAATATCCGATCAAAATTCTTTTGGCCCTTCTCTGCTTATCTTTGTGATGAATGTTTTGGTAATTAAATTACTAGTCTTCGTTACTCTTATTTGGATAATTCTTTCTATATGTCAATTATTTACTTAGATATTGGACATGTTTTAATCTGACCTTTTGAAAGTTAAGTTTAGTTCAGTTTTTGAAATTCATTCGATATCATGATCTTACTATCGATTACTAACTGGTTTTACCTGTATGTAATTTTAATTTTAATTTTTACTTTTTGATGGGTGAAATTAGTATTCAGAGTTACTTTATTAAAAAATGCCAAAATTTTTTTCAGCTGAAGGATGCTCAGTGAATCCTGCTTGCACCTGTTCACCTGTTCACCTATTCATCCATTATGAATGACTTCTTATTTGCACATTGTTAAGTAAACTAATTCCTATTTCCACTCACTTTTCGTAATTATTTGTCGAGCAAACGTAATAATCGAGCATAACATAAATACATGCATACATTCAAGTATTTTATTCAATTTTCTTAATTATTCTTGTTATGCTGAAATTAGTGATTTTCAGTCTTTCCAGACAAAATAAACTCTTCGGGAAAAACTGAACTATTATGATGATATTCCAAGAATTTTCGAAACATTTTGAGCTATGAAAGTAGCTAATGATTGTTCAGTAGTTGCGATATTCATTGATAAGGCTTTACCTATGCGTTTTATTATTACTCATAATAATAGAGAATTTAAAATAAAATGAAATGAAATTAAATCGGATTCTTCGAGATAGATCTTTGCACTTTATTTTAAGAAATTAATGCCTCTGACAGAAAGGCTTTTCATTGATCTATAATTAGTATTTGTGAAATAGTCAGAGGATTGCGAGATATTTTGGAATTCCTTACATCCTTGCATATTTCTTTTTCTTCTCCCTTTTATAGCTTTTTTCTCATTATGAGAAGTGAATATTATGCATTTTATACAACAAATTATCGCAGCAATTTTTTAACAAAGAGAACTTTTGCGTTTTCATCTTTAAAAAAAAAAAAACTTAATTACCAATTTTGTATGATTCATTGCCAAAAAAGATTATAAATTATACTTCAAACGATAATCAGAGAGTAATTTGTAGTAAAAAAAAAATTGATAGATGATACCAAAAAAGAGTATAATTTTGAAAATTCACTTCTCATAATAACTGCTCAGTCCCTTAATTGCTGCAGTCTATATGAAATGGATGGGTAATTGTTGCTCATTATATGATCTATAAAATGTAATTACGAAATGCGAACTTCGTGCTTCTTTTTGCCATCCTATTAAATTTCTTTGAAATACTTATAACTTATTTGAAACTGTTCTAATGTATGATGGTCTCTTATTGATTCGTCCACTATATTAACATATCCATTCTTACTTTTTTTTTTGGAAGTTTTTTTTTTTCAAAAAATTTTTTTTTGCAATTTTTTGCAAGAATTATATCTTATCATCATTGAATTTCATTTTAATAATGTACTAATTGAAGCAAATAAATAAATTCATATGCAATTGATATAGTGAAGCAATAGTTGTGTATTTTCCTCGCTCAATTTGTTACTAACTAATGCATATTTTTACCTTGTCAATTAGCTGATGGACGAAGGTTTCTGCTAATTAATCAGGTAGATTTGATTTAGATGAAAAGATCGAAGCATTTTACAAGAAAAGTAGTATCGTCTCTTAATAAAAATATACAAAAGGCAAAAAATTTCTTAAGCTGTAACTGTAAGATGAATATTGAATTCTTCAATGTTGCAAAAAATATACTTCAAATTTCATGCTGTGCTATGTTGCTACGATTTGTATTTTTAAAATTCAAAGCCCTAATTGTTTTATATATATTCTGTTCTTTCTATACTAACTCGAAATCGAAAATGGAAATTCCGATTGATCTGTTTAAAAAAAAGTGAAAATTGTGATAAATTATTTCAAATATCTGAAAACAAAAAAAAAAGCAATAGCTCACTGCTCTCAATTAAGATTTTTAAATTACTTGTTAGCGTGAGACACGCAATAGTAAAACGATATTTGCACTTTTTCCTCTTTCAATTCAATTTATTACACTTCCGAATGCAGCCCCTTATCCGATTTTTTGTCATACAAGTTAATCTTTCCTCAAAAGCATATCTATTTTGTTTCCTATTGTAGTAATTTGCATAAAAATGTTTTCTGACAATTAGAAGGCGCCGTAAGAATAAATAAGTTATACAATGATTTTCACTTTTTTAGTTTTCCTCAATAATTGCAAAATCTTTTGAGGCCTTTTAAAATTTTAACTCCTATCTTTTCTGCTTAACGAAAGCCTTGGTTTTTTGAGACTGCAGTCATTTTATATTGTTCTCGATCGATCTAAAAAGTTGAAAACATAGAATAGCAGGAACCTATTTTTTTCAAAAACTGTAGAGGAATGGTAATAAAAACAAAATTTAAGTTGAAATTTTAGAATTTTGCAGCATGACAAAAAGAAGCTGAAAACTTCGCTGCAAAGTCGTTAAATTTTTAAAAATTAATTGCGATATATGGCTAACTGTCGCTTCTCATTAATAGTATCTTTGAAAAGTGAATAATTGCCAGTTGTTAGGGCAACATCGATTGCTGTCTGTTGATTCATATGCAAAAAGTTGGGGAAAATATCTTTCACTCTCTCCTCCGTTTATTCATTGTATTTAAAACTAATAAATTCGGCAATTTCCGAAATTAAAAATGATTCTTATATTTCTCATATATTTTTAAAGAAAGAAATTCGGAAAATATAATTTGCCTAAAAAATTTCAATACCTCAATTTTTTTAAATCGAAGGTATGCAAATATTTATAAATTTATTGGATAGAAAACTTTAAAGTTCAAGAACTTGATTCCCTGATAATTTATATTAATATTACATTTCTTTGTATTTCAAAAAGTTTGGTAAAAATCATCTTATAGTAATCTAAAATGTCTTTCGTGTATTTTTAAATTGTTAAAGAACGACGTTTCGGTTCATTAGTTTTTCGTTTGTTCATTGAAAGCAATTGCAATAGCCATATTGGCACTATTAAATTTTGCTCTAAGGACAAACATTTTTAAAATTGTTGTTTATTTATGATGCGTTGTTCGTTGTTGGTGAATCATGCGGGTAAGTTTTGAAGTTTAATTTATATGAAAATCATTCGGCGATCTTTTCAGCTATTTAGGACAAATCTATTCGATTGTGAAAGGACAATCAGAGAGATTTCAATTTTCCTAAAGAAATTTTACTTTTTTTTTTTAATTTTTAAAGCAGTATCGTGCCGTACTGTACTATATTTTAGACATGTACTGTATTTTAGACATGGTAATAATGAGATTTCATCCATTGCTTTTTAATCCAAAATTTTCTGAATGCAGATTTGACGGCAATTTTTTTCAAAAAAATTTATTTTATTAGTGAATGGTTGTGGTAACATCAAATTCAATTTTTGATTACAAGTCTATTTGGAGCGATGGATGAAATATTTAAGGTAATTTGGCACAAAGTGCATTTTCACAGTAATTAATAAAGTGCTGGATGTTAATTAATCACTGAAAATTGACCAGTTTAAAGGAAATTAAATGAAAAGTAAGCGAACGAAATGCAAAGAGTTGATGAGAACAGCTTTGAAAGAGTTTAAGTAATGATAATTTACATTTTTATGAATCTATTCTGAAATTTTTAGATCTGTGAATTCGCATATACACCAGAGAGGACTTGACAAAAAGATCATTACAAACTATTTTGGAATCTTTTAGCAGACTATGTTTTTTTCCGGCCAATTTACTTGTTTATTAATTTCTTTCTAGGAAATTCCTGAAATTAAAGTCAGAGAAGGAATCTATTAGCAAATTTGCGAAACTGCGCTTGTTAGTTCAGTTTAATTGGAATCGGTTTACTAGTTTCATTTTACGTTTGATCGCTTGTATCTGCCAATTGTTTTTTAAATTACTTATTTACTGAATTGATTTTAATTGTTTTGCATTTATTATTTTGCAGAATATTATTTTTTACTTGACTCTTTTTTACACTCATAAATTCTTCATACTCTTTAAAATTTCAAAAATGATAATTAAGTTTAAAGCTAAATTTACACTATTAAATGAAACAAGAAGCAAGAGAGCAAGCATGCACATCATACTATATTTATGCATGTGTGCATGATACTATATCTGTGCTCACTATATCTATGCATCTATTTCATGATACTTTATTCTATATCGCATACTATGTCTGTGCATGTATCATCCAACATGTTGTTTCTGCTTTTTAATAATATATTCATTATTTCTCCTCACAGATGGAATAAAGGAACTTTTAAAGGTTGTTGAAGGTTAGTTATTGTGTGTTGAAAATGTGACAAGTTGGTTGGGAAATCGTTCTGCATTTATTAGGATTGATAAAGTATTTCTAAAGCATTTCTATTAAATTGAAACTCATAAGATGGCAAGATGAGAATTGTTGCGCTTTTGTATTGCGGTAAGATTCGCGGACTATGCGAATATTCATAACAAACTGTAGGAAGCACGACATCAATGACATGAATCGCATATGTTGTCATTTTCTCTTCTTGTTTTATCTTCTTCGAAGACACCGGTTGATTGGTGCGTCACAAGAAGTCGTAAATTTTATTCAGTCATTGTCCTCCTCCCACCAATCTGATCTGTTTGTTTCCCTGCTTATTGTTTGATGATACAGCGGTTAATCTCTTTCATCTTTTACCTGGAGAGCAATTATAGCACGATATTGGTTCAATCAGATTGAAGGAATACCACAGATAAGTGGTCACAATTACAGGTGAGAATAGGAGACTTCATTATCTTTTTCTTCCCCTCTCTCTTTATATTATCATCTGTCATTCGCTGTTTTCCACTCTATCTCACTCAATTTTTTACTGGTTTTAAATGACACTTTTAAATTCCAAACAAAAACAAGAGATCAGAATCAAAATTATGGCATTTCCGTTCAGGTGTGTCGTTATTTACAATTTATAAAGTTTCGGACCGTACTTTATTTTCTGCATTCAACTAGGAGAATTGATTGTCTACTCTGAATTTATTGTAATATTTATCACCTATCAAAATAATCATCATAAACTTTTTATTTCAATTTTTAGTTGATACCACCGACATGAAGAGTTATCTTCTTGTTTGGTCGTCGATTCAAGAGTTCAAGAGAAAAAAATCCTATGTTCGAACTTTTGCCAGAATGATATTTAAAATAGTAATTTAATAATTAGAAACAACTTGTAAACTTCGTGTTTCATTGTCATTTTTCAAATTCCACAACAAACAAAGACTGGTTCATTTTTCTTTCATACTCCATCCGAATTGAGATATTATGATATATAGACAAGGTCACACAAAAAATTGGAAATGAATTACCTCAAAAATGTCTTTTTTCCATCATTTCGCTTTTTGCTTAAAAATGGGCATTTTTGGCAGTATCAAATGTAAATTTATGATAATTTTCATCTTCAATTCTAATACTCGAAGGGAAACTGGTTTCAGTCATAGTTAACAGTTTTCTCTTATTTTTTTTGCTTTTTTCTCTTTACTTTTAAAAAAAACAAAAACTTTTTTCTCTTTACTTTTAAAATTTCTCCTACCTAGTAATGAGTCAAATTACTTTTTATCTCTTCCGCATCTCTTTAATGCTGCAAAAGAATTCAAAAACCTTAGTTGAGTGGGAGTTTCCCGCTATTTCTCAGACGATTCAATGTAAATTGAACAAAGATAAAAAGCCGGAAATATGCAAATTAATTCATAATTTCCTACTTCCTCTGCTCGACATTATGTCATAAACTGGGTCGAATCATTCAGTCCTTTAAGACGTAGACCATATCCCTTAATCTTAATTGATTCTTTGTAAAATATTGAAGGAAATATGAAAATTCAAATTAAATTACTCAGAAATATTTTAAGAACTAATGGTTTTTGCCAAGTTCTTCCTTTAAAAAATTGCGGTGTTTTTTGCGGTTCTTATTGTCATATTAACATCTTTAACTTCCAAAAAAACTCCCAAAAAAGTTTCCTAAGCCTAAAAGTCCTTATTCATTTATCAAATAATTTTTCTGTGGAAAATATACTCGTTGGAATTGGTAAAATTATGTCATTCATTTGAAATTACCATTAAATAATTTTAGTTTTTCAAAATTTGCGTTTCGCTCCTTTGACCTTCATTGTAAATGTTTGATTTCTGGTTGATTTGAAGTTAATAGAATCATTACATGCAATGAAAATTTTATGATATTTCATATTTTATTTTATTGTTTTGCCAATAGCATCCCAGCATTTTGTGTTCATTTGTACTCATTTCTTTAATTAGCAAATGAAAAAATGAGATCGTGAAAAAATGCAGTAATTAATTCTGTTACATGTAAATCGGTAATTGTGAGGTTTTTTGGAAATTCTGAGGTTTTTTCTCTGACTACGAAGTTATAGTTTGAGGATTAGAATTTGCATATATCATATTTCATCTGCTAGATGATGCTGCATTCATGAATACTGGGGAAATTTTCTTTTTTGACATCTCATAATCGATTAATGGAACTCTTAACTGGTAAATCAAGCAATTAAAATTTCGAAATTCAATTTCTTTCGCACTTTCTATTAAACGTGAAATCGTTGCAATAGTAGTCAAATATTGATAGTTTTTAAAAAAAAAAAAATTTTAAAAAAAATGGCAATTTTTCTTCCACCAATTTTGAATGCTTTTTTTTTTTGAATGCATCAAAAACGTTTGTAGCTTCTCTCTCTCTCTATCTCATTCTCTATTTCTCCTTCATTCTCTTGTATGCATATCAAGAGATACCGCTTAAATGTAAATCTCGGGACAAAAGCGATTATTTGAAAAAGATGAAAGAAACAAGTTTGTTAGAAAATGAACAAACAATTTCCACCAACCAGTCCCTGTCACCACTACTATCATTTGTTCCGTAATAATTTAAAACTAATCTCGGTGTCCTAAGTAATTTAAAGATTGTGGGAAAGTTTAAATTTTTTCTCTCTTGAAGGCAGAAATTACCGCATCAATGAATATTTAACAAAAAGCAATTGGTGATGATATTCTAATTTTAACTTTGAAGATAAACATGAACACTGATTTATATAGATTTATTAAATTTTAATGTTAATTGTTAATGATTACTAAAATTGCTTGGAATCGAGATCAGGATTTGCATTCTGGATGATGATAGTTGAGGTTCAAAAGTTTGTGAAGTTCATAATTCGACACAATTGTCATTCAAGTAATTTCTGGTTGCAATTAGTAAACCGTTTTTGGATGAAGAACAATTTTCATTGGGCTTTAGAATTAAACGAAAGGTTAAATTGTATTTTTAGTGAATAAATTTAATTATTTGAGAAGCCTTTCATATTTTCTGCTCTTTTGCATGTTCAGATGATGCGTTTTTATTGAATCAAAGTTTTTGATTTATGTTGTCCATTGGACAATTGACAAGCTATTATCACCCATGTCATTGAATTATTTTCCTTTCACGTCATTTTGTATAATTACAGGCAATGAATGATATTTTGTTGAAAATAATTGGTTGTTGAAAAGTTGTATTTTGTAGAGAAAGTAATTTGTAGAGAGAGTAAATCGTAGAAAAATCAAAATAGAAGCTATCTGACTTTTGAAAATTTTTTCACTGTTGTGTTGTTTTATTGAGAAATTTAACTAAAACAGTGTTGATAAACTAGCAACAGAACCATTAAAGTCTCCTTAGCACTCTATCACTTTATCATTCTTATAAATTGAATTTCAGGAAACTCTTCTTTTTAATTAATTTATTTGTTTTCTAATATTTTTCAAAATCATACTACAACGATTGCAATTTTGTCGCAATATTTCTGATCTTAAAAGTTTGCATATCGCTTTTTGCTGCACTATTAATATTAAAAATAATGGTAATAATAATCATCATTGTTTAAAATAATGATAATAATCATTGTATTGTCATTTATTACTTGATTACAATTGTATTATCACTGCAACATCATTGGTACTCTTCTTGCTCTTATAGCTATTTTCTTATCATCATTATCATGATTATAATCACTGTAATAATCGTAATAACAATGTAACTACTGGGCGTGTCTACGATTCAAAGAATGAGTTGGAGAAGTCACGCCTTAGTGTTGGAAGGCAATGTCTCTTTGTCTAACACTTTTATACCGTTGGCATAGCGTCTGTTGTCGCTTTTTCCGGTATGTCTCCGCTAGTTGCTGTTCGGGCATTTATCAATATCATTTTTTTAATTATTTAAATTATAGTTTTTCTATTGCTAATTTTTAGGAGTACTAACCTATGAATGATAAGTGAACTTTTAAGGTCCAAAACAAGAAAAGAGTGCTAATTATTGCTAAATAATATTATTTTATTATTAAATTTTAAAACGAGTTGAATTTTAGCTGTCAAATTTAATCAATATATGTGTTATTTAATGATATTTCATAGCATATCTGAAATGAGGGAATGAACAAATTAATGTGGAAAAGGATGAAACTTAATTAAATTTAAAGCAAGCAAAAGAAGGAAAGAATGATAGACGTATAAGTTGAAGGGAATTGAAATGATTATTTGCACTTCACCACCTTTCCTACTACTCATCCAAAAATGATTTGAAAAGAAGCACTTTACAGAGAATGGTAATAAATTCTGATGAATAAGAAATGGGACAAAAGAGAAACTGAAAAGCATTGAAAAAGGTCATTGCCAGAATTTCAGTTCATGCATTGCATAAATTTTTTTTTGATTAAAATTTTATAGCATGTATGTATACCTTAAGAAAATTGCTCAAAAATGATGTGAAAAGATGTTTTTCAATCTGTCTGTTCCAGGAATTTCTATTTCGGTTAATTTCTTATTGCAAATTATGATTGTTAAATGAGTTTAATTGGTCTAAAATTTGTGGCATTAAAGATCATTTTAGAATTGGAATAGAAGAGAGGATTTTTCAGTGATAAAAATGATAAACGATGAAAGATTGTCTTTGTTATTCGTTTCATTTTTTCTAAAGAGGTTACTTGGTGTTCTTTATAGAGCTAGAAACCTGCTTTAGATTGAACAAATGAAATTTAGAATTTACAACTACGCATTCATTGCAGAGTTTTTATTTTTAAGTTTAATGAATCTTGAATCGATATTTATCTTTTCATATGGGAAATTCATATTTATGTTCAAAAAGCACTTGTAAATATGTTTAAGATATTATGCCAATTAAAAATCTAATTTTAATTTGAAATTCTTTTCAACAAATTTTTTCACATTTATAAGGATTAACTAGAAATTTGTGTATTTGCCACTGCTGAGATTACTCTTAAATCAATTTCTAAATAGTCACGATGTATAAATCTGCCGAAATGCGCTGTGTAATTTAGTAATAATTGATTTCGCTGTTTCATTATAAGTCATCAGTTTTGTAGTTTCCCTTAGTTTTGTACTTTTACTAATATTGCTATTGCTTTTGTTCAGAATAAGCAATTAGCGAATGTGTCAAACAAGAATATACTTTGTAATTAATTGACTTGTTTTAAAATGTTTAACATTTCATTGAAAGTTTTTGAATTGGAAATTTTTAATTCTCATTTTTATAAAATGTTTGTAAAAATAATAAACGCGTACTTTCGATCGTATTGGACGTTTGCAAACACCATGCGCTAAATTAGTTATCAAACAAATAATATCATTTATTCACCCTTACATATATGTCAAAGATCAATTTCAGATTTTTAGAAAATTTTGATGGTTTGGCAAAGATGAGGAAAATAAGCATCAATATAATCATTAGTTGAGCTTTTTTCGGATGCTTTCAATGACGACTTATCGTCATGGTAATAAATCTCCTCATTTCTTTGATACTGAATATGTTCAGTAATCATCGTACTGTTGATGCTCGACGCCTTCCGGATATCTATTGGAACAGTACAAATCAAATGTAAGTTTTGCAAATTTCTCTTTAATAACATTTGCAATTAACAATAGTCGACAAAACATCATTTCAAAAGTTAACGATATTAACTATCTCATTATCAGTCATTTCATGAATTATTTCTTATTTAATAATTTCTAAAAATTCTATATTTCACCAAGATCCATCTTGTTACTTTCATGTTACTTTCACCTTCCAGTTCCAGCTTAATATGAGTAATCCTCTGGAAATAGTATTATCTAATGTGTTTTTAAAATTCATTTTTCCTATCTTCTCGTTTGTTTATGGATTTGTTCATCGGTCCACTATTTAAGCGAGGTTATCTCGTGTTTATGAACCTCTCAGCAGCGATTAATGTGGAAGGGGCAATGTTTTTCTAGGACTTATAATTACATGTAAGTTAAGTAAACAGTGAGTAAATAATGTTGACCTCCTACCTGAGTAATTTTGGTCTGATTACCACCTGCGGATTTTTAGGAAAAGTCGAGGTAATAGGTATGGCACTTCTCAAATTTCGGCAGATGCAATCGTGATGAATCAGTGAATTTTTTTCGCATTTATCGATTTTTTCTACACATGTTCAACGCTCACTTTAAATTATTTTTCAAATTTGCAATTAATTGATTTCTTAATTAAAATTTGGTCTTAATGAAAAATTAAGCTGGGATTTTTAAATATAACTAAAATGAAGATTGGAGTTTTTGAATTTAAACACTCCGACCAAAAGTGAAAAATTTTTCTGGAAATTGTATTTATTCTATTTTCATTGAAAGTTCCAATTATAAGATTCTGATAGAAAAAGAAGTTGAAGAAAGCAAAACTGGTTTTTGAAATTTTTTCTGAAATACATAAGGAATGGAAAAGAAATTGGTTGACCTTAAATGAGATTATTTTGTATTATAATTCCTGTATAAATAATTATCGGAATGTTAATTAAATTTGCGATAAATTGCTGGGATTGGAAATTCTCATCACTATTAGGTGATTGTTTAATGTCGTATAACTTTTCCCTTAGTTCATTCTTTTTATTGAAATGACTTTATCGTCAAGTTAGTAATATCGCAATATCTCATCCTAATAGTTTCAAAGTGATTTTCGCTTTATCAATCGATTTCATCCTTCTGATGATATGATAGTCAACGTAATCTTTTGAATTATTGTTCTTTTTCTGGATTATAAGAAAATTCAGCTTAACTTTAAAAAAAAATGAATTGGAAAATTTGATCGCCAAGAACAATTGCTGGTTGAAAAGATAATTTTGGATCACAAATCCGTTCTCTTCTCATCTTTTTTCCATTTTCTGCCGTTTTTTTTTTAATGGATTCATCATTCTCGGTACTAAAAAAATAGATTTATTGGGGTCTTTCCTACCTATTCTCCAATTAATCTTCCAGTGTTTGTATGTTCACAGTAATAGAATCAATCGGATTAAGGAATAATTTAGTGGACGGATCAACGATTCCTGCCAAGTCGATTCTCATAGTCAACGAATTTTTGATTTATTACTTATTTCATTTACCTGTGAGTACTTTGGTAAGGGATCGAATTGTTTATCGGACTTTTTTTATTGGTTAATGTTTATTTGTGCAGATAATTCCTGCTTTCAATGAATTCCATTGAAAAATCATACAAAAAGTGGAATTCAAAACAAATTTTTTCGAAATTACAGTTTAATGATTTAACCCATCACGTTTACATTCGCAGATAGCTGGTTTTTTTCCGAAATTTCAGATTTTTATTTATATGTGTGTTCGGTTAATTCTTGATATATAAATCTATTTTTTAATTACAGTGAGTGAATTTACTAAAATTTCATCCTCAAGCAAAGTCCATTCCTGTAGATGGAATAAATGGAAACATTAATTGAAAGATTGTTTATTTTTCAAGTTTTATCATTTCTCACTCCCTTATTTTCCTCTTTTCCTTCATACCAACTTCGCAAAGAGGGAAAGAAAAATATTTTCGAAGCAAAATTTCTCAAAAGTTTCCGAAATTTTCATTTTTTTTTTCTTTTTGTACTATTCATGAAGAAATAACGTTGAATGTGTGATTAATGTATTCATTTATTCCATCTGTTAACCTTATGCTTTTTCCTCTTTACAGTGTATTAAAACCCGCTTCCATACAAATGTGTTGGAAAATTTTACATTACTATTTCTTTTTAACCGGATTAAATAGCCAAGAAATTTTTTAATCTACGAAAGCATAATCAAATTTCAAAGGTGCTGGTAGGAATTAGATTTGGTTACGTTAAGTTTTCCACTGCATCCAAATTGTCAATTTTAATTACTTAATGGAAACTCTTTCTCTTTATTGACGTAATTAACTGAAAATGGAATTTTTAACAAGCCATATGTTTTGAAATTTGGAAATTTTTTAAAAATTATTGAATTTTATTTAAAACCAAATTCCATTGTGTAGAAGTTCTACAAATAGAAATTCCTATTTGGTTTTCGTCCGAATAGTTTATTAATTTTGGAAAATAAACTATTCGCTTTTTTTTTTATCACATTTCTAAACATTTATGACTAAAATTTGAAAATAATAAATCATTCGCTTATAAATAAAAGAGAGTTGCATTGTTTAATTTTTAATTTGCACAGTTTAATTCAAATTTAGAAAAATTTTTTTTCCTTACACGTCAAATTTTGCAACAATTTATGACGTGATAGAAATTTAATTTAGACAGTAAAAGTTTATATGTCATAAATGGATACAGTATCCAAAGGCAGATGTTTTTTAAATAATCTTTTATTTTTCATGCTCAGTGGACTAATAATATGATGGTGCAAAGGTTACATGAAGCAAACCGTAAAAAAAAAAGGTTGGATGATGTCATTAAGAGATGTTCTAAAAAACTCAGAGACAGGAATGGAAAGAGATGAAAAGGAGGATTAAGTGATATCAAATTATTTGAATAGTATGGAAAAAAGTATTTCATGAATTAAACGGAAATTAGTTCGAAAGATTAACATAGCCATTCTTGCTTGTTAATTTATTCTGAATTCATTTAGTGCTCAATTTTGACTCCATTTGTTTGTTCCTCTTCCTTTCATTAAAAATTTTTCGCTGATTTTTTCAAAAAATCAAGAATTTCAGGCCATTTGAAATTTCTCATTCCTACTACTTTTAGTAAAAGCAATATTTTTTTTTTAAAAGCCGTTCAACTGATTGAATTAAACAAATAATTATGACAAGCTTGAAGACTGGAAAAAGGATGAAATTTCGCATTCTTTTGGTAAAACACATTTTAATTTTTCATTTTTGTTTCATTTCCTCTCCACTATCTCTTTCTTTGCTCTCTCTGCATTTCTTCCAAATTCTTAACTCTAAACTGATGTGCAAATTTGCTAATGATGTGGTGATGGAAATCCCCTTTCCGGATTAGTTTTTAGCCTAGCCTGCAATACTTGACTTAACTAACCTCATCACTTGCTCATTTTGTGGAATAAATGATTTGGTTTCCAAAAAAAAAAATTGATAAAAATTTGCTTCTTACTACCCTTACTATAACTGTTCTCGTCCAATTTATATGATCTGTTTAAAATTCAAACTTCTAAGAAATTAAACTCAAATTTGAACTTCGAGCTAACTTTCAACTTACGTACTAGAAGCCCAAATACTAATAACCAATTAGATCACATAGAATTTGTAGCAGAAATTGTTCGCATTTATGATTGAAAATATTGAACAGTAGAAGAAAATCTTTTCCGAACTACACAATTTGAAGGTGTAGACTTTTCCGGTTTTCTCTTCTAGTTTCCGATTGCATGCATCAGGAAAGAATTAGCGACATACATTGTACATAAATGAGTAGGGAAAGGAAGAGACATGCTCGAAGAAAGAATATATCAAATTATGTGCAGAAAGCGATTCATTAAACCTTGGCTCAAGCCTAGTTGTTCAATCAGGATTGATGGCATGGCAAGTTAAATTACAATTTCTTCTGCGTTGCTGAAAAAATCTGTAAAATTTATAACCTCAACAAGCAATTTTCGTTCTTTTTCTCCTGTACCAAAAAAAGAGTGAAATGGAATCGTTGAGAAGTTGAAAATTTGAAATGTTTTGCGATGGAAAACTTCAACATTACAGGAAATTCCGAATTTCGGGAAACGGATTATATGTTGATAATATAACTTCTTATTCGATCGAATCTGCTTTAACCGAAGCTTTTTCAATGATGATAAAGAATCCTGAGTATTTTTAAGATAAATATACTAACTAAGTCATTTATAGCGACCTATTTATTTCTTTGCTAGCCTTATTTACTAAGCAATAGGGCTTTCTCATGGCTGACTACACGAACAACAATTGTCTGAAATTAGATTTTTCTTTCATCAACCTATAATAAGGGTCTTGATGATATTAACTACTCCCATTTTACTATTTCCTAAGCTCCTCTGCTATTTCTTAAAATACTATTTCTCCTAACATAGTTTATATTAAAGTTAATACGAATATGTTTTTTTGATAAAGAAAGATTTCATTAAAGAAAAGAAATCCTCAAATTCTTCTCGTTGATGAAAACTTTGGTTGATATTTATTAAATTCTTTGAAACTTTCGTTATTTTAGCTAACAAAAAAATTCAGCATAGAACAAAACTTTCACAATAAGCAGGCAACAGCAATTAGTAAGTCTTTTAAAAAGAATAAATAAATAATTAATTAATTGTCATAGCACTTTACACAATCTCATAATGTTTTCTGTGACACTTTAACTAATATCAGTTGATTGTTACAGTCACAAGCGTGTTCCATTTACTTACCTAACTTTTCTGAAAACTTCATAAATGGAGAGAAGAGATGAATGATTCCGGAAACGTATCGTTTGCCGCAATTTTTTCAGACAAGATTGCAGGCTTGAACAAAAGTCCTCGTCATCCGAAAAGTCATCGTCCGACGATTATTTCTTTTTTTCCAAACAGATACACATGAACATTGTAAAATGACCAATCAAATAAATACTCAGGAAATTTATGCAAAATTTTTCAGCCATGTATAATTTTTTTGACTATTTACTGTTTACTTGATTTTATTACTTCGGGTTTCTTTAAGATCAAATAGTCTTTTAATTATTTTTCCAGTCGTTACGATAGATACGGCATAATGTTTCGTGCAATTCCAAGGCAAGCAGACGTGAATTAAAATTACAGTTGAACATTTCACTGGCATTATGTTGGCATGTTCATCCGTGTTCTGTGCAAGTGGGAAGGGATAGACGAAAAATGATAAGTTAGATTTTTGAAATAGGAAGGATGAATTGAAGTCGATAGTGAGGCTGTAGATTGCAATCAGAGAGTGAGGAAAGGGTACAACAGATCGCACATTTGACATCGAAAGGCTACTCGATCCTCATCTTCATGAAATACTGTAGTTGAATGATTTATTAGCTCGGACATCATGCTGAGACATTTCTTTCATCTTACTCAATCAAGGTTATCATCGAAGAATTCATTATCAACCATTACAAATAGCATCAAAGCCATATTCACTGTCAATTTCTCTTTCATTCAATTTTCGCAATATTTGAAAAAGTCAGTGATAAGATATCAGTTAGCTCAATTAATTAACACCGCAATGAATTAGATAAAAAGATGAAATGATCAGTAATGGCTCTTTGAAGTCATTATTGGCGTCTTTTTCTTTTGCATAAAAAGTAACTGAAATAATGTGAAATTTCGAAACACAAATTTATAACGTGCTCTACTGTCCAATAATTTTCGAAGTAATTATGACAAATAGGCATAAAGTTTTGCTATTAATGCTATCAACTAAATCACTCTTAGCATTTTATTCTTCATTATCATTTAAACTTATGGTGAATTATGAAAAAATCACTATATTAACCATTAGTAATTGTGCTGGTAAGCAAATTTCAGGTGAAAAAGAAAAATCATTTAAGTACTTCAAAACAAATTTTAATTTTCTAATAAATTATGTTTTTTTTTGCAAATCATCAAAAGACCTTAACATTTCTTCTTAATTTCTGTAATGAAAAATAATTGCTTCTTGCAAAGAGAACTAGTATTTTATTAAATTGACGGTGACGGTTGATGAAAATAATTATAATAATAGCGATTAAGATAACGAATGGAGATTACGCTATAAATACCGGAATTAATAAACAGATTAATGATAGCAATGATAGCGATGATAATGACAAAATAAATTGAAGTACATAATATTAGATTTTATTTCCCATATAACGAAAAATTATCTTAGTGTTTTACATTGTTTGTCAGCGCATACTAATCATCATTTAGACATGACAATCGATCATTTTTTGTTACGACTCATTAATTTCCGGTCTCAATTTTAAATCTGTTCATTTATAAGCTGCATAATCAATCATTTTATGTAAATTCATTTAAAAAAAAGCATGGATTTATAATTAATCTTAGAAATTAAGCAAAATTACGAAAATAATGAAATTTATTTATTCGCTTAATTTTAAAATTTAATTATGTTCTTTTCACCTTTCGATTTAAAACTTAATTACGTAATTAAGCACAGTTAATTTGTTATTGAAATACTTCCTAGAATGTTTTTTTGTTTTCCCATTTAACTTTACATAATCAATTTCATAACAACTGAAAAGGTCATGTCAATTTGTCTAGCTGATACATCGCAATATTAATGTAGAATGTATTTTTTCTTTTCCATATATCTATCTATCATCCAACAATTCACAGATTCATTTACTTGGCAATAGTATGCCTTTGATAATTATACGGTCAATTATGCATATATACCTCTGGATGACCTGCTATTACCGATCTCTTCTATCAACACTACTAATCATCAGTCAATATGGCAGTGTGTCATTTCCATTTCTCTATCTATCTTTGTCCGGGATATGATTAATAAAAAAGTCATTAATTAAACATTTTAAGAATCTAATAATTATCATCGTTGTATGCTTTTTACATATGATTCTATAAAAACGTAAAAAAAAAAAAAAAAACCGGAAATGTTATTAAATATAATATGATAAATTTAAAATGTATTGATATAATATGATAAATTTAAAATTGTATTGATTGATATATTCTTGATTTACTTGGCAAAAAAAAAATCGATCATTTGAAAAATAGACAAATAACTTTGACCTTTTCTAAATTCAACTTTATTTCATTTATGACAAGAACTGGAATCGGCTCTTTTTTCCGCATTACCTTTCCGCCCTTTACATGTTATTTATCATCTTTAATAATCTGTTCTCGTTATTGTGAACAGTTCATTGAGCACGCTCATATACAATACATTAATAAACCATATGTAAATTTATTTCACGGAAATTGTCAAGGGATCAAATCTTGATGAAAAAGTTTTTCACAAACTTATTCACTGATCAAAGTTTAAAACATTGGGATAAGAAACGGATCCAAATATACAAATCAGTTTTTAAGCACTTTCAAAAGTAAATTTTGAACTTTTGATAAAAGTTTGCAATTTGTAATTACTTTAAAAATTATCTTAAACTTATGATTTGATCAAATGTTCAGTGTTCGATATAATTATAATTATCAGGTATCCATTTCTTTTCTATTAACTACTCGTTGTTAATAATTGAAATTGCTTGTAACTTTTGATATGAATCGAAAAACTTTCTTGTCTCAATAGATTAAAAAGTTAGGAGCCTTCATCTTCTTGATACTTTTTTGTCCAGTCTATTTACTTGTTTGCTCGTTTAGTTCATTTTTCGAGATCTCGATTAAGATTTAGCAGATCCATTTAGAATTCTTTGTTAAAGCAGTTGTAAATGTTTAAAAATTAGCAGGAAGTGCTGAATAATGATGTTCAACTAACCAAATGGATCGATTTGTCAGAGGATACAAGATAAATGATGTGGTTGTCGTTGTAAAATCTTTTCAAATTAAATTGATGAGATTTCTGACATGATTGGATGAGAGACTAAAAGAGCATTGGATTAGGAAAACATTAATACTTCTTTCTTTTGCTATTCGGTGGAACAACTGTTGTCTACTTTTGGCTTTCAGAAGTTGGAAAAGGTTGAAGTTAAATTGAAGAACAATGAATTTCATGCGACGGCTAATAGTCTAATAGGCTAATAGCTAATAAGTGTATATGACAGCTAATAGTTACAACTGCACTTCATCTTCCAATATTTTTTTAATTTGTTTGGAATTTTGAAATTTGATCTCATAAAAACCGAAGAATGAAATTTCAATCAAATTAACAGTTACAAGAAAAAATATCATTATGTTAATTTGCAAAATGTTGTAATTATTCCAGCATCTGCCACTACACTAAAGTCAGAAACTTTCTAGAAAAAAAGTTCGGGTTGATTCGATTCAGTGAAATATTTGAAGTATAAAGAAAAATTTCAAGAAATTTCTTGCCGTAAAAATAATAAAAATCTGGAAACTTGAGGGAATAGTACAAAAATAGTTAAAAACTGGCAAACCATTTAAATTAAATAACACCATAAATTTTCACTAAAAGCTAAAAAACATAAAAAAGTTTAATTTCAGGTTTGATATAAGTAATACGGATCACGTGATGTCAGTCAAATTACTTGATCGCGTAACTATTATTTGTCCACAGCCAACTACCGATCCACGGATATCATACGAGTATGCAAAATTATATGCTGTAAGCTTAATTTATGAAGTGCTTAAGTTGGTGAAATAAATTAAAATTTAACTGAAATTAATTCTATCAAAAAAAAGTTTCATATGTGAAAAATTTTATTTTCAAGTTAAATTCAAATTTAATACGTAGAAAGAAATGTTATGCATAAAATTTGAGCTTAACTTTAATTTAACTCTTTTTCTTATCTCCCAAGTATTCATATTATTTTTAGCTTTTCAAAATTTTAGTTGTTTTAATTTGTCAAAATTTCGGCAATTTTAAGGTTTCTCAAGTAAGGTTTCAAGAGATTAAGAGAATTCTATGTTTCGAATTTGTGAATTGTTCCTACAATAATGAAAATTGAATAAATTTAGCTTGAAATACACCTCGGTTTTATTTATGCAATGGCAGTATTTTTTAGTGTCGAAGTTATGTCAGCAAAATCTGTTGAACGCTTAATTTTTGGCTTGTCTTAAATTTCAAAAGAAAAACTTTACAAGCAAATAACATTTCAGTTTTTTTTTTTTTTTTTTAAAATAAGAATACTCATTTTTGTTTGGCAGTTTGCTTAAACTCTTCAAATTATTTGTCCATCTTTCAAATTAGTGAATACATAATGAGCCAATGAATATGCTATCATTTTACAAAGTTGTAATTGTTTTATGAACAGAACAATGAGAACAGCTTAAAATGAAGATGCAATTGAGACTGACAGAATCATAATCATTTAAATTAATTGATTTTACTTTCGCTGTTCCTTGTCAAATATTAATTTCATGTTAGTTAAATCTTTCTATCTTTAATAGCTTTATGCTTTTGATGCACTATTAGCTACTTATTATACCGTTAATCTTGTCCAAGAATTAATTTGAAAGAGTCTAAATTCTAATCTCTTCTATGGCAATATCTGTTTATTTTGCAGTCAATTTTTCAAAATAAAATAAAGCAACATTTGAAATCAATCCATTAAATCTATCAATAATATTTTTAAGAATAAATTGAAAGGAAATATGGTAATAAAGTAGTTTAGGAAAAATGATGCCAGTTCTATTCTTCTTAATATTCCATTACTCCGTTATTTGAGTGTAGTTCTTCACTAATACCAGTTACATAGCAACAATTGTCATAACGTTGAGAATATGACGATTGAAAGTAGTATTAAGCGATATTCACATTGGTATTACTGTAAAACAAATATTCGACATCAGTTTGCTTGTTGTGATACAAACTTGGTAAACTTAAGCCTTATAATTTGTAATTGTACAAATATAAATGAGAGGACAGCAAATAACAAAACAATATTGAAATTAGATATATAGACTGCGAATATAATGCGATGTAGATGTGTGAAATAATCTGCTGAATAAAAGTATCTGAAATTTTCTGAGTTAATAGCTTATTTATCCCAGAAAGTAATAGGATGGAATGATTGAACTTTTGTCTCTTTATTATTCTCATCCTTATCCATTCTTGAAAAAGTTTTGAAAAAGATTGTAAATCCGTGAAAATAAAATATATTAAATTTTTTAAAAAGGCTGTAAATCCATGAAAATAAAATATATTTCACATGTGACAAATAATCAGTGTTTATGTGAAATTTGAGCAGGATCCTATTACATCTAATTATTTTGACTAGCAAGTTATTTCTTACCAATCCACTATCGAATTTAACTTTTCACCAATTTTTTGATATAAAAAACGAGAGAATTGTCGGTTTGGGGACTTTCAAATATTTTTACTTCATGTTTTCAGTACTGGATACTTTATGTTTTCAGTATCAGTAAACACAATATAATTAATTAACTCTAACAAATTATTGTATACAGATGAGTGTCCTTCTCAGTACCTTCATTTAAACTGTTGAAGATTCATAAAATACCTTTCGAAATGCACTACTTGAATTTAAATTTCTGAAATTTAAATGACATATTTCATTTTTTCAACTTGTAGCGACCATATTACTGCAAATTTTTGTGTTGTACCTCAATAAAACTGGCTGTAAATGCGGAACCGAAAATTTAAGATTGGGAATGGGAAAGTTTGGTAGTAATAATATCATAAACCGATCAAGAGCTCATAAAATGGACAAAATTACGGCTTGTTGCTTCTTTGTATTTCCTCCGGATTAATTACTCATCGATACATTTCTGTTTTATTTACTCTCTACAGACTATTCCGCTCTGTTACTGTGGTCAATAAACCACGGTAAAACTGACTGTTAAATGACTAAAGATGAGGGATAATATTAAGGTCATACACGTTTATCACTTACTTCCTCTCCTTGACCTTTCATTTCATACGTTGTAAATTTGAAACATAGAAAAAGGAAGGACTGAGGAAAGCACAGAATTAGTAACAATACCGTTTTATGGCAAAAAGGAAAAAAGGATATCGAATAAATTTCTAAGAAATAATACGGAATAACTTGTCATGTCTGAGTAAGATTTGTTACATAATTTACCCAAAAAAAAAAATTAGTAAATAAAACGAATAGTTGAAAGTAAAATAAAACAATGTAACAATGTACAAAATGATTATTTAATTGCATTCTCTGCTATCAAATCATATTTTCCAGGTATCTCGAACTGGGTACGATAATTGTCAATTATTAGATGAAAGATTAATTGGAGTCTGCCAAACTCCGAGACAGCAATCCTCGATCAGTATCGTCTTCCGAGACTTCTCCCCACTTCCCGGTGCATTAGAATTCAAACCAGGCCACAGCTATTATTTTATCAGTAAGTTTTTTCGAAACTTTCTTTGGTAGAAAAAATTTCGGAATTTTTTAACGATTCACAAAAATTAAAAACAAATAACCGATCAGGAATATCAAGATGTGATTATTTGAAATTGATGACAATTTTCAAAGTATTTACAATGCAAAATATATAGTTCTCGTTATTGTTCAAGTTAACCGTATCCGTCGATAATTACATATCTAATGGACGAATGTAGTAGAATGAAGCAAGAAACGTCGAACCTGCGCCACATTAAACTTTTGATCATTTTTGACAATAAATGAAAATCCTGCGCGAAATGATCTTAAGAGGAGGAAAAATACTTTCGTTAGTATTAAATATCATCCAGTTCAATTGAAATAGAAATTACTGTCTGTGCAATCAAAGGAAGATTATCTTCAATTATTAGGCTTTTAAGGTGTCGGTACATCTACTTCAAGTTGTATGTAAGGCTCAGATAGAAGTATTGCTAATTGCGCAACAGCCGTCCTCTCTTTAATTTATCATTGTTGGTAATGAAAGAATATGATTCTTTGATGGTATCATCAAGCAATACTGCATTTTTCTCTCTGTAAAAAGCCAAGAACGAAGTTAAGCAAAGAAAAGAGTTGCAAGGCTAATATGGACTTCAATGTGAAAAAGTTCAAAATGAATTTCTGAGCTTTCGATAATTTTTCTTCTTTGCAAGAAAAAAACTGATCAAATAACGAATAAAACTTATTAATTTATTAAAAATACATCCATTACTATCATTAAAAGATTTTTTTTATGTTAGAAAAAGAAATCAATCATTTCCATTTTCTACTCTGTTTGACCTTGGTGATTTTTGTATCCTTTGCATTTCCTCATAAATGAGACACAGACAAAAGTAAACCACAGGTGGTTACATGTATGATATAGGATGACATATTCCTGTGCTTGTACATCTCTCTTCATTCCTATACTTCACTCTAGATAGTACTTCACAGCAGAGAGAGAAAGGAAAAAAGAATAAAAGTTTTGAATTTTTCAATAGTTCTGAATTGATTAATACTTAGAAAAATATTATATCTTTGAATGTTCATTTGATAAGCAGGAAAAATGCGGACAAGTATTTTATTACAAGAAATATATTTTGTTAACAGTTAATTTTTCGAAGAATTTAAGCAAAAATTTAGAAAATTTTGAACTTAAACAAAACAAGAACTAATAAAATTTGCAATCAGTTGGAAGAAGTTAAACAGTGGAATTTTTGAATCGAAATTGGAATCAGTTGAAAAATGTGAAGGCTATTAGTTTGTCATTTTTAAATTTGATGAAGTATTTTTTTTTCAGCCACTTCAGATGGTACCGAAAAGGGTATCGATAGGCGGTCCGGTGGTCTATGTGCTAGTGATCATATGAAAATCAAATTTGAAATTCAATCAGGTAATATTTTTCGAAGTTTATGGTGGAAAAAAGATAACTTTGAAAGAAAGAAGAATTCTAAAAGTTCAATTTTGAATTTAGCACGAGTTTCTTCTCCTTCATCTATTCTATGGGTTATAAGATAAACTGTAGACAGGGCTGCAATAACAAAATACAAAGGAAATGAGTTGCTTATCGATGGGTCATTTTGTACAAATGTAATAGTTTGATGAATAAATAGCACCAAGTACACACGTTAATGCCAATCAAATAATGCCGAATGAACAGGTGTAATTTACAAAATCACTTGTTCACTTTTATCATCCAGTAAACTTGATGACTTAATTAGAGGCCCAAATTATGGCAAATGAATTTTATGAATTCTCACTGAACCATTTCAATTGATCACTGAAACTTCTCAAAAGGGCAAAGAAATAAATAGTGGACAATATTTGACATGACATCATGAATGATAGTGAGGTAGTAATTTTAATTTGTTATATGTTAATAGAGAGAACAAAGTTTGGGTGAGATATATTCAATAACAAGGTTAAATAAACAAACATAGATTACACACTTCAAGTTCAATTTATTCATCATTATAAATCAAGGACAATATTTATTTAATGACAGTAGCAGCTTATTGTCGTTGTTATTTGCTGTTGTTGCATTGAAACCTATTGTCATCAACCCTTTGAGTAAATTTAAAAGAGGGGAAAGATTCAAAGATGTACAGAAATTTTCAAAAGTATGTTTGAAGTTAGGAAAAATAATTTGATTCAAAATTTAAGAAAAACTTGTGTAAGCAAATGAGTGATTAAATGAATAAATTGAGTGAATGAATAAATGCATAGAAATAAATTATGGTAAGTTAAGCAACAGGAAATAAATAAGGATGCTAATCCAGAATGACTTCTCCTTTCTGCTGTTTTATATTCTTGCATACTTCAACAAAGTTCACATTTCGAAGGCAATTACAAAATCTGTAACAAGAAATTTTTTGAAATTATATGTCTCATGCAAAATTTGGTTCATAATAAAAATCTTGTTTAAAAAACGAACTTTTGTTGAATAACAGAGAAAAGTTTAGAAAGATGTAATGAATACTGTCTGAAAATTAGTGAAATGTAAGAAATCGTAATGCTACAGCAAAACTGTAGATAATGAGATAATTAAAAATCAAAATAATAATAAATCTATTACCCATTCAATGTTTACTATAATTTTCTTCACTGTCTCTTAATTAAATAAATAGTGCTTATAGGGTATACCACAACGTAGTTTGACTATAATTCAGATCTAAGAATTAATTTATAATGAACCATGCTAATTCCTACTACAAGTACCTAGCAAACAATAATTTAATTCTACTCGACGAGGTCAACAATTACTTGAATCGTCACCTAAAGAATGAAAAAAAGAGATTTGAATTTCTGATTTTCAATCTCGAGAAATTTTACTGTCATGAATAATGACAAATTCTCTTATATATGGATTAATTTAGGATCAGTGAATGTCACAAATAGAGCGGAAATCTAGAAAATTATGCTAATTTCAAGGTCTCTTGGATGAGAGTTCATTATCCAAATAGTAGTCAATACATTCCAGCTCTAAATGAATACTGGCTTATTAATTGAACTCTAAAATAGTCGTAATTTATGAAAATTTGATATTAATTATGAATTAGAGCATTTTACAGAACGAGATGACAATCTAAACGATCACTTTGAACCTTCAAGTGCTCATTTTAGGCATCGATTACAGTAAGTTTTTGCATTTTGTTAAAGAATAAATGTGTAAATTGAAAGGAAGTGTTTTAAAATTATGTTCGTTATCCATTAAAATTATTCCAGACAACTATTTCGGAATGATGAATATTGAGCAGAAAGATCAATTTTTTCTCTTTGAAATAAAATTCCTTTCAGTATATACATCAACAGTTATCTTCGATCTTAATTACTATTCTTGAGTTAAGAGTAATTTAATTCGGTGCATTA
Source organism: Mansonella perstans (assembly GCA_037074765.1). Classification (NCBI taxonomy): domain Eukaryota; kingdom Metazoa; phylum Nematoda; class Chromadorea; order Rhabditida; family Onchocercidae; genus Mansonella; species Mansonella perstans. Next base: position 138,826 of record JBAMDO010000572.1, read on the forward strand.
ACTGTGTACTCATCAGCTAATCAACAATAATTAAGAGCATCACGAGCAGTAGTGAATGTTCAGAAAAAAGGAATATAGCACTAATATATAAATATAAAATATTTTTAAATTTAAAAAAAATATTTGTGATACATTTGAGTAGAATTCGAAAGTTAAAATTAAAATTAAGAGAGAAAGAATTGGATTTGCAGGAATTCAGCAGAAGTATCGACTCCACTATTGTATATAATCCATACTAGCGATTCATCTGCCGAAGGATATATAGCATCAGAAGATGGTTGGTTTCTGAAATTTCATTTAAACATATGCAAAGTAATTTGCGCCATTTTCGATGGTCATTAAGTTCTTTGTGTTTAATGAATGAATGATAGTTGTAATTAATAAGTGATAAGCAATGTATGCAAATGAGACAGATGCATGAAATGCTCATTAAGCTCAACAAGAAGGGTGTTTAATGCAGTTTATCATTTCTGAAAAGAAAGATACCGCCTTTGTAATATAAGCGCAATGGGAGATGATACTCAAATAATGACCGATTATTCAACACCTGCCAGGTCAATACAGATCTTTTATAGCAATAAATTATCATTTTATGGGAAGGTTCTTTTGTCTAACTTTTTCGTTTTATCCCCGCTATAAAATATTCTTGGAATTTTGTTCGTCACATATTGGGAATGAGTAAGAAAGAATCATTCTGCACTTCATCATTTCCTAGTGAAAACAGGAAATAATTTCCTTGTTACTGCAAAATCTCGATATATAAATATTATTCATTGCAAAGAGATGAATGAACCATAAACAGAATGAAAACAAATATGACCATAAGAGGATGAAAATTCCAACAAATCCCTACCAGAAATTTATTTTAATTTTCAACATTTTGAAATCTATTATTGATTATTTTTACAGATACTGATGCGGCTTGCAATTATCAATTGAATAAATTACTAACAGCAATAGCTGTAATATTCCTGTATTTCACTGCTATTTTTTGATTATTGGTTCATCAAATTTCTACAAATTTATTTTTGTTATTCATTGACAATATGCGGGCTTATATGTACGTGATTTTGCTTGATAACGTGATCAATTGTGCCGAGATACAGAAATCATTTCAAGTCGTAAAACATGCGTTAACTTCTCGTAAACTCTTCGCGCGATCACATCTGTACATATGTGATCGCCATACTATCCCATTCCCACCATACACAGTGATAGTTGTAAATTTTTTTCAAATTATACAAGCAATGCAGCATTACTTTGTAAAATAACCTAGGATATCCTTTTCGATCAACACAACAAAGATTTATATTTACATTTGTGAATCCTTTCATCAAATTCTTGGAAAAATTTTTTTTTTGCTCATTTTGTTAATGAAATTTGCGTTGGTTAAGTATAGATCTGAAATGAAACATTTCTTAAATAAGTATACAAAACTTTAATCCAAAATTTAAACTTCCCAAATCAGAGAAACTTATGATAATAACTGTTGCTCATTATTCCTTGATCAAAATATTACAAATATGGAATTAGTGAAATTTCAATTCATAACATAGAAGTACAGAAACCAAATGTGCAAGTTTGCTCAATTAACGCTATCTTTTCATTTATTTGAAGAATTTGCTACTTTCCAACACTTATCATCGTATCGCATATATATATATATAATTGGTGGGAGTTTTAAAAAATATCGTTATAAAGTTCCATACAAGAATATAAAATTATTTCAAGCAGGTGCTTCCGAATATTTTTTCTAGACCTCTCTTAAATAGAATATAGCTTACCGTTCTTCCCTTATATTAGCTTCTCTCAAAATGGCTTCAAGTTGTTATATATATTGTCAATTTTAAAGAAATTTGCAACTTTGAATTCACATAACAATAAAAAAAATATAAAATATCTATTTTCATTTCTCTTAAACATTTTGCAGTGTATCACTCCACCCTCAACGATATACTTCAGTTTTGAATTGATTTTCCTTTGCATTTACGATCTTCATAGTGCCATTAACACTACATTATAACTGCAAAAATTTTCTCAGCTTACTGCGTTATTTAAACAATAATTTTAACAAGCACAAAATCACCATGTTGCAATTTCGCTTTCCAATATCTTTATTCCATTAATTGTCATAAAGATAAACAGACGGAGAGATAAAATGGATATAAATATACATGAACTCGTTAGCGGCATATGCATTTGCAGTAATATTTGGAATATATCCTTTATATTCAAAAGATACAATTAAATTGCCTAGGAACAAAATCCCTACATTTTATCCTATAATCCATACACATATAAAATCCCTACACTATCCCCTACATTTTGATAGATCAAAGATGTTCCTGAACTTCAATTTATCATCTTAAAAATGACTTTTATCATCAAACTTAGATAAGTAACAACAATCAAATAAGTAACAATTTTCTAATTTACAAGTCTGCGGAGCAGCAAAAAGTAAAAGCTAAGCACATTTTTATAACAGCAATCAGATCTTAAACGCATCTCAATACTTTTTCGCATGAAGATACAAGGAAATGAATCAAACATTCCTGATTTGAGAGAAAGAGAAAAATTCATGTTTTCTTCAGTTTAAACTTGAGCTGTCAAAATAAAGTTGAATAGAAATTACTTACTTAAAAATCCAGAATCCTAGTACGAATTTCAGAGTGATTCTGTTTTTTATTATATTTTAATTGAAATGTAGGAGAACTGAAGGAAAAAAAAGTAAGTAAATAGAGAAGGCTAACTGTATGCAAATAATTCTGAAGTTCGCCAATAACAACGTATTCAATTTGATTTTTTGAAACGCCAAATATATAATGAATGGGAAATCAAGAAACTAATTATTTTAATATTACTTCTTATACAACTACGACTCTTCCAATAGTTCACATACAGAAGTAATATTCGGTCGATCCTTCGGATTGATAACTATCATTGCACGAATTGCATTTAAGATTTTTTGACTATATCTTAAAACAAATAAAGTTTAGATTTTGATGAGAAAAAATGAAATTCAAGAAACTTCCGCATGTCTTTTTTAAAATTTACCACAAAACTGGAAATTTGAGGACAAAGATTTCAATTTCCTATCCTGAAAAGTATAAACTGTACTTACGGATGACCTTCTATATAAGTAATTTTCCCTGACTGAACGGCGAGTGCAATGCTGTCACCGCGTTCATAGATATCATCGAATGGTGAACGAAAGAAGCATAAAGCAAATAAAAGGCAACCAAGTGACTGAAATATGTTTTCCTTTCTTTCTCTTTGCCATTGATGGCATTTAAACATTATTTTTAAAAAGCCTAGCTTTAATTAAAATGAAAGATTATTAAGAACAACAACACAAACCCAGATATCTACAGACTGGTCGATTATTGAACCGATCTCACAAACAAAAAGTTCTGGAGACCGATAGGGCATTGAACATAATTCTCCAGCTTCGTCCTAAAAGAATAAAAAACTATAAACATCCTAAAAAAAGTAATTCCATTAACGCATATGCTTTCGCATCCGATAGATTAAGTATAGTTATTATTTTCGGATATTTCTAACGATATTATCAAAATATGAACATTTCTATTTAATTAATAACCAAAAAAAAGTCTTAAAGGGATTAACAATGGTATAAATGCTAAGAAAAACTAGCCAATTGCATTCTTGAATCTTTTCCATCATTAATTATTATTGGACACGAGAAACAACTACCAAAATCCATTAGTATCGGACGATCATCGTCTGATAGCAATACATTAGCTGGTTTTATGTCTCTAAAAAACACTCTATTTTTTCTCAAACAAAACGAACGAATCTGGAAGTATGAAAAACTTGGAATGCAATTGGAATCCTTTTATTTATTAACGATTAAAGGACTTTTTCTTGAAAAGATTAAAATTAAAAATATTTGCGAGAATAACTGGAGTTGCTATCACCTTCTATCAGACTGGTAAGTAGCCAACTACTGGACGATTATCCAACTAAGAATATCCAAGCGCTGACCTATGAGCAATGGGAGGCGAGGAAGAGTGCATTAATTTAACAGCAGATGCAATCTGCAGAAAGAGACGTATTACACGTTCTTCTTTAATGTAATTACAGCTTGGACGACGAATTGCAAGTTCATTTTGAAGACTACCATTCTGAAATGTCATATAAATACATCATAACTCTAAAAATTAACTCAAAAGCTCAGTAACCTAGCAGATTCAAGAAGAAACAAGAAAGTCAGCAAAAGCCTTTATTTACATCTCTCCAATGAACACATTCTTGAAATTAAACTTCTAGTTTAATATGACCAATATTTTTCAGATTGCAAGGAAATATTTAACAAACATCAAATCAAAAAGTTTATTAGGCTAAAACAAATTTGATATGATGATGTGAATCAACATGAAAATAAGAATTTTCATCTTTTTTCAAATAGTAAAATTTTTTGAAAAACAAAAACGTTACCACAGACCTCGTAAAAATTGAAGATAAGTGAAAATCGAAGGCCATGGGGAATTTCTTCATCCGTAAAACATTTCAGTGATAGAATGTTCGGATGTATTCCGAATCGCCGTTGTACATCAATTTCATTTCGAACCCTCTCAACGTCCGTTTTTGAATGACAGTCAATCCGTTTTAAGGCCCACTTATGACCAGTTTTGTATTCTTCCACCAAAAATAACTGACTGAAGCCTCTAAAAGTAACTTTTAAATAATAGTTGTTCATAATCTTTGATCTCGCCTTCGCCTTTTATTCAAATAAAAAATCTCTAATTCAGAAGAATATATAATACTTGTTAATAAGAGTTGTAGATGTACATGTGTTGCAAGTTGTAAAAGATGCTTCATGTTTACGTGAAATAAATGCCATATAAATGGACTTTTTTTTTCCATTTTAAAATACTCAGATTAAGAATTTACCCCTTCGCGAAAGGTTTCAGTATCCGATACTGTTGCATTCCAATTTCAAGATCTGGCTTTCCGCAAATGCAACCCATTCTGTGTAGCTCTGGAAATGCATCAGATGAATGGGAGAAAAAATCAGAAGGTTCCAAACGAAATATGACAGCAGCAGTTCGAAGAAATCAAGCAAACCTTGCCAATATAGCCGCAAATTAGAATTCCACAAAAATCCAGCGTAGTGAACTCTAATGCTTGATACGATCAGCACAAAATTCGTTGTTAGCAAACGCTTTTCTCATATTGCTATAAATCATAGAATCAGTAAACATAGTATGCAGGTTACTTCACATAACGCTAACGCTATCTCTTAGAACTTCAAAATACATGAAATCAAGGTAAAATAAGCTATATGCAAACCATCATAATAAAGAACCTTACTTACAGTAATCGCAACAGCTTTAAACTGGAAAACATAAATCAAAAAAAATTTTATTAGCCATTTTTAAAACGAGTTGCAACTTACGACAATTGCAGTAAACCAATAAGTGTAGAAAGAAAATCAATGGGCAGCATTCAAAAACAAGGCAATAATTCTGCCACTAAAAAAATAGCACCACAACAGAAAAAATGATATTAAATTAAGAGTAACGTCTGAAAAACATTGACTAAGAAAATTAAAGCTTGCAATATGAACCAGTTGAATGTCTCAAATTTCTATTTGTGATTAGAAGATGTACTCCTTGTGAACAGCTAAATAAACAACGAAACTCATTCTGCTTAATTTATAGTAAACACAATTGCAGCTAACGATCCGAAAACAAAATTTTAATAGATCAAATAATCATACTTTTTATAGCATTATGACTGACTAAAACGTCTCTATCAGAAAAAACGGACGATTACAACAACTTAATGTTTAATTATTTAAAAATACTTTTTTCAGTGATTCAACTTATATTCTCAAAATTCATCTTTAAATTTTTTGAGTGTCCAAATTGTGCTTTTTAAATCAACAATATCCGAATCTTCTGTATCGCTTAAGTATCCATAATCTCCGGTATACCTTTCTGGAACAACAATAGTTGGGTAAATTGAATAGGCGATTAAATTGCGATGTGGAAATGCGTTTGTCCATGTCGTATTCGGATGCTTATTGAACATAATTGGTATATATTCATCCACCGGTACAAGTTTTTTCAAAGGATTGCCACCAAGTAGTTTCCGAGCACCATTTATTGATAACATATAACCAAGTGTCCAATATGAATAATCAGTGGTAATCAAGTGTCGATGACCTACAAAAATGTATGAATGTAGGTAAGATATCAGGTAAAAAATCAAAGCGAAACAAATTTTAAAAAAGCGTGAAAGACTTACCTAAGTCTTCTTGCACAGCTAGAAAAATCTGGTATCGCGGAGTTGTTTCGAAATAAAAACTACTTGATCTATGTCTAGTTTGAATTACTTGAAATTATTATTAATAACTATGTTACAAATAATTAGCTTCATATCGTGGAAGTCCTTAAAAACTCTAAAAACTTAGTTAAAAATCATACAACTAGAGAAATCGCAGCTCAAACTTACCAGCAACCCAATTTTCATTAGCATCTTTCATTTGTTTTCTGCCCAAATATATCAGATCCCATTCAATCCCCGAAGTATCAATATCTTCAATGACCTCTTTTAAAATATCCGTTGAATTAACCAAAAAACGCAAATCATCTTCAAATATAATTACACGATCCAATTTTTTTTCATCCACTTCCTGCCATATGCGATAATGACTCAAGAAACAACCGACCTTAATAAAAAATTCAAGTTTCATTCAGAAAAGAATTTATGGCTATTACTTTAGCTGAAACACGTGTAAAATCGAGATAAAAAAAATTAAAAATTAAATTAGATTACACATTAATGCTAAATTTTCATAAACTTCACTTACTTCTCCCTCCTTCATCGGTCTTTTGTAATGCGGATCTTCATATTCAGACAAAAATTTAACCGTGTTGTATAAAGGTTCTGAATCCAATTGATGACCATCAGTCGCTTTCCACCATGTATATTCAAATCCCATCAGTTTTAATAATTCCGTCATTTTTGCTTTTCTTTAATAGCTTTAACAGTTTCAAAAATGAAAAAGGAATTTTTAAATTAATGCCTTAAAATGAAAATTATTAAGACAAATTTGCACTAAAAACGCCTGTTTACTATAAATTATACAGAAAAATGGAAACCACTCTCATTCGGCTTACAATATTTGCAAATACCTTTCATTTCTTCGTTCTAGATTGATAACATAAATCTTATCAACACCGAAAAGCGACGGTCTCGGATAAGTGACTTTCAGGAACGACGAATGTACAATTGGCATCAGACCACTGTTAGCAATCCAATCGGCTAACAGATAACGAAGCTATAACAGAAATTACTTTACTTAAAGCATTCATGGATCCCACTGTTTCCAGTGATAATTCCTTGCTCAATACCCACAAACTGTTCAAAAACAAAAACAAGCTTCAGCAACGAAAAATACAAAATAAATTTAGCAATGAGCACAGTTTAAAGCAACAATATTAATTCGCTAACTTTTCAGATCAATATTTTAAACCATTAATTGTTCAGATGCAATCTATAAAAACTAACCGCTTTTCGCTGAAAATCAAGAGAACGTAACGAATGATTGAAAAAATATCCATAAAAATGCTCATTATCCAAAAAAAAAGATATGTTCATTCGAGACGCCGAATTCTTAAGGACAGCATCTGGCTCTTCAGAATCACTTTTAGAATAACCATACAAATTTCCAGAAGAAAATGTTAAGAATGATGAGTCCCTGTGAGCCAAATCTATCAGCAGCGGTTCTGGAACCATCTTAACCTATAATACACTTATTTAAGGAAATGGTATCAATTAGCGATATACTAGTTTCTATCTTCCATCACTATCTTAAAGCTCTTAAATGCATTACAACACTCAAAAAAGCATTGCTTATAAACATTCCAATTTACTACGTCATCTAAATTTATATCAGAAATTGATGAAAATTAAAAATTTTCAAATTTAAAACAAAAACAAAAATGAATTTACTTCTACGGTAGATATTTCTTTTCGATTGTTGTAATCGTCAGATATGAAGACTGTAGGCGGATCATTATATGGGGCAAAAAGAAGAGGACTAATAGCTAATTTCTTCTTTTGCATCAGTGATTGAAGAATCCTATGATTGGTTAACAAATGATCACCCTGAAGTTTTTTTTCCAAATGAAAATGATTTAAGAAAATCAATAATTTTTGCCATTTCTACATTTCAATTTCAAACAAAATATGAAATTCATTACAAATAGTCATAACTTCAGAATATCCTACATTTGTATTCAAACATATTCATCAGAAGTCATCAGAAGCCTTTTATGTAAAACAGAATATTCTGTGTACCTTTAGAAATAGCACATACTTTGCATTCTTGCTTCTTGCACTCACCAATGCTTCTTCTTGCCAATTTTTTGCATCATCAGTAAGAGAGATTAAACGATAATACTTCTTTGCATCATCTATCCATCTGTAATTTTTGTTTCTAAGAATTACAATCACAGAAATAAATTAAGTTAACCTTTGAACTTCGCATTGTATTAGCATGGCGTCAATGAAATTTGCACAAATTATAGGCGTTAAACTATTTCAATCACTTAATTCTTTTGCTATAAAATTATAAAACTAACTGTTTAGTTCTGGGTAAAGTTGCATCAGTATGTGTTCCAATATATATATCAATTAGAATCTGATCTTTTGGATAATCAAGATTTTCTAATAAACCAAAAAAATATGGCAATGCATGTGCATGATTCTTTAAACGAATAGCAATGGATAGCAAAGGATATAGTTGACGATAATCTGCTTCACGGAAGAATAATACATTCTGCGCCAATGAACAAATGAAAATAAGCGTAGAAAGTGTTAATGCAACGTGTTGCATCTAAAATAAGCAACGTCGAATACTTTTTTTCGTTAAGATCGATCGCTAATTAATAACTATGAAATCGAATTAATGAACAGTTGAAAATTTGAAAAACGAAATGGGATTTAATGAACCGCTGGGGATGAGTAGAATAAGCCATAACAACTTTGATAAAGAATAAGTATAATTAATTTAAATAAATTAACAAAAAAATATTTCATCTGTGATGAATGTAATCTTTATAGATGAAAAATTATAGAGAAATATTCCGAATAAAGTTATGGATTTTACTGAAAGTAAAGCAAAAATTTAAATGAAATTTCCTGCTTTAACCCACTATGCTTCTAAAAGTCGCACAATTTTTTTATACGTTGAATACACCGTTAGATTACATCATTAGCAGTATTCTGGATAATATAAAATATATAATTATCTTATCATAAATTAATTTAAGCTATGCTTACTTCCCGGAAATAAAAATTTAGCATAATTTAGAAACAAAAAATTCCTCAAAAAAAAATGAGATTAGAATATGATGTTGGATTGGTAACTTGATTACCTGAAAAGCAAAATTAAAAAAGCTTTATTGCGCAATAAATAAGATCAAATTTGGTCAATAAATATATGACAAAATTAAATATATTCAATGATCGTATGCATTCCAGCCTTATTTTTAGAGTGAATTATTCTTGCACTTATTAAAACAAACAAATTATGATCGAAATCAGTCCATAAAACAATGAAAAGCATTCAAAAATATAATCTTGCAACTCTGAGTGCAAACTGAAAAATACTGCTGTAAAAAAAAATTTAATATTGGTAGGAAAAACCTGAATTCCTTTTTATAAATCCAAGAAAATTCCTAAATTAACAAACAAAAACGCCTATATTTTACAATTAGAGAAGACAACTACTAAAATGTAAGAAAATATTCAACGTTCAAAGGATGAAAACGTAGCTTATTTTACTTCGTTTACGCTTTGCTAATTTACTCTTTATTTTTGCATACTATATACACGAGCATACTAATTCCATTCACAAAAAATCTCCTGATTAGCTCGGCAGTTTTATAGTGTTGATCTGAAAATTTGAAAATTTCTCCAAGATCACAGGGAGAGAAATCCTGAAACTCTGGAACTAATAAGGTTCTATAAAAAGGTAGAAAAAGATGAGAAAACAACATATAAAACCGAAAAATATAAAACATGGTTGCACATAATAGCAGCAGTGAAAATACAAAGAGTGCATTTTATATTGGACATAGAATTTCTTTAGTTTATATATTACAAAAATTTGTTCATGCAAGGTATTCATAAAGATCCTTCTCATTTTCCACCCTTTGCAAATACTCTTTTTCGATCAGAATATCAATGCATTTTTTAATCATTGGCACTTTTGGCTTGAAACGTGACGCTAATTGCGCGAGAACCTGAAATTTTTTATTGGTGATTCGTTGAAAATCAGCAATATTTTGTATATTGAACAAAACTGAGAAGCGCTTGAAACTTCCACGTCATATTAATTCTTAACATCTTGCTAAGATGTTGCAATAGCAATAGTTACGTTTTGCGGAAACTTGAACAAATAGGAAGGAACCGCAACAAGCATAAAGCAAATGGCTTTTTTTTTTTTTGGAGCAGCATAAGGAACATGTGAATCAGTAAAACTCAGAAAGAATATGAAGAAGTTCCACTAGCCTCATTAATTAGCTGAGTATGCTTCATCTTTTTCCTCATCTTCATAATGCGGACAATAGCTGCCTGAAACAATGGAAACTTATAAATCTAGAATTAATGATAACTACATCTGAAGAAAAATTTGACGAAATACTAACCTGCACAACTAATCTCCTATCATCTTCTACTGATTTATGAACTTCTACTGTTTCTTGTCGTATTTCAGCCCGCGCCATCGTTTTCGACAGATCAACTTTTAATTTTTTGCTGAAAAATTCGCTTTTGAATTTTTCACTCTTGGTAATGGATAATCAAGTTTTAATATTATTAAAAAGTAATTCATACTTCGAAAAGTCAGAATTCAGTCTTAGAACTGTTGAAAGAGGAGTATTTACGTCAATATCAATCTTCGATCCAGCAACCGACAACAGTTCTACCTGCAAGTGATATTTGTAAAAATGAAAGGATTAAAAAAGCTTAATGTTAATACAGCTACGGAAAGCAGACAAATAAAAAAATTTTCTTTTTTAAATAGTTTAAAAACAAACCTTGACAAGAGCTTGAGCAATTTGAGCAACAACTTCACCTTTAAGTTTAGTATTATCACAAATGTGTTGTAATGTCATTTCTGTGTTTTCATTATACAACATTAGAACAGCCATTTGAGCTGTTGTAGCCTAGAAATAATACTATCATAAAGCTGTAAAAGAAAGATAATCAAGTGCGGAAAGTTTGAAGTTGAGTTCTTCAGATCCATTTATAGTTATGCGCGTATAGTCTAGTATCAGTTCCACTTATTGTGGAGTTTCTCGATAGTTATCAAAAAATGATTGCATACTATAAATTGATATCACTTATACTATTTTCATTTTTTCCGCAACTTCGAATACAAACGCCATCTACACTATCTTGACAACACACATATACATGCATTAGTGACAGGAAATTTCAATTACTGTTAGTGAAACGAACAAGTTCTCTCCAATTAACTGATTCTTTCTATCATAACAGTGACACCTGCACATTACTTATATAATTTTCCATACATCATAGCCTAAATTTATCCTTTTCAATAAAAATTACTAACCGTGAAGGTGTATTTCCTTTGAAAACCAAAAGTTGAAAGCTCGCCACGACACTGCGCCAATAGCCATGTTAATTTACGACCCGTATGTTGTGTTTGATAAAACCTAAAAAGAAAAGAAATATTCTTGAGGAGACCGAAATAATTTAGCCATGTTTAATATTATAAGGATTCTTTTAAAATGCTTGTTTTAGTAGAGCACTACAGGCATAATATGTTCAAGATGCATCACTTTCATCGGATATTCGTGGATATACAGAAAACCTAGATTGCTTAAATATATTTTCCAAAATTTCTAACAATTTTGAAAACTTTAACCTTGAATTTATGAAAAACTTCATTCCACAACTTACTCATTAAATGATTCCATACATTTTGTAAGTTGAACAGGGATATCAAAAATAGGTGACTGACTGAAAGGCCATACACCTGATCCAAGCACCATGATAGAGAAATCTAATCCCAAGTTCATGCCTTTGGTCATTAGATATTGTTTATATCTCTCTGTTATATCCTGAAAAGTGGTATTACATTTTAAAAGATTTTCTATTGCCAACATGTGGTGAACATCAAAATTGCCAAAACTTGTAAAGAACAAGAATCTCGGAAGTTCATGTGTTAGAGACATTGGAAGCTGCAATAATGGTTTCAATGGAAATTTGTTTTTAGCTGCAAAAACTCGTAAATCTTGGATTACTTTATTTAAAACAATCATATGAATTAGTACTTTGCTAAGACTGGTGTCAGTGAACATTCGCTGAAGTTTACTCGTATATTCAAATCCACACATCTGTTTCAATTTCGAAATCATGTTACTTTCAGCTTCATCACTTGCACTCAACTCGTTCACAAGTCGCTTTGCCAACATTTTTGTATAAAATTTTTGAAACACGTCTTTATCTTCGATATATTTGAACACAATCATCTGGAAAATAAAGAATGAACTCACTACCTCTGTATGTTCCACGATTCCCATTGCAAAAATTTAAACGAATTTACATTTCATCTACCCCTTCCATAAAATGATGGAAAGTTTGTGAAATTTCGATTTAAACTTTGAATTCCCAGGAAAAAAATCCATACGATTTGATTAAGAAGTTCTTCAAGTTCATTTTCTTCTGGATTTTTGGCACTTTTCTTCAACAAGAGATCGCAATACCTTGCCAAAAGTTCCGGACTTCTTGAAGTATTCTGGAATATGTTTGAGATTAAAGTTTCGACCCGTTCCAGCTTTTCTAAGAAAACTAAATGAAAACTAAAACTTACATTTGCTTTCTTTGTGACGCTATTACGATTGATGAATGATGTGCATGCTTTATCCAATGCTTGTACGAAACCAGGTTCATTTTTAAAAGAACACGTTACTAAACTATGATAGCGTTTGTGAACTTCCAAAATTGTTGAAACATACTGTTTTGAATCCTGAAATCTTGAACATTTACTAAATATCCATTCAACAACAATATTAAACTGAACTTTAATAGTTCCCGCAAATATTCAGCGAACTAGAATGGAAATTACCATTATAAATAAACAAAATCAAATAAACCTATCTAATACTACTACATTTATCATAATAAGAATAACTGCAGTGCGATCATTATGAAAAAATCTTAGAAGCATAAAATGTCTGGATTTCATCATTCACAAAGGTTATCTTGTGTTTTTAATAAGCAAAATTAATTTTTTTGATACTTTTTAAATACCAACACTTATTGCCATATCTGAGATTTTATCCAACGCAGTTTCGCCTTGACGAGCAATATGCCTCTCCAGTGCGAGCCTTAGCTCATCTAAACCGTTCTCTACCCGATCGCAAAGTGTATACATGCGTTCCAAATCAGAATCCTGGAAGAAAATGAAATTTCTTAAATCTGTAAAACAGTGTAAAATTGTGGTTAAGAATTTCAAATAGATGATTTTTTGGCATAGAAAACAGCTGAAGAAGAGATAAATATTTCTTCATAAATAGTATCTGTTCCTGAAATTAATCAGGATGCACCAAAACAGTGAAAGTATTTCAGAGTTTAAAAATGACCTTATTTGACTCAAGGAGATTCCCGAATTCATTCTGAAATAAATCCAGTTGTTTCGAGATAAGCACCTTTTCGAGTGTTTTTGCTAACAAATCTTGTGTTGATTCATGAAGATAAAGGTCGCAGCGCTCTTTTTCTTCTTTTAAACGAACTTCTACCTATAATCTTAGCATATTTCAATAAATAAAGAGCAAAAATTTTAAATTTTCCAAAACTGAAGCAATGGACAATAACTCGCATCTTTTGTTTCGCAAAAATCATAAAAGCCGATGAAAGAGCTGGTAAAATCAAACCTTCTTCATGTATTCAGTAACAGAATTTGCAGCAATAAATTCAGCAGCTTCGTTGGCAAAATAGCTTTCTGTATCAGCAATGAAGCGCTTCTCAAAATAATCACGATAAACGCGTAACTTGGGCAAACGATCAACAGGAGTTGCCGATGAACTTGCTGCCTGACCAGTAGTGTTTGCATCATTTTCATTGACGCCTAATTCCACTGAAAATAAACGTAGTTCAACAAAGACTGCATAAAAAAAACAAAAAAAATCGAGTATTGCTAGCTCTCTTACTTCTTGTGATACCCAGTAACTATGCAGTTTAACTGTTGATGTAAAAAACGTGCTTGTAAGAACACAATTCTAGCAAAATATTTGCAATGTACACGGATCTTAAAGTTGTAGCAGTTCGGTTAATGAACGCACCATAGCACTGGATCACTCCACTGATGAGTTTCGTACTGATTTTTTCGCCATTTCTTTCACGCTCAATTAATTTCAGTACTGCGCTTGTTACGTTGTCGCGCATGTGAATAAACAGAAACTCCTTCCAAGTTACAATTGCTAGCTAAAAATAAATGCTAAAAGTGACAAATCAAGAATATATAAAACTGTAAGTCCTTGAAAAAGCGTTTTTTAAGTATAAAATCCATAAAAATCATTCCCTATTGAATATACTTTTCAATGATAACAAAGAAAGAAAATTACTGACAAGATTTTAAAAAAATTTGTGTAAAGAAAGAAAAGCAGAGATATATGGCGCTATGGATACAACAGAAAAAAGATCATTACAACATAAATTTCGTAAATGTCTTCGTTTCCTTCATCCAATTCTCGTTTTATCCAGTGACGATTCAAGTAGCTGAATATTCCTCCCACCACTTTGGAACTAAATCGATAAGAATCCCATTGTGTAGTGAAATAGATTAAAATGTCTTCACCACTCAAATCACGCCCTTTCTGCAAATGAAGTTGTTATTAAGCTAATATACAGAAAGAGTCATAGCTAGGAAAACTTTCATGAGAAATAGCTTATGACTTAAATCGTCAAATGTATAAAGACAAACCTGATATACATTTTCAACATAATTCTGAAAAAAATGCTTCAGATGGTTGTAGAGATCTAAACCAACAAATTCCGCACCAATAGAACCAGGATTATTGCCACGCGGAACACGATTGGCGCGATTGCGTGATCCAGCACGCTGCGAATCATTGTTGTATGCAACAGATGTGCAAAATGTATACACGCGACTATAAATATTTGTTTCATATAATTTATGCAACTCGCCAATTGAAATTATTATTCAATTGCCTGAAAACCTGTAGCAGTCTGATGACAAATTTTTGATCAATAAAGAATTCAGTAGCGAAAGACATATATGTCTCCTTAGAATTTCAAACTTGCAAAACATTTACCTATACAGCTGCATATACCGAGCCGGCATCATAGTTTGCCGAGCGTAAATTTCTTTGAGACCCATTTCCATATCACTCCAAATTTCATCGATTGACGGTGCGTTACGAAGACCCATTTTATCGGCGGAATCTGTTGTAGGTATGGATCTTTTGCGCGTATTCCCTGCTCTCATTAAATAAGAATTTTTTTCAGTTAACCTAAAAATAAGCTTCTACAATTTGGCAAGCCAAAACCAGGCTTTATATAGTTCCAGTAAAAGTAGATTACTATAAGCTGTGTTACCGGAAAGATTATTTCTAAAATAAGCTACTATTGGCTATCATCATTTGAACATTCTGGCTTCTTGTAAAATAGATACTACAGAAATGATATTTCCAGCAATTGCTCAATTGAAGAAACAAACCGCATATCATTAGTACAAAAATACAAATGACATCAAAATACCAAAGAATAATAATGAAAAGCTCAACACTTATCTTCTATTCAATTGAATAATAACAGATGAATGCTTCGAAATATTACTTATCAAACTTCAAAAATTAAATCTAATAAGAATGATCTTCGATTATCTTAAAATTTTAAATTACAAAATTTCATTCTTTCTGCACGTACAAAATAAAAATCTTACGTCAAAAGATTAAATCAAGAAATGTTGCCTTAATTCTTTAGTGTCATATAATATAACTTACTGTTGTTTGTTCTGAACCGCGTGCAATATGATGATGATAACAATTGCTATTGATTAAGTGGGTCTATTCGTATTCACTAAAAATGATTAGCTTGTTAAGATGGATTGATAAGCTATTATGCATTTAAGCGAAATTATCAAAACAATCAATATACGGTTATGATTTCAGATGATATTAATATGATATGAATGGTTCAGAGTTTAAGCAACATTTTAAGCAATAGCTACAATCTAAGAACGAATGAAATTGTTCCACTCTAATACAATCGATAGTTGATAAAGTTGAGAAAATTTCAAACATGCACTATAAAAAAATATATTTGAGAAAAAGAAAATTATCGGCATAACCTGAATTCTTCCGTTATGTTCAAGTAAGGAAACTGGATAACCTAATTAAGTTAAGTCCTTAACCAGGCTTTTCTATGGCACTCAGAGATTGAGAGATGAGATATCTGGTTGTATAAGGCTATCTGGCTTGTACAAGGCTATCCGGCTTGTATTGACTTGTATAAGGCTATCTGGCTTGTATCTTGCTTGCATAAGGCTATCTGGCTTGTATCTGGCTTGTATAAGGCTGTCTGGCTTGTATCGGCTTGTATCTGGCTTGTATAAGACTATCTGGCTTGTATAAGGCTATCTGGCTTGTATGAGGCTATCTGGCTTGTATCTGGCTTGCATAAGGCTATCTGGCTTGTATCTGGCTTGCATAAGGCTATCTGGCTTGTATAAGGCTATCTGGCTTGTATAAGGCTGTCTGGCTTGTATCGGCTTGTATCTGGCTTGTATAAGGCTATCTGGCTTGTATAAGGCTATCTGGCTTGTATCTGGCTTGTATAAGGCTATCTGGCTAGTAGACTTGTTGTTGTGACTTGTAGAAACATCTCGCTAAAATAGCATTTGGGAGGTAGATGAAGATTATCCCACGACTGTAGTGAAAACCACAACAACAAACCGATTTGTAGCGATGTGTAACGAAATCTGGCGAATATCATTTGAATACTCTAACTCATCCAAATAACTTTACATGTTTCTACGTTCACTCTTACATATTGCTCCTACGTAGAATAATGTCATTACACGTAGCACACGTCATTTCTATCATCTAATAAGTCCTTAGTTACTACAGATACACTCTTCCTACCCTTCCTTTTTGCTGAATGAAATATTTAAGTGATGCGAATCGGTCATCTCAAAGTGAATCTATGCCGCTTATAACATTGGACTAAAATTGTTTGCATGGGATACTTTGTAAATGTGGACATTTGGGAGTTGTGGATATTTGACCAGAGGTTAAGTTATTGGAGAGTAACCGCTTGCCATTACATCGCGAAATCTCAGGCAAAATCTATTAATAATGTCAAGTGAAAATTATTCATTATAATTGTCACTCGCTCGCTACAGTCTATTAGATAACGTTGGCATAGAAATATCGCTGCAATTTCAGCTTATAGTACTTTTGCATAATCCTCATACGTGAATTATGATCACGTTGGAAGCGCACGTGATTGAGCGCAAAAATGATGTGAGACCTTGATTGAATCTCGAGTATTCTCGAATATTTATGTTTCCTTAAATTCTTATCATAGCGCTGCAAGTTTTTTTCTGCTCTACGCGCTCCAAAATGATCGAAATGGTCTTCGGCCTAACCACCTGTAACGCTGTGCAAATACTACGATGGCAATTGATTTAGTGATTTTGTTGTGGACAATTAAACTTTGGTTTAACACTTATGGCTTATGGCATTGTTGATTACTCATTGTGATTTAGAAATTGGAAATGTGATTGAAACATGCGCAAACTTACTGACGTGCGTTTACTGACGTGCATTTATGCATGAAGCTACATGTTCGTAAATGCTTACGTAACTAAGTACATATTTTTGACTTTTTGACGCTAAATGCTTATTTGCCTAACTGATTGCATGTTCATTGTCTGAATACTGATGTAAAAATTGGACATATGCGGTTACATGTGAAAATTACTTTGATAGCAGGCTCATAAGTTTACATAGATGTAATATATGTGCAATACAACACGAAGTGCCAAGTATCCGTGCCGTGGCATAACTGATACGCTTGTACAAGTTCATTGGCTATCGCAAACGTGACTTGCATGTTTCAAATCGGTACAAAATGTACAAATTTAAATATATATCCTGTTGTGAAGTCAAAATTAAAGGATATTAACGTTGAAGCCACAAGCATCGTTGCCGTGCTGACTTTCAAGATTTGGTAAGAATTAAATATTAATGATATCATTATTGTTCATTTCAGCAGTGGTGATATCATTATTATCAGTGAGATATCGTCTTCAATTGGTCACTTTTACCGCAATTTTTAGGTGATTTTTCACATTTTACTTCAACTTTACTTCACTTTTCTTAATCATCTTCAAGAAATCTTTCCTACTTCCTCAACTCTGTTCACAAATAGGATATAAGGTGAAAGGTTTTCTTTGTTAAGCGCCTACTTCATGAGAAGGCTAGGCATTAAGTGTATAAGTTCAATATAGCAGTGTTGAAATTGTACTGAAGATTTTTGTTTTAGAGTGTTATCATATATAAAGCAGAGTTGGAAACCAAAACGGTTGATGAGGCCATTTATTTGTTTCCACGGTTTGAATTCTTTTATTTGCGATTAATTGAGTAAAAATTAGTTTTAATACTTCAATATCGAATTTACGAAGCAACTCAGTTTGCGTTCCTTCTAAATTTTCAAGAAAGCCCATTCACACATGACCTTGCATGGCAATACGTAATTTAATAGAACTTGCAGGCTTGTCACACGACATTTGTATATATCCTATGTATGTATCATCATTATATATATATTATTGTTATCAGCATGATCATCATCATCATCATCACCATCAACCGTGAAAATATTATAGTTGTCGCGAGAGATATCGTTATACCGTTTATCACTATGCCCATTGTTATGAAAGCTTTAAATTATCTGCAGTCAACGTTATCATTATTACCTAATTTATCAGCAATTTCCTCACAAGTATCTAAAATATAGAATCTACAAAAGTAAGTGCAAATCAAAATAATGTCCAAAACTAGCACAAATGATGAGGTGTTCGAAGCACGATGTAATACTGGTACATATTAGTGGAGAATTTCATTCTTTACTGTACAAAAAACGATGATTTAGCTCTTAGATTCTGGCCTTCACTTTCACTTTGTCTTCTTATTCCTTATTTAAGCTACCATTTAATGATCGTAATGAATTTAAAATAAATTGAGATCGTTTATAATAATGTAGCGTCCTACTACATAAACCAGTTTCAGTTGATGACAGGTTTAAAGGAGTACACCTTCTTTTATTGCAGGTATCATTAGCACTGATCAGGAATTAGAAAATTTGAATTGTCTCTTTATATCTTTATGAATGATCTGTTTAATATTTGACAATTTTAACGATTCGATCGATACATGAGAGACACCCTCCATTCCTCCGTCACTATAGTTTTCAGAAGTATCCTGAATGATCCACTAGCTATGATTGCAAAAAATTTATTTAGCAGTACCAAATTACTTACTGCCGTATTGTGGATACCATAGGTCTATAAAATAAGCATAGATTTAATTTAGATAATGATTATCATGGAGATACGTAAATGATATACTCATTTTGTTTGCTGTACGCATTTTTGATATTGAATCATCAGCAGTCTTTTACTATGATCAAAAGTGTTCTGTTTTTGAAGTGAGCATAAGCTGAACTAAAAATAGAAATAATCAAGAGAATATTTTTAGCAGGTTTTTGATAAGGGGAGATGTTTTTGTTCAAATTGGAACAATTTTTATTTTTTCATTCAGAAATTTGTTATTCTTGAAAAAACGGAATCAACTGAGATGGATTCTGATAACTTTCTTAGTAAATCCAATCATTAGCATACTACGGTCATATTCTAAGACTGAGTTAAATATAAGTATGTTTCAGTCAAAAATTGATTTAGTAAATTTTGGACAGTGGCCTCACAGAAAAATTTCTACACAGTAAGCTAGTGTTATATCTAAAGTACGCCAGTTTTCTTTGGCAAGGCTTATGGCAGTTTAGATTCTCAAATATTTTGATTTTGCATAATTTGGTGAATATAATGCTAAGGATTTCCTGCTTTCTGTCATTAATCATTGATTGTGGAGTCGTTGAATGGTTGGTTTTCGGTTTTTCAATTCTGAATATTCCCATACTTATATTTTATTCAGCTCATTTCTTAGGATTTCACTGAGGTCAGAATTCTCTTATTTGTCAAATTAAACGATCTTTCCTACTCCATATTTGTGCAGTCTGTTTTTATGGATAATTAATATCCAGTATGAATTTAGTCTGAACTTAGTGTAAGGTTAGTCAGAATTATTAATGTTCTAGGAAGTTTATTTGAATTTTATATGCAGATGATGGAAGTAGAAAATCCAGTAGGAAGCGTAGACAACGAACAATACCATCGAATGAATGGTGATGAGAAGTCGGAATATCTGGGCGACGACGGTAAATTTAATAGTGGTGAAAGGAAACTGGCATATGGTGATAACAAAGGCAATAAAGGGGAAGAAGATGAAGTGGTCGAAAGCGACAAGTCAGAAAAATCAAATGATTCTGCGAGAAAAGGCGCTTCTGGGGCAGAGTTAGCTTTTTTTTTTTCAAAGCAGAGATATAAGTATGCATTTTTTATCCCTTAAGCTTGTCATAAGTTTGTTCTGGTATGATAGTCATAGAAAAGGAGCAGTTGTTACGATAAAGCCAGTCAGAATTGAATGCTTAAACTTGGTGTGTTCAAGAGGCATAAATAAATAAAAATTGCCTAAAATTATTGTCAGCATTCTTTTTCTAGGAGCCAAGTAAAAAAAGAACGTGCATCAAGATCAAAGTCGCATTCCACTTCATCAAGGCGTCGTCGTCGTCGTCGGCATTCTTCAAGCTCAAGTACACGCACAACTTCTACGAAGTCGCGCTCGAGAAGCCGATCGAGATCACGGACCAAGTCACACTCACGTTCTCGATCGCCACGACGTACTAGCTCACGTTCGCGTTCACGCTCACGTCGTAAGTCGTCCAAGAAAAAGGCTCGC
This sequence comes from Mansonella perstans, assembly GCA_037074765.1. Classification (NCBI taxonomy): domain Eukaryota; kingdom Metazoa; phylum Nematoda; class Chromadorea; order Rhabditida; family Onchocercidae; genus Mansonella; species Mansonella perstans. The sequence goes on from JBAMDO010000572.1 coordinate 159,933, forward strand.
CGTAGTTCGCACTCATACAGTCGCAGTCGGAGCCCGATGCGCCGTCGTAAGGCATCACGTAGTCGCAGCCCGAGACGTCGTCCTACGCGTAGTTCGTCATCTTTAAGTCGGGACACTTATGGTTCTTTCAAAGCCTTGAGGTTATTGGTTATTAATTTGTCAGTCATTAATTGATATTATTTATTTAAAAAAGAATTTAGTATTATCTTTATAATTAGTTTAGCAGGATGTTATTAGTGTTGAACGACAGAACTGTTGTTTGATTAGGCATGTAAGAATATTTCAATTTACAGCTGAAATGGTGTTCTGACAGACTTTAATTATAATTTATGTTTTTAAAGTAAGTTTTAGATACATGTAATTGATTTTTTATTTGATCTCATTTTTCAGTACTTTTCAGTTGATTCTAATTTGCATAGTATTTTAACTTTTTTTAATGCAGTGTTGTGTTGACGGTGTTAGTTGTATCCAGTTAGTCCAGCTTCACTATTTATTATTATTATCATTGTTCTTCGGCATACCCATCCCAGCGTCTTATGATGACGGCAGCGGCTATACAAGCAAACACACTGGTGCTATCATTATTGTTATTACTATTCTCATTATGATTGAAGTTATTCGCAGGTGAAATTATATTGTGGTCTAGAGATACTGTGCAAATATGTCCAATATTATGTGCCTAGCACGGTTTTTAGCATCAGTTTTTAATTTTTTGATCATTTAAATTTCAAATTTAACCAAGGTTATTGGTTATTAGTAAAGTCGAATTATGGACGGATTATGTTCGACTTTCCAAATATTTTACTGTTCTGTTTCTTGATGTTGCTTGAAGATTTCCCTAAATTGTAAAAGACTCACAAATCAAACATCTCATTTCCAAACGTTGAAAAATTATATTTGAAACAGTTTGATATATTTAAATATTAGAGTGTTGGAAAAAATTATTTCGTAAATCATTTTTTGAGCTTCACTTGACTTATTCCGTCTGGAGCTTATCAAACTGATTTCGAATATAGATTGAAAAGTTTGATTGGTAATTTGCAAAAAATTCGTGTTGCTTTTGGAACATCTTCTGATTTGTTCCTTTCTCATAACAAAATATTTCTTGATTTTTTAATTGAATACCAGAAATAAATTTGTAAACTTTATTGGTGTTCATAAATTTTCAGCCCAGCTCGTCCGGTTTACGAATATCCTTGCCGCAAATGTGATCGTGATTTCGAAACCATTCGAGAACTCTGCGAGCATGAAATTCGTGCTCATGGTGCTTGCTTCCCATGTCCTCACTGCGAAAAGCAAGCGTCAAGCGTGCAAAAACTTTGCGAACACATGAAACGACGTCATTCTGACTACCGTTTGCTGTGTGATTTTTGCAAAGATGATTTTGGTGGGAAAATAAGTGGCGCAAAAGACTCGAATTGGGAAGAATTCCGAGATCACATTTACAAAGTCATTCGTATTCCATTTTACCTGTATTTGTTTTTCAATCTCTCAAATGATTCAGATGATTCACTGGCGTAACCATTTGCTGATAAAATGAGGACTAAATTCTACTGAGTTCATTAAAATTCATAAATTTTCTAGATTAAATTTCATTCATAAATTCATCTCATTAGTATTTTCAAATCATTTTTATTTTCAGGAATGCCTGAAAGAGAAGATCTATCTCGCTGATCGTCAGCGAGGTCGTTCAGCTGGAGTTGCTCAGCGCGGTCGAGGTCGCTGTCCACATGGACCGCCAGTAAAATGCAAGTGGGTATTTTCTGTGATAATTTTTGTATTTTTTTAATGATTTGAAGTATCTTTGCTTTTTTCTAGTATGAAATAAAAAGTTTTTGTTATTTTCCGACATCTACAAAGCTTTTAAAAAAAATTCTAACTTCCTATTTCGATTTTTTTTTTCATTTTCAGGAATTTTCCGAACTGTCCAGGCGAGAAATGCTACTATTTTCATGGTTACTGTCGTTATGACAAATTGTGTATCAAAAAGGAATGTCCATTTGATCACACGGATCGTCCACGTATTTGCCTGTCTTGCCTCAGAGATTACAAGGTAAATCTCATGTTCTTTATGATTCGAAACGCATCTTTGCTCTTTTTTAAGAAAGAAAAAAAGCTTTGATTAGGCAACTCTCAAATAATCTAAATGCTTGATTCATTCATTTAAACCTGCGAAAAAGCAATTTATTCAGACTTAAAAGAAATATACTCCTGTACGAGAGATTGTGACTGTTGCTTGCTTGTTTGTGCTTGGTCAAACTATGTTTTTCACTTCATTTTATATAGAGTTTTTTTGTAAATAGCGATTTTAAGACCATATTCTACCAAATTATGTTTCTTTCATTTTAGAGACGCTTTTAACGGGAGGCAGTTCATCAAATTTATCATCTCAGAAGTTGCCATTTGGATCTTTTGATAGCGAAGGAAATATTTTCGCTTTTATCCAGTACCTTTTAGATATTTGTTTTTTGAAGCATGCTTCTAATGCATCTCTTTATTTTTTATTTCCAAACTTATTATTTAATTAAAAGTATAATTTTATCGTAAAGTCCATCGCTTTCCTTCTTAAAAAAAAAGAAAATTTTTTCGTCATTACTTTTGAGGCTTTCATGGGTGTTCTAATCACATTATTCTCGGTTCAGTTTTAATAATTTACTATCCAGTATAAATTTTTTTCGACTTTCATTTTGTGCTTTTTCACAGTCATTAGTCAGCGTATATATTCTAATTTCTTTTCTGGTTTTTGTGAATTATGAGCGTTCTTAATTGTCCCGTCATCATTGTATTTTTTCCTTCTTAGACGCTTACACATATTTATCGATTTTTTTCTTGGAGGAATAACGATCGAAGATTTTTAAAGTGAAATCTTTGATAGCTTCAATGTTTCCGGTTTGGTTTACTTTGTTTTGGTCAATAAGAGTAACTTCTCTGCATATGTCCGAGGATTCATTGTAGTAGTACTGTTCCAGTTAATAATAATCTTTATGATAAATAATAATCTCTATTCTATATTTTTATCCCGAGAAGTAAAGAAGTAAATTTAAAATTTTGCCAAATTTGAAGACTTCACTTTATGATTATAATGGATTCATAATTGCTTCCTAAAGTTTATTTCTAACTGTGAGCTGTTTACTGTTTATTTCTTCAATAGAACATTTTAAAATTTGGTGTTTTGTGCTCTGTAGTTTTTAGGTTGAGTTTAAAACTCAAGAAAAATGGTAAAAAGCTCTTCGTGAATTGTAATTGAATATTTTCATCTATCATTGTTGTGATAAAATTGTTGGATAAAATATTCATTGTTATAAAATACAAAAAAAAGTATAATCAGGTGAAGGATTTTTTTGGAACGATAAATTGCTATCAATGCGTTGAAAAAAAAAAAAAAAAAAAAACAACAATGAAATGATTGTGAATCAAAATAACTGTCAAAGATCGTCACATTCTAAAAAATGATAGATTGATTGAAGAAATATGTCGTAGCGTTGAATATCCAGTACATTCTAATGAGAGTATGCCGAAATTGATATCACTACCCTTTAGCAAGTTGAATTATATGTACACTAATAAATTAGTTGTTGTAATCTCTCTTTAGTCTTGTCAATTCGTGAAGCTATGTTAAAGAGAATAGTTGCAGCTAATCAGAAAAGAATGAGGCAATATTATCACACACTGCAATTGAGTTAGTTCTAGATGTGTAATGCCGGCTGGTAGACTGATGTATTGCCGTGGTACTGCTGATGATGATGATGATAATGATGATGATTATCAGCAGCAGAATCCACGCTTTCTGAAATCACCACCACCTACTCTTCCGGATAATATTGAGTATAAATTACACGTGACAGGATTACGAAAGAAACGACTATGGATTTTGTTGCTCTGTTTAATAGTGCTAACAATTATTACACTCATGTTGTTGATTGTAAGTTTTTGCTATAACTATTAAAGCTACTCTTCACTTATTTTTGTACTATTTATTTGTTGGAGCTAAATAAATTGCCATATATGAAGCTCTGAAGTACCATTAATCCTCAAAGATAATATGATTGATAATTCACAACTTTTTTTATCGAATATGAAAATAAAAACTTTAATTTGTATTGCTTATGATAGATATTATCTTTGCCAATCTATAATTGCTTCTTATTTTTGCAACAAAATTTGACTATTTTATTCACATTATGTTACACTGTTTTTTTCAGCTGAACATCTTCATTATCGATGTACTCGACATATCAACTAGAGGTATGAAACATCTACAGTTCCACAGGCGATATCATTCGGAAACTGATAAAGAGGATGTCGTTTTGCAATTTTTAGCCAATGAAATCCATCTGGGTAAAGTGATTGCAAAAAGTGGTGTCGTTTATGGAGGTGCAGGAAGAGATTTGGTAGTTGTAGGCTCAAGGGTAAGCTGTTTTATTTTTATTTGCGGATAATTCCTACAATTTAAAAAAAATTCAAAAAATGTAAATCCAAGATATTCCGATTTAATTGTATATCATTTGCTTGAGGTTTTAAACTGAAAAGTAGAACTGTTGTGCACAATAATATCGCCTGATTCATTTTGAAGAATTTGTCTTTCAAAATATTCCTTCAAACTATTTTTTCACTTATCTTTATTTCGTTTCATGAAGTAGATGCAAAAGCATTGTTACAATGTTAATTTCAAATTAGTATAAATAGTTTTTTAGGTAATAATCAGCAGCACATCAACTCAAAGTCGTTTGGTATTACAGGATGGCATTTGTAGCTTTGAAAACAACAATCAATTTATCGTACGTCATTACAGCTATTAACGATTTGTTTTAAGCTTTAAAATGCATATGAAAAAGATTAAGGCTTAAGCATAAGCTTGAGTTTCATGAGCTCATCTTCTAAAACGACAAAATGCAAAAATTCCTTAAAATGATTATAGTAAATACAAAAAAAAGAAACAAAAGAATAATTAAAGAATTGAAAAAGCGCGATTTAAAATTTTTATAGATAAAAGATGCATTCCGACCGTACTTCAGTGCTAAACATCCATTGTTTCGTTTGGACAAGAATATTAAGAAGATATCGACCGCCCAAATTATAACAGATAAGGTCTGTTCGTTTTAAGAAATTTTGAAAATTTAGGAGTCATTAAAATTCTTAAAATCTATCATTCAGCTTTTTGGTTTTATCTTAAGCTAAGATTTGCTGAATGATCACTGAAAAGTTCTCGTCTCTTTAAATTGCTAGATGATTGGAAGTAATTGAGTATGCAAAAGATTATGAAGATAGAAAGAGTGCAGAAATTTTATGTTTAATAATTTGTCCGAACAAAAGATAGTTTAATTTTGCGTCGCTTTAGTTGTTTTTACTCTCGGATAAAGTGGAAAAAGAATAACTGAAAAGTGCTTTATTATTAGTCTAACGAAAGTATGCTTGATCCTAAATTTTTTTAGTAATTTAATTATAAAATTTAGTTCTCTTAAAGATATAAGAATCTATTACTAATAGTTAGTTTTTTGGCCAAATCCGATTCTATATTTCAATTCAATCAACTGGAAAATACTTCTAGATACGTTCGCCGATCAACGATAATTTATATGTGAATGTTGACAACCTGGGATTACGTGGTAATGAGGGAGTACGTTTAGAGGCGAAACAAATGAATTTAACCGCTGGAACTGGTATTTCATTAGAAACAACGGTATGGACAATTCATAATTTCAATCTATTTAAACCACTGTCCACATGCCACCAAATACATTGTTGCAAAAAGGATTTAACGATTCCCACGATAACTTCAACTTTTTTTCCAGGCTGATGGTTTTATAATGTTTTTGACCAACAAACTCTATTTTGGAAATACTCTGAAAACACTGCCACTGAGTTCATCGCCTTCACTGACTGCTTCAATAGATGCCTTACGAATTTGTGTTTGCATTTCAACAAAGCCTAGGCTATTTGCAGTAGCCGGTAATAAGCCGTGTTATGCACCACAAGGTTTCTGTGCATAATGTGATAAGTTGTATTTGAGAAATGAAATTGGAATTGCAAACATCTGGTTAAATATCAATAACCATTGCTGGATGTTAGTAATCGTTTGTTAATTAGGACAAATATCTGTCGCTTCTACAAATATTTCGATTCACTTCAATTTTAAATTTAAATTTTGCAAACTTTTTCAATATTCGATTGTAATTTTAAAATTTACACTAGCCTATAATCATCGATTTATTTCTGTATTAAAAAAATTCTGTGAATTTCATTTTTTCCGGATTTTCTTAATAATACAACTATGAAGCATCTTATCGAATCAATTAAAAATATGATGGATCATTGTAGGCTAGTGTTTAAATTTTTTTTTAAAAGTTATTAGTCGTTTTCAGTGTATGTCTCTAATTGGCATTCTCTGTTTTCCTAGAAGATTTGGACAACCGAGCAGAGTCTATATAATTATGAATTTTTTTTTTTTTTTGTGAAATCATGAAACCTATGAATTTTTATTTATTAATTAAAACTGTAATTATTTCAAGTGTTCCGCGTAAATTTTCAATTATATAGAATTGGAAAAAAAGAATCAGTGTGATCTCATTTATAAGAAAGTATAGAATGAAACGCTGAATTGTTTATGGATTGTGTGTGTTTCATACAATGACATTGTGGGTCTCGTTGGAAGGCAGGTGGAATAAATGAGCAATGCAGTGCATTTGAATATGACATCTGTTTGAATGTTGACCTTTATTTCTTTTTTCTCCTGCAAGACCTATTTGCCTCTTAATTAATTATTCGAAACTTTCTATTCAAACAAAATACAGAAGGATGTTTAAGAAAAAGAAAATGAGTTAAAGATTGTTAATTTTATCAGTTGTACCATTCTTCCTTCTAACTATTGACTACATTTAGTTGTAGGATGAAAGAATAATTCAAGAAAATAACATTCTGATTGTTTGTAATTTGAATAGCAGAACAAATATACAAAATAATCGTTTTGCTTATTATTCGAAATGAAATGCATAATCATTTTTATTTATACTTTAAATGCAAATTGAGGCTATTTTACATCAATGAGTATCAATGAGAAATAGAATAATGCTGCACATTTTATAAAATGTAAATTTTAATCGAAATTAAAAAAGAAAATTTCGATGTATTTTGTTGTATTTGGACAAATTTTTGTTTTAAATTGCAATTACCACAATAAAATCTTTCAGTGGCTATTATCACCGCTGATCTGCATTCCTCTTTGTCTATTTGTCCGTTTGCTTTTCACTTCGATTCATATTGAATTAATCTTTTTGTCACCAACATTGTCATCAACGTTGCGCAGTTTATCGGACATTTTTTTTTTTTTTTTGGTAATAATTGTATGACCTCTACCTTTATGTATTGTTTCTTTTTTTCTTTTATACATTTTTTTTTCTATTTCAATAAAAAATTGAATGTACAACGGATGGGCAGTAAATTGACCGCACCTAATGTATCCATTCCATTCTCATTCATATCCAAACGTTCTTATTTTCTCTGCCTTTCCTCTTTCAGTTCCTAATCCTATAACCCTCATCTATTTTAACTCGTTTCCCTTGACCATCATCCTGATACCTTGATTGTCGCATCTGTTTACATCTTCGGGAAGTTTATCGAATAGTGTAAGCGAAAGTTTATAGGGTAAAGTAAGTAACCAATGCAATGGTTTTCCTTGATATAGATTCTCTGATATTTCGATGTTTTGAAATTTCCAAAGTAGGACATACAGTGAAAATAGTCTTGTAAAAAGTTTATTTAATAGGCGGTAAATATTTAATATGGAAAAATTTTCCTGACTGACTCATTTATCTGCTCGTGTAGGTGTCAAAGATTGGATTACAGCTTTGTAAGAAAACATTGTCTTGTCGTAGGCTTAATTAGCTCTACATCCTAATTCTTAAAGTTTTACAAGTAAGTGAAAAAAGAATTGCATCCTACCGAAATTCCAATCCTAACTTGGCTACAAGAATTTAATGCAGAAGGCTATAAAATCATGTGAGTTACACGGATATCGTATTTAAAAAGAGAACTTTTTCGTCTACTGCAGTATCGAGGAAAAGATGGCAGTGGAAAACGGTGAGGAATCTTCACGTGACGATGAATTACATGTTACTAACGTTAAACTATGCGTGAAATCAACGTATAAAGAAGATCGGATTTTGGATGAGCAGATTTGTCCTGCATTGTTAATCCGATCGCAAAAAGCAATCCCTAAAGTGGTGAAACACATTTACAGTCATTTGGCTACATATTCTTATCATATCGACGAGGGTATTCCTGATATAATCATTTCATTAATTTCCGGTGAAAGTATTATCGATCTGCAGGTGATCAATTCTTTTCACGTCTTTAAAATATTGTCTTTACTATTGATTTGAATTCAACTTAGGCTTTTATTGTTAGGAATTCAGTGATTTGCTGAAAAGACTACTTTACCAATATTTCCATTTGAATGTTAGAAGTAATTTGTGAAATTTGATTCCAAACTCTGTTCTAATTTTTGCTGATATTTTCTTTTCTGTTCTTCTCTTCCTGTAATTTTAGAAAAACTTCAATGATTTCTCAGAATTTGTGAAATGATATAAAAAATGTTGCAGAAACAAAAGCAAATCGAGAAAACTCTTTCGCAAATTATCTTGAACTGTAATTCATGGCTTATAATATCTGGTGAAGCCCGTGATCCATTAGCTTGTGCTGCTGCCAAAACTGTCCGCGCCAAAGAATCTTTAGTAGGTGGATTCTAAGATATTTTTGCTATAAAGCTGAATGATTGGCAACTGTTTGAAATTTTTTTTGTGCAATAAAATTATATTTGGCATAGTTGATGACTTAAAGAACAAATGAGATATTTGATTTGAGTAATGAATGCAAACAGCGATTTCAAAAGAAGAATTCAGAATTCAAAAAACATGGGAACTCTGCTGCTAATTGTAAATGATATTAGCTGCGTGATGAATGATCAACAACCGTATCGTGTACCAATGGTTGATACTCGATGCAAAACAATGATGATATTATGGATGGAGCAATTGCTGTCAGTCAACAAATTAGCACTATTCAGAAGTCTTATCACCGTGAAACTTTCGACCCCGCCATCTGGTAAACATTCGGATATTTCAGATTTGATTTCCCGGAATATTCAAGAATGGAAACATACTATGAATACCGTTTCAGCGTGTCAATGATAGAGATATTACTATTTCTTGCAATGTTGGTAGTTTTTGCGAAGAAAAAAAACCAAATATTCCAAGACATTTCAGCGTTACTGATCGGAGTTCCACAAGGCACCAATGCTTGTCGATCACCTTCGCAAACTATAAGTGAACATGAAAGCTTACCAGTAGTAGCGTTATTCTGTGGAACTGAACTGTCATCACTAACTGAACTTCGGGCGCATTTGCAATGTGGTATACCAGTGGTCGTTTTGCAGGCAAGCAAATTGCATTCAAGACTGCATAATTGTTTTGGAATTGTTAGCCATACAACCTAAAATAATTGGTTTGTCGGGACAGACAAGTGATTATAACAATAAACCTGGTGAATCTATGAAGGAAAGAATTTTCGGAAGTTCCTGGTTCGACTTTCGATATGTAATATCGGGAATCTGTTATTATCGAAAAGATTTCAGAACGGTAGTAAACTATGTGAAATATTGAATAATTCTTGGTTGTTGTATCGTAGTTCCGTATTTCATTTCGAAAATTGGTTGAAATGGCTGGATTTGGAATTGCGCAGCTTAGCTCCAAATAGTCTTCTACACGGAAATGAATTAATTGAAGAAGCTAAGGAAAATATTGTCGCCTCATTGGCTGCTAGTTGTGGGGAAGTACCATTACTGGCTTTTATCCTTATTGAAGAGGTAATTTTCGAGTGAGCAATACTGCTTATCTCTTTCGATATTATTTAAAATTATACATAAGATTATGTTTCAACAATTTTATTATAGACGGTTTCTTTTTTCATTTCTAAATGATATATCTAACGTCTTACATTTCAGATTGATAACTTATGTGAGCATTTCTTAAAGTTGTGTATGCAAAGTGCCGTTGATACGAATGATATCTGCCGTTTGTTACGTCTTGCAGTGAAATTGAATGTTCCATCGATCATCTCATCTACTGACCTTACTGCACTTTATACTGATGTGGTAATGAATATTTTTAAATATTGAATATTAAAATAATCTGGAGAATTGCAAACGTCTTCCAATTGATCTTTGACATGTCCCCTTCTGAGTTCCATTTCACGATTTGATTTTTTTTTTTGATTACAAATTCAAAATATTTAAAGAGATGTATTTTTGTTCGCTAATTGTCAGATTTGAAGATTGGCATTTAAAAGAATCGATAACAGTTCGAAGTGTTAGCATTCTTTAGGACAGCAATGATCTTATCGAAGAGGCCTTACTATCAGACAACCGATTGATCGTTTTAGCAGCCATATTGGAGCAAAATATTTCACTGAAAGTGTCACTACATCTGATGACAAAATTAATGCAACATGCTTCAGATCAAGTACTGGCTCCCAAGAATAATCTAATTTTGATGAAATAGTCCCGAAATTTTTGGTGATAAATTTTTAGAAATGCAATTTAGAAAAATGACAAATTGAAGGATGAATTAATATCCGCTCTATGAAAAAAATTATTATGTTCTTCAAATTTTAGGCATTTTTCAACAATATTATTGTTTCTCATTATATGGGGAAAAATTCACTAGTGACTGGAATTGATACGATTTTCATTGAGCATCTGGAACAACTCCTGGTAATGAACTATTTTAAATGTTTGAAAATGTCAATTTAACGAAACGAAAGAGAATTAATCGAACAGTTTAAAAAAGTAAGTCATTTTAGATTTATTTATCTGGTGGCATTAAAAATTTGATATCAGCATCATATTTCCATCAAAATATTTCTAATCAAAATCACTCTCTTCAAATATTGGCGATATGGTCGGTACTGTTGAATCGTCTCGAATTAGCCAAGTGTCTTTGTGCACACTGTTTTGAACCAATATCATCAGCAGTTATTCTTGCACGGATATGTAATTCACTAGCTTTTGAGGTTTGACAAATAATTTCAACAATTTATGCCTGATTGATAGATTTTATATTCCTAAGCAAAATATCATTTTGATTTTGCATATTTCAGCAGTGTCTATTTAATTAGATTATTGGAGGATGTTTCACTGATATATATTAATATAATGTTATTAACTGAATTGCAACTGTCTTTCCTATTCAAAATTCGATTATAGGTACACGACTATCTTTTGTACGAGAACGATTTACGGAATGCAGCATGCTGGTTTAGTACTCATGCTAGTGCAATATTAGATATTGCAAATGCTGAATCACCTCGAGAAACTTACCATTTATTGTGTTTGCCGTTAGAATCGTTCGGTGGTTTAACACTAACGGAACTTGCACTCCTGGTAGTTTTATTTTGAGTGAGCTAAATGATGTTGTATATTTTGACAGCTTTTTAACTGCTACCAGAGAAAGATTTTCAGACTAACAATAAACAAGTTGTGGCTCATCGATGCTGTCAAAAATGGATTTATCGACTTTTGTATGGGAAATTACAGGTATTGTGGAATATTCCTATGTTTGATAGTTAGTTAAGCTATTTATTGTACTTGCTTTATGCCGAACAATATCATGAAATTTCATAGGTCGCTTGTTCGAAGGGTTCTGTATTTCTACCACACTGGTTGAAAATTTTGCTTGCTTCGGTGTTAATAATTCCAATCCAATGGTGGATACGATATCGTGTACCAGAAAATCATTTTCCTAATCGAAACTCAACTGTTAGCACTACATCGACATTTTTACAATTTCATGGACAAGAAAGTGCTAAAAGAAGATATTCTACTCACAGGTAGTATCCAATAAATCAGCCTGGCATGTTTTACATATGTTGTTTTAAGCATAACTTATGCAAAAAATAGAGGAGAGTTAAACAGTTAATTCACTGGAGTTAAGAAAATTCATTTTCAGTAACTTTTCCGGTACAAACGTGCGTGATGAGCTCATTTTGCCAACTGTCCGTGATGAACTATCGCCAATAAATTCTTGTCTTCTAATGGAAGGGAAGTTTATAATTTATTTTGAACAGCTTGTTAAATGATAGTACTTGAAAAGCAAAAAAAGCTAATTTCGTTTATATATTCATCAGTTCAACGATAATGTAGAAATCTCTTTAGGTCATCAATCAAATGAAGGTTTGATGCTAAGAGGGTTTGATCCGCCAGCTCCGATACTGAAGACAAAACAGGAAAGAAGATGGGTGCAACGACAAATCCCTCACTTATCTGTCGGAACATTTTATTCAACACCGATTGTTAAATATTGGCTTTCTCTTGTTTTGCGACTCGTTCATATTATTTTGTTTGCATATACGGTTACTTTTCACTTTTCGATCAATTTCGCTTGACGCATATTTTCTTGCAAGTATTCCCAAAACAAGTAATCAGGAATATATTTACGTAGGTAATGAGAATGAGTACTTTTTTATTTCATTTTAATGGTTTAGTAAGTTCCAAATTATCATAGTTATTCTGATTGTATATTTTAAAATTCATAATTCAGATATCTTTACCTGGTTGTGGATCATTCATTCTGGACACCGTAATATGGCTTTGGACATTTTTATCGCTCGTTGAATCAATTTGGGTATTTTCGAATCGCATTCAGCGAGCTCCACTACGTCAGGTATGATTTATGCTAAAATTTTTGTACTATTTAAGTTATATAAACATTTTGAAAGTGTCGAAAAAATTCGCAACCAAATAATTAAATAATGCATGTATTGAATAACTAAATAAAAAGTTTCAGCTTCGTTGGCGTTTTTTTGATATTATTGTGGTTGCTTTGCATCTCCTAATTATACTTATCTTGAAATTGCTTTCATTAATGATTCCAATAGGTTTTATGGTTTGTCTTTATATCTTCTATTTTATTAAAATTAGCGAAGGACATGTTGATATCATGAGCACTTAAGATTTGATGATGACTGTGAGAAATTTTGCTTGATTCTATATTTTAGCCGTTCCATACAACATATGCAACTCGAATCACATCAGCGTTTCTGTTACTTTATCTATGTTACTCAACATTATTTCATTTTGTCCCACTATCACAAACGTTTGGCCCATTTGTCGAACGAGTTAAACTTATGATTATCAGGGATTTTTTCAATTTCTTGATACTCATCGCTTTAGTCATTGGAAGGTTTATAAATATTTTCATTATTTTGTTAGCGAATTTATGATTCTACTGATTACTTTGTTAATTACACAAAATAGATTATGAAAGTGGTAATAGTACAGCACAATGACAAAGAGTTGCACGGTGTGGACAGTTATTGAATTTTTTGCTTTTTCCAAGAATCTATCGTAACCACAAAAATATTCACTTCTTATTTTTAACAATTTCAAAAGTACAGCAGTGCGATAGCGGTTCGTTCATTGCTGTATCCTGATCAAGCTTTAACATGGTTATTGATTTCAAAGACATTTTCGTGGGCTTGGCTGTCATTATTTCGAACTCAATATGACGGTAACCTATTTCTGTTCGGAAATAACGATAATAATTTTCTCTGTGTACTTTAATTCAACGTAAAGATGCCTGTGAGTTAGACTATGCAGCTTTAAAACCATCTAAAATACGAAAAAGTTCAGTGTTTGGCCTAATTTCTGTTTAAGTTTTTTGATACTGGTCAGACTCGATTCATATTTTGAAATAATGATGCAAATTTCACGGAATTTTTTGAAAATTCTTTTTCGCAGAGTTCGAAGAATCAGAACATTGTAAAAAGACATATCTCAGTGATTATCATAATCGAGACCGCTGTGTAGCAGTTGGTGGTTTTGGTGATGACAATTGTCCAGCTCAAAACTGGGCCGGACATTTAGCAATATTAGAGTATTTCATTGTCCTGAAGCTAATCTGCTGGCCAATTCTTTTCGCACTATTTTCAAAAACAGCCAAAGAAGTAGATAAAGAAGCAGACAGAATTTGGAAATATCAACTTTATTCACTGGTTGAAGATTTGAGGTAAATTATCTCAAATAATTCATTACTTTCAACACGGTAATCTCAGTATTGATCAATATGTAGTTACGCTATACTCGAAACTTTTGGAGACTAAAAACTTTGTGCTTCACTTCTTTAAAATATTCATCCAAAAAAAGACAAATTAATGGCAAGTGTTATGTTGATACTCAATTTCCGATTCCATTTTTAAAATAAATTGAAATGTCACTTTTGTTTTTGCATGATTTTAATTTCAACTAATTTTCATTATATGTATCATGCATACTTCTTCCATGATAGGTTTCGTCCTCCGTTACCACCACCGCTCACACCAATCTTCTTTCTCTGCACTTCATGCTGTCGAATAAGCGAATATTTCCTGTGTAATAATTCAAATATGGTCAATTTGGATCACCCAGATGTTGTTCACAGTCAACAGATTTCAAAAACATGCAACATAGCAGATCGATTTGTTACTAATACAAACAGAAATATGTTTTCAACTGGATGTGCATTCTTGGATTCTGAATTCAGGGTAGGTTTAGACAGTTGAATTATCTCTTTTATTGCTGCATGATTGATCCAATTTGAACGGCTCAAAGTTCTTTTTTGCTACTCTTTCGCCGCATTTCATTCTTCCAAAATTCTCAACAGCAAAGAATCGTTCTGTTTACATCAAGATTTTTTCTCATTTGAATTTTATAGAAAAGTTTTCTGTATATTTAGATGAAATCCATAAACCTATGGAGAGAAGCTATGATCACATCAACAGACTCCGAGATCAGTTTGAAATATGACAATGAAAATCGTCAATTGCGAGAACAAATTCGATTTCTGGCATTGTCACAATATTTTTCAACAACTTCTAAAAGTAATTGTCAAGAACTTCTAAAAGTAATTGATAATTGTCAAGAAATCTATTCCTTCATTACAAAGAGAAAATGCTATCGTTCGAGGCTTCTTTAATCTAACTTCTATATGCGCTATTTGACCCTTCTACGCTGTTTAAAAAATCATATTTATTTGCAGATGCAAACGATACTTTGAATAACTTGTCCAAAAGTGTGCCATACGATTGTGTAGCAAATATTCGGAAATTGGTGATTGCGGAAAAATATCGACCTCATCACATCTTGTTATCCAACTACTGCCCACCATATTATTGCAAGCCTGTTAATGATTTTCCAAGTAATATACAGAAGTATGTCGATGATTCAACGCCAGAGGTAAGTAATTTTTAACCTAAATTAAATAACCAATCAAATGCTGATTAATATCAGTTAAGTTATGGGACGTTTCTTAGTCCGACTTTTCCTTTATTCAAAATAACTCCTTGAAATTTATTGAGACAAAATTAAAATTTCAGTACTTGGCCTTGCTGCGGAAATATTGGAAACGATGGCTACAAAATAAAATGCTAGAATTATTCGAATTTTCACTACCATTCACAGTTAATGCTTTCGGTTTACCTATGAATCCGAATGGTCGACAAGGTATTACTGGACGTGGAAGCCATCTGAAATTTGGCGTCAATTTGTTAAGAGTTTACGTCTTAGTACGAAGAACCAGTAATAATCACTTGATGGTACTTATTTTAACGGTTCTTGTTTACCTTGCCTGACAAACAGAAGATGTTTTACGCACGGTATTCTACCTGCATGATTGTTCAGTGTGAAAGCTTTTGGTTCTATTTAGCAAATTCTAGACTTTACTAGAAGATGGTACATTTCCTACTCGTTGGCAACTTAACAATGGAGACTGCGATGAAGAACTTCAGTTAATTCTGCAAAACAGTCGGTTGAGCGATTCGGATATTCGTGTGAGTAAAAAAAGAAATTTTTTCCACAAGAAAAATCTTTTTTAAACTACGAACGATCTTGAAGACCTATTTCGCAATTTTCTCAAAAAAAAAATTTGTGCGGTGAAGCGATAGAAAATATTTTAAAAAAGAAAAAAAAATACATTCAGAGAATAAAACTGTTCAATGCATTTAAAATTTATGAAGAATTATTCTTAAGTTCTAATTGGAAATGCGCAAATGTTTATTCTTAAATTGAGAAAGAAAAATAACATGAAATGATTCTGGCAGTTGAAGTTGCAGAATGCAGTCAAAATTCCTTCAAAATTAAGTAACCTATGACATTTTTCTCTTTTGTCGGTAAAAGCCTTGGCTCATGATAAGATTTTTGATGATTTTAATAAGCTTTTATGCAATTTTGAAATTCTCTGGTGTTGGTCTGGTTTCTTTTGTTTCTCCAGAATTTTTATCTGTGATTTCAACCTAAATTTGGCAAAAAGTTGCAACTTCAACTTGGTTTTTATATTTCTGATAGCAAATAACTGCAGACTTATTTGACTCTATGCTATTTCTTGGCAAATTAATTAGCTCATTAATTAGAAAAAATAACGTCAGATTGGAAATGCATTGTTGCAAAACCATGTTCAAGTGTCATTTGGCACCAGAAAAATGGGCCATTGCCTGTCTATTAGGCTTTAACAAAAATTTGAGTAATTTTTCGTATAGAATGTGTCATGTTGCAAAAAATCGTTCTTCACTATGACGAGTCACATGTAACTTCGTGATAGGTATATATTTTGTGCTAGATAGGTAAATAAGCTGTATCCAAAATGCGCATAAGTTCACTGAGCTTTTATAAAACTTTTTCCATCTTCTCTTTTTGCTTTATCGTTTTACTTACGCCATTCGAATATAGATAATTTTCAAGTCACAATCGTTTGAAAACTGCTGAAGAGTTATTCTATAGTATGCTGATCATCAGTAGAACTTATTTTACCTTTTTTAGAACTTACAGTTATCAATTTATACTTTTATTTCAAAAATCTCCTAATGAAATTTAGTGTCGAAATAAAATCAGTTTCATTTGTTGGAAAATATTGCAGATCTTCTCCAATCAGAATCTGCTAAAAGTTGGTGAAACAAAGAATGGTGTGGCGCACGTAAAACGCGTATCAGTAGTGGACGAACGTGACACGGATAATGCATGGCTGGAACATGATATCTGGGCTGTTTTTCTAGAGTATTTTTTCTGTACTTTTTTGTAGGGTTTTATTTTTCTTGGATATATGGCCTAAAAGCGGTTTCATATACTGTATTATTAACTTTCCTGTATTTTTGATGTTTCGCTGATGTAAATTGCAGAATATTTATCACTAATTTTATGTCTATTTTACTCTTCAATAATATATTTTATAAATTTGAATTTGGTACAGATTTTCACGGGCGATAAGTTCTCATTTTTTAATTTGTTTCGCTTCACTGCTCTCTTGTTGATTTTCAGATCGCAAATGCCGAAACATTAACAACATCTGGGACATTGAATTGGCAAGATTGTAGTGAAGATGTTTTGTCGATCCGAGACCGGGAATATCTCGATGCTTCCTTAGACTTCTTCACCGATATTCAGCTATAAAAAACTATATGATGTTTGACTTTTGCATTTAGAAGTGAATAAATTTTGTGCTATATTCACATACATAGCAAAAGGATTTTTCCTGAATAGATGCTCTAAAGTAGGTAATACAATTGAACGAGATCTGGAATCAAGGCCTGATGCCTCAAACTACAAAACTCTTCGTTTCAGTTCATAAATATATACTTACTTATTCTTTGTTGCAACATTTTTTTAACAAAAGAAGAAAGTTCTTGTTAACTTGCCTTCTGTTAGTTTCCATAAATGGTAAGCAAACGAAATTTTCAACGATAAAAATTTATTGTGAACTGAGACAGAAATGAAAAAATGAATCTTCAATCTTTATGGACTAAAAATACTCCATTTTATGCAATGAAAACTTCAAATTTAATCTGCCTATCAGTGAGATATCGGTCAAGTTGCATTTTTTAAAAGAAGATTGGTACAATTTCCTTTATCTCATAGCAAAATTGTTCACAGATTTTGTATGCCTTCCGTTTTTTTATGATGCTATTCGCAACAAAACTTCAATTAAAAGTATCACAAGAAGTATGAATAAATCTATTGCTAACCGAAGGAATCAGTGGATGCTATACTTTTCCATAGTAAAATGAGCCTCTCTGGATACATCATTTTTCTTCTATGGTTGAAAAAATCAGATTAATAATCTCTTAATGCCATTTATGCGTCCATTATTCCGACTAAAGCTATTAGTTATTTTTTACACTACCAAAAAAATGTGAATATTTACGTACTGGAAGGTTGCAATGATGCTAGGCGATATACTATTGGTGTAACAAACTTCCGAATTGAGCCTTAAAAAGCTGTGGCATAAAAGATCGATAAATTGATGTGAGAGAAATCAATGAAATAGAAGCTAAGGACATTGTCATTTCAGGGTTTGTCCATAAAGGAAAAAGTGAACGAAGAGAATTTTTCTATTTTAACTTCGGCTTTGAAGAAAAAAACATTTTTCGTTATTTCTTCCTTCATATAATAGAGAGAAAGTATTTGTTTGTTGTGCCAGTTATAACCCTTGAGTTTTAAGTTCTCCAAAAAAATGAAGTAATTCAACTTTCTCTTTGATACTATTTTGATAAAATGAACATTTATACTATGAGCATAGCTTCCCAATTTGGCTGGATCTCAGCTCTCCAATTTACCTGGATGTCGACATTCTTCAATTTTGCCAGGTGCCATTGTTCTAAGATTTTTCTACATTTAAACTGGTTATTGCTTCATTTTTGTAGTTTAAAAATAGGAAGATTTGCATATATTTTTTTATCAAAAAGTAAATTGTTTTTGAATTTAATGGAATTTCGTTCCAATCTTATTGGATTAAGGAGTTATTTTGATCTCAAAAAAAATTCAAGCTAAGTTTCATCCTATTTTTGCCCTGTTTATTATGTGCACTTATTTACTAAGTTTTTTAATGCTTAGTGAAAGTGCGTTAACATTCGCGAAATGCTATCAAAATGCTAAGCATTCTATAATTTTTCAAACCTTGTTTTTTTGGATTTTCCTTGAAGTAAATTACTTCAAAGAAATGATAGCTATGATGGCATGCTTTCCAGTAAAAGGTGCATAGATATTAAACTCGGATCGGAAATTGAAAAGATATTTTTGAATTGCTGTTACTTTTCATAAGTTTGGCGTCCTGAAAATTCTCAAAGACAGGAACTTTTCGCTTAGGTATATTCCTAAAATTATTTCTCCAATAATTAAAGACTAATGTAAACAGATTTGCGTTAGAGTTTATGAAATTTTCGTGCGCAAACGCCATTTAATTCAGCAATTTTGCGAACTGCTAATTCTCCTGAGAAATCATTTTCCAATGCTTTTGCAAAATTACACCATCGAGAGTTTGTCTTTACTTACTCCATTTCCGGCAAGCAGTATAAGATTGACAAAGTGGATTATTTTCAAGTCAACATTATATATTTGCCACTATAAATAACAAGATTTCAAAATATGAAAATGAGAATAAAATCTGGATTTACTGGTGCTTAAAATCCATCTTCATAATTTTAACGGAAGCTTATTGAAATGAGGTGAAATGATGACATCCAAATTGATTGGATCAATCTGCTCTCGATAGAAATGATCGATCGAGGTAAGGCAACAGTATTTCTTTCTGAAAAAAGGAAAACAAAAAGACAATAAGAGGAAATTATTAAAGTCTCGAAATGATTTTTTTTCTGATACTGTATCATTCCATCGACAAACTTGATTGCTAATCTATCGATTAGATCAATAAAGTATCAGTTCCAATTAGATTGCGTAACATGAGATTTCTGCGAAAATGTTTCACGTGTGTTTCATAATGTTTGTATATTCTTACTGATAGCGAAAATGTCGAAAAGCGTTGAAACACTGTTAACGCGATTCATCTGCGAGTGTGGAATCATTCAGAAAGAAAGTGTTTGTTTGAAATAGATAAATTGATTACTCTTTAAGTCTTTTGTACAGATATTTTTTAACTGTTGAAATTTTTGAGAATTGTCGCGCACCCCCAGGTATCCTTTTATTCGAAACAATTTCGATGACGAATTAATTTTTATAAAGGAAAGGAAAATATTTGCTCCATATTTGTTTGTCATTCTATTTTTACACTAATTTGTTTTGCTTGTCTGTTCTTCTTTATTATAATGTTTTATGCGTCATTCCTTATTCAGCTGGTAATAATTAATCTGTTTGGCTTTTATCAAAATCTTGCATGTGTAAGGGCACTTTGGATTTTGGATTAAATTTAATTCCTTCATTGTCATTCTTATCCAAAAAAAAACTAAGATTCGCGATAATTAAGCTTAATTTTACTTTATAAACCACAAACATATTAAAATTAATATGTTTTTATTTTACAAACCTGTTTTTACTTTACAAATTTTACTTTATAAACCACAAACATATCAAAATTAATATGTTTGTGGTTTGTAAAGTAAAATTAAGCTTAATTATCGCGAATCAATAGAACTAGACCCAATTATAGTGTGTTAGTTTACTTCTTTATAAGCAGCACTTAAATTTTTCCTGCATCAGTCAATTTTGCACAATTTAATTCAACATCCAATCTTAATACTTGACCCAATTTCTGGTTTAATCTATAGAAATATGAATCGATTATTAGAGACTATTCAAATAATCAAATCTATTATAAATATTATTCCCTGAAAAGTGCAATTATTGGATTGAAATTGAATAAATGGAGGAAGATAGCCTGGTCCTGCTAATTCAATAACTGGATTAAGGGGACGAAATATTCCGGTAAACAGTCATCAGTTTGTTGCATCTGTTCCCACTGTTTCATCGAAATTGTAAATGAACCTTCCGAAGGTAGTGAAATATTTACGCATGCTTGTAACCGGTCTTGATATTCAAGTAACTTCTCTTTTTGTTTTCTTGAATTTTTTAATTCCGTAGTAGAAATTAGTCTGGAAATTTTCTTATATAATAAGCGCTTGTCATTTCTCATAATAAACTAAATAATTAGGTTGTTCTATTAATGGAAAGTAAAATAACTGACTGCATAGATTCAGCTTTTCCGAAAATTCAATTCAAAATTTTATAGTAGAATCCTGTTTTTTTGCCCAATCGTTCACTCATAATGAATTTATATTAATTTTTCAAATATGCATTCTTCCATTTCCTACTTGGATTTTAATTTCCAACAAAGCTGAACAGTTAAAAGCCCTGGAATGGCTCTCTGTCAGCTGGCAATAAACAAATACACGACATTGCAGATTTATATTTTATTGCTTCGAAAATCAATTCCCATTTTTCGCTTGACCCA
Organism: Mansonella perstans; assembly: GCA_037074765.1. Classification (NCBI taxonomy): domain Eukaryota; kingdom Metazoa; phylum Nematoda; class Chromadorea; order Rhabditida; family Onchocercidae; genus Mansonella; species Mansonella perstans. The sequence goes on from JBAMDO010000572.1 coordinate 181,190, forward strand.
TTCGTGCCACTGTTATGCTTCTATGCACCAATCATGCTTGCCTTTAACCTTTCCTGTTCATCAATTTTAAACATTTTAGGTTTACCTTTTTAACTGCTTAATCATCTTATTTATTTATTTATAACAGTCCGCTTTCCTCCTTCCTTTCCTGTTTACTACTTACTTATTTGCTTATCGGTCTTTATTCAAGAAAATTTAATTGCTTTTTATTTGATAACAGTACACACATAACAAGGCGCTGTTTTCATTTCGTTCAAGCGTCTAATGTCAATATTAGGCCTCCAAGACCTTTCTTTTCAATACTGCTGGGATATTTGTGTCTTCTGGAAGGATTTTCATTTTTATGTGTCTTTTTCAGGCATTGTACTGTGACCAAGAACTGATAGATTGCAATGTATAAATCTACAAGTGATAAGGTAATGATCACTTCTTAACTAATCAATTTTAAAAGTGTCCTCATTGTAATGAAATGAATTTATTGCACTATTTTAACAAGTCTTGTAGATTAGGTACTTTTTTCTGTTCGGGTCAAAGTATCAGGATACTGTCCATAAATTGCACGATATTAGTAATGACACTGCATGCACTCTTGACACCGTCGGAAAGTTACGAGATGACTTTGGTAATCGCAATAATTCCCCTTGGCTATTTTTAGTCAAAAATTTTTCTATCTTTGAAACCTAATGTGAAAAGTTATGTAACGAAGACTTTAAGCCAACAAAATTGTTCAATAAACTTGTAATAATAAACTCTTTAATACATGATTAAGTAAGCATGTCAACATATCAAGAAATAGCCAGTTAAATACATTTCCGTAACATGAATGATTTCCTGAAAATTTCCTGAAAGACCTTTGGCCTAGAAGAATGAAAACTTATTTCAATATCATTCAGAAAGCTTTTTTTTTTGGGTAGCAGGATTAAGACAATGTTTATGATTTAAATAATTAGGACAAACTAATTGTATGCCCGCCAATTTCCTTTCGGCATATATTACCTCGGACTAAAACTAGTAGTGATATCTATATGCTCTAAGCTATTAGTACTATTTTGTCATCTACAAATGCTGAGCTATCAGTTCTTTTGTTTTAGTAGTTTTTTTTTTTTTTTTTTTTTATTACAGTGATAACGATGAACCGAACAGGGAATTTTAAGATTCCTGCTAAAGCCATTTAGAGGTTAAATTAAAATCCTAGAAAAAAAAGATTTATGTGTCACTCTTCGTCATTATATATATAGAAAAAAGTTAATTTGTCAACAAGTTTGCTGGAGAAAATATTGTGTCATTTATTGTGTATACTCATATGATCATCATATGGAACCTGTTTCCCCTATTTCTTGTCATCTCAGGATATTAAAAAACGCTGTTAACTTCAGGGCATTCTTTTCTTTCTGATTTCAGTGATTTACTAAAGAGGCAAAAAACTGATATTCTTTCATGGAGGGTCGTGATTGTCAGATGAGAGTAACTGAATTCTCGGGATTTCTTGTCCTCATGTTTTATTGATAAAAAGGTAAATAATTGGAAATTGTGTAAACAAATTGAAATTCCTACCGCGTTACAGACCAAGAAAAAAACAATGCGGTTTTTTGAGTTATCCTTCAAGAAAGAATAGTTACTCGCAAGAAAATTTGCCACATGGAAATGCTCTAATTCTTGAATTTGCATTTTTTCAGGCCTCCAATGAAGGTGAACTGATCGGTAAAAAAGATGTGGGAAAAAGGGTAATTGTAGGACGAGTAGGTGCCGGTACGTTGATGTATGTTGGTTCAGTGGAAGGTAAGACAGGTGTATTCTGTGGTATAGAACTAGACCGTCCCGAAGGAAAACATGATGGCACCTATCAAGGTTTGAAGAAATTTTGAATAAATAAATTCTGAGAACTTTGTGATTCATCGTAGGATTGAATAATATTTTGCCGAAGTCAAATTGCGGAAGTATTCACGCTTCTAAAAAGGTTTGAGGTCAAAGGTCCAATGTGCTGACCTTGATTAGGTATATTGTTTAAACTATTGCAGTGGTTATTCTCCAAGTTTACTTTGCTTTAACCACTCAGTGGTCAGATGTGAAGCGACGTGGTTGGGTCCAAAAGTGACGATCTAACTGCTGTTTGCAAGCATTTCTCAGTGATATTTATGTTTAAAGTGATAATGTCAGTAGTCGTGAATAGAGTATTTCACCCGAAGTTTTCTAGCGATAAAGTTTCTTCAATTTGGATTAGGGCCTAAAACAATTTTGTTTTCCCAAGCAGTAGGCAAATGACTCTTTAGAATTTCTTTAGAAACATTAAATTCAGAAAATCTTAATTGAAACGGAAAATGTTGCTATGAAATTGAATTTTAATTGAAACTATAAATTCCTCCCTTCTCCGTTTCCAGTTAATTCGAGAAGTCCTTCAATTACCCGTTTCCTACTAAATAACTTTTCAAGATGGCTGGAAAAAAGTTCTGTTTGAGCATTTTTGTATATATCGTTGAGTATATAAAGAGGAAAAAAAACGAGCAAACGATGCTGAAGTGAGAATGAAATGTAAAATCGCCAAAAATATTTTGCTTCTTGCTTTCTTTGTTTAAGCATAATTTTTTGTTTAGAAAAAATTAATTTAGTGAATAGTTTTATTGATTGCGATCTTCCTGTTAGCACTGATTTTATTCTATTTAGAAGTGTTGTCAATTAATTAAATAGTTACACTTAGATCAAATTCAAATTCTTTCTTATTAATTACTTTTATTTTAATCTTTACTTTTTAAAGGAGCCGAAGTACTACTGATTGAATAATTATATTTAAATCGAGCTGCAACTGTTTTTTGCTCTCATATAGATACTATTAGACTAACATTTTCTCCTGATTCCATAAAGTTCTTGAGAAATCTCAAAAGCAAGTTATTTTAGGCATCGCATATTTCCACTGCGCTCCACAACATGGCATATTTGCGCCTCTCTACAAAGTGGAATTGCTACAACAAGTGCCAATCTATTCAAAGCCAGAAAAAGTTAGTTTTTCCACTGTATTAAAGTTCAAAAAGTTTCCCAATTAAAAAGCTTAATTTGATGATTTCTTCTAAAGACTGGAGATTGTAAGATATTTTTATTCAAGTCCATCACCTTTTGTATAAACAGGAAAAAGAGAAATCCAAACACTATGGAATGTCAAAAGTGTAGCTCTTATGCTTTTTTTCTTTCGGTTCAGCTAATGATTTCTATCTCTCACAAGAAATCGCAGAAGTGAAATTGTTTAGGGGTCAACAAGTTTCGCCTCATACTCTGTAAAAATCAATGATCTAAGTGTTCCCGAAAATCATTCGTCAATAAGGATTGTTTCTTGCCGCCAATAATTCTTTTTTCGAGCAAAAATTCTTTTTCTTTCACCAACATTTTAGTCTATTGTTGTAAATACTGAGCTTTTTTCCATTGTATATCAAACTGCTATCGAATTTTATTCTAATCTGAGTAAAGTTTTTCTCTTTTCATAACAATTAAATAAAATTTCAACAATTATTGAGATTATTGTCACTTGTAATTGTTTTGTCGCCATTAATTCGTAATTACTTCTGCAAAAAAAAAACTGGAAATCTTAGTTCGAAAACGAAACTTCACTGTAATTGCAATTTTAATTCTAATTAATGGTAATCATTACTGTCATAAACTATTCTTATCATATGGTTTTTATTCTTATTATTCTTATAATTGGTAAATATAGTATTGAATGTTTTTTGAGTCATTCTTTTCATTTTCATGAATACTTTATTTTCTCAAGTATTCGCAAATTAGAATAGTATTATTAGGAAGACGTTACCAAAATTATTCTCTTCATAATTTGCTTATTAGCTTTTCAGAATTCTAATATTCAATCCTGTTCGATCCAACATCATGTGGTATTAATTTGAGATTGGCCCCGTCTGTATCTCAAGAAAATGGGAAAGCTTAAAAAATACTCTTGATTCCTCGGAGCGGGACAGAACGAACTTGCTTCAGGTTCTCTAAAATATTCCAATTGCTTCATTACTAGTCCTCTCATTCTATTTTAAAAGTTGAATATAAATTTATTGATTTACTGAAATCAGAGATGAATTTAAACTCGAAATTTAATTCTTCGTTATAAATTAGATCACTGTGTAAAAATAATATTTAGTTTTTTTATTAAAATATAATTTTCATGAGCAATTTAAAACTTGTCCGTGGAAGTTTTTGCTAGTGAATAAAGATGGCACTTTATTTGATCGTTAATTTTCTCAAAGGAAACTTTTTATCACATCTGATCGGATTTATAACAAACATTTTCAAGATAACGGCACAATTAAATATTTCATACTTTTAGTTGATCCGTATGAAATTTACATTTCTAATTCATTTTCTTTAATGCTTAGTTTTTCCAAGGAATTTACTAGAATAATTTTAATAACTAAAGATTTTTGACCTTGGATGATTTTGGCTTTTGTAGAATATATTCGAGGAAATGAAATAACGAGAAGGAAAAATGCTTAATTCAAAACTTGTTCTAAATATCTCAAATATTCTTGATTCTATTTTCTCCTTTTTCTATTGGTATTATCACATCAGCTTATTCATGCTTAATCTGCGATATCTTTTTTCACCTCTGACTTATCTTGATCTTTTTCTCTCTTTTCTAATTTCGTTTCTAATAGTGTTGAAAATGTAATTATTAAAAATAGAATTTAATCAGAATAAATTTTTGTTTAACAAATTAATAGTACGACATTTGAAAATAATGTCCTACTCTTTTAATGAATTTTCAGCCATTCTTTGATATACGTCTGTTTGTGTCAAACATGAGTTACTGATGTGCTAAAAATTATAGGTTGTTGTATGTATCTTTCTGGTTTTTTTTTTTTCTTTTTTTTTTTTGCGGGATTTAATGAGTAATTGTTATCCACATATATAATTAAAGAAAACGCATTGACACTTTTTTGGTGATATTTTTAAAATCTTGTTTGTTACGAATTATCTATCCGGCGATATATTTCACTCCTAAAATGATTCGTTATTTGCAGAAGTTAATACGATCGGCAATTCCGGCAATTGCTGGAGATGATATCGCAATGTCAACAAGAACCGAAACAACACAATCAGTGGTACCATCCATGGATATTAGCATGACTTCCGTTAGCTCATTGGGGTCGTCATCTATCCTCGATCATTCCATGGTTAATTTCATAATTAATTTCATAAATTAAACAATATGATAGATTGGGATGAGAAAGTGAAGGAAATTTTAATGGTTAATATCGTTACTTAAAAAGTATTCAAAATATTGGGAAACTTTTGCCTTGAACAGCTTCTATTATTATTATTTAATTGCTTAAGCTTTTTCAGTAAGCTAATTTTAATTGTAATTCAGTTGTTTTTGATAATTGTTTTTTCTTTGTTAATAGTTTAATTTGAAAATTTCCTGAGAAATGTGCAAGAATTTGCATTATCGTTCTAGAAGATATAAATAATATTCCGGATAGTGGTGATATAGAGTAAAGAGGAATTTTTTGATATTTAAAGAAGAAAAAGGAACAGTTGAAGAATAGCTGGGAAACGGTTGCAAAATTTTTGCCGCAGTTTGAATGTTATAAATAGACTTGTACGTCATAGTTATGGCAGTTACAAAAATACAGATACCATAGTTCATATGTAAATATACTGATATAATATCAATTGATTTTCATTTTAACAATCATATTTACAACAATCATATTTGCTGGCCTTGGGAATCGATGTAAAATTGTGAGAAATCAAAAATCATTTGATACAAATGAAAATTGTTTAATTTCTTATCAGTGGTTCATCTGATTTCGACTGTGACACTTGTAGTCTCAAACTGTTTTATTATTCTCTTTTGTGGTTGTGATAAGTGATGTCATGATCGATTGTTCGGATTCGTAGTGATAATGACAACGAATCAACTAGTTTCAAATACCTGCATTCATATAATAGATATCTTTAAACAATCTTTGACACTGTCTTATATATTTTTCTGATTGCATCGGCTTCTTTTTTAATCAAATTTTTCCTTTATTAAAATATTCTTATGAATTTGATCAGCTGCGCTTAAAATGAAAAATCTATTGAAATATTTTGTATCTCATGATGGATCGCTCCCTGCTGGATCTAGAATTTTTTTTTCGATAATGTATTAATTCTAAAAAAATTTTTTACTATTTAATGTTAATTTTCAAATAGAACAACTGAAAAGTCATAATTAAGATGTAGAAGAAAAATTTTATTGACAAAATGAATTATTATTTCTCATTAATTTGTGATTTATTACAAAATTCATTTCTGTTAATTGAAATTAGAAAATTAATTAATCATCTCACATTCATAGTTTATAAAAATCGGATTGCCCATGTCATCAGCAATATTCTTCTAATTATCTGACTGGAAAGTTTTATGGAATTCGGGTCACTTGGAAGTGCCTTAATCTGTTCACATTTATTTTCAATATTTCTAAGCCAAGTTTTTAAACCTTCCAATTGCTTGATTTTTTGTTCTCGACAATTACTAAAGCAGGGGAAATTCGCAATGAAATTGAAAAAGGTGAATTAGTTTTGAAATGTCATTCATTGATCAATGAAATTTGTAGCTTTTTTTGCATTCTGCAGTACTTACAGACTGGTATTTATCGTCAATGAGAGCCAATTTAAATTTATAGATAATGAGTGGCAGTTGGAATAGTGATGCGATGGTCAATTCACAAGCAACTTATACAATTACCGCGCCGGTATTTACTAAAATCATCGAAAAAATTTTTCTTTTTTTGTTTCCGTTAAATAGATTGTTGTATAATGAAAAGATAAAGAATAGAAAGTATAATAGATCAATTGTTAACAACAAAATATAGAAAGTATTAACTTTCATGATAGACTTCATTTAGCTTAATCTCGATGATGATTTTGAATAGAAAATTTGTTTAAAGAAGTATATATGCAAAATTAATGGTTAATAGTTGAAATATCAGAAAAAGATTCAATTCTGCAAAACAAAATTCCCAATTTCTTTGTCGTTGTTATTAGAGATTTTTCGAAACTAATGTGGCTAGTTCGTTCCATTCCTGCTTGAGTATCTAAGTTTGTGTAAAAAATTTCATCTTTTGTGAAGTCAAATCTGGTCATCTTTGCTCGATAGTTAGCTGGAAACACGAACAGAATTCATTTGCAGAAGGCCTATAAAATACCAAAATTTTATTAAATAAGAAATTTAGAAAAATCAACATCTCTATTCTTGACAGTTGTCGAATGTTAAAAATTGCTGTTATCAAAAATTTCATTTTCTTTTAAAAGATTGCTTATATCTCTTTCAGAAATCATAATCTTATAGATAATTTTAAAAGAATTAAAGTACTGATTGATTTCTTGTTTGCTTAACTGTATTTATGGATTACTTTGGATTATGGATTACTTTAAAAAGGAAAATTCAGATAGGCCGAAGTCATTACCAGTTGCTGGAGGAAATCGAATGTCCAAGCGAGCTAATTGAAGTTGACGACGATGTGCCACATCTACCGTGTAAGCTTCTTAATTACAAAATTATTTCCAATTGATTCATCGTTCAGTGCAAATTTTACAGTGGATATAGCCATGCCAAAAACTTATCATTGTTGCAAAATTTCCGAGCAACATAATTTAATCCTTTTAAATTTTCAGAGAGTTTTGAGAATTAGCTTTTAATTTTCTCCGAATTTTTTAAAAATCTGGAATTTTTTAAATGACTTTGATTTGTCGACAAAATATTTCGATAGTACTTAACTGTTGCTGCTCAAGAAACTAGATGATTTAAAATTGCTGCGGCACTTCCTAAGCATTTAAAGAGGCATCCAGGCATTTAAAGTGGACGAAGGTAGTCATATTTATGACGCCTTGATGAATTGATACTATGCTGAGAAGGACGAAAAATTAGACCAATTATTGAAGGATATTCGAAAACTTTTTTTTTTTAAATCGAAAATTTTGAGTGCAGCGTTCTTATCCAGGCAAAATTTTTGCAATGCTGACAAGTATCCCAGCTATTTAAGTTTTAAAATTATTAGATAATACTGTGAGTGAAACCTAATATTTAATTTTTGTTTTTGCAGTGAACACTAGTCTAGTTCTCGAAGAATCTCGTATCGGAGTTGATCGTCTTCCGGTCGTGGATGACAATTTATCCACTCCATTAGTGGAATATACTCCTAATACTGATTCTCAGCAGTGTCAACAACACCAGGCTCACATGCTGGATAACTGTGCGAATCATTGCCTTGCTTATCAGGGCAGGACGGATTTATCTGCTGAACTTGCAATTAGTTTACCAGTAACACAGCTGATTCATCCCAACATATTGTCGAATGGGTCAGAATTTCCTCAACAAATAACCACCCCATTATCACCTGCCGAGAGGGTATCGTCTAGCATGAGCATTGATTCTACAATATCGGACGATGTCACCGTTAACGCTCATCCACCTTCGCTTGACCCGTTGGAACAGCAACGAAAATCACCACATCTTGCATTCCTTCCTGAACAGAAAGTGTCATCTGCAACGTTTGTAAGTTATTGAATTCTACATCAAAATATTTTCTCAAATACATGGTTATGGCAATACAATTAATTCATTCCTTTTCCGCATGCTGTGTCATGCCTTGATACCTTTTCCAAGTTAATAAATTTAATTGACCATGCGACTATAATTAATTGATTTGACATTTGAAGAAATTTTCAATCTAGAATCTTAGACGTTTTGACCATTTCTTATAGACAACAAGTGCGGACGCAGCGGAACAAGAATCAAGCTGTTATAAACCGCTAACGAAAGCACAGCCGGAGGAACATTTACAGCATAAAGGCATAACAACAGAAAAGCCGGAAAATGTAAGAAAAGAAGGGGAAAAAGAAAGGCCAAAAAAACCAAGGCCGGTAAGTATCAATTTTCGGATACTGGAAAATTTCATAGCAGGCTTACGGAATCTTTTTCTGTTTGCACATTTCTCAAATAAATGGAAAATTTAACGAAAAAGGTTGCAAATTTTAGCTATCAATACGGGAACTCCAGAATGCGCCAGTACCAGCAAGGCCTCCAAAATCGAAACCACCTTCTAAATCACAACTACTAATGGCGAAGCTCAAGGCAAGCATTGAAGCTGATAAACTGAAACCTAAAAAGGATGTAAAATCAAAACTTCATGATATGTTGATAGTACCGGCAACTGTTCGACGTGTGCAACCGCAGATGACTGCTGATGGAAATGATGGTTGGTTTTCTGAAGTAAAACGATGACCTAACTTTTATCATGTGAGCACATCACGTGCGTATTTTTTTTCAATTTTAAAACTATGAATGGAAGTTTTGCAATTTTCGCTGGGCGAAATAAAATTCTGGGTTGGATGAGAAATGTGGATTGGGTTTAGATGTGTGGACTGAGTTGGGATGTGTGGATTGAGTTGAATTGAGTGCATCGAGTTAAGGTGTGTGCGTTAGTTGGAATCAAGCTTGTGTTTCCAAGATGGTTTATAGGTTGTTTCCCAACACCACTATGCATAGGTGGAGCATCTTTGTCAAGATGCACATGGTACTGCATTTATTGCATAGCCATTGCATACGGTATTGCTATCAGCAACTAAGGCCTCGATGTTGTTCGGTGATAAAAAATATTGATAGACATTATTTTAACACAGCATTTTTAGTTGCTCTGGAAATGATAAATTGTTTAAATTTTATATCTTAATTTTTGTATTTTATATCTTAATTTTTGTATTCTACACTATTAAACTTCATCAAATAAGTTTACATTTAACTTGTTTTTGTTGATAATTGCAATTTGTGTGCGAATGTTTACGCCCATAGATCCATCGACCATTGAAAGCATTAGTGATGGCGGTAACTGCAGTGGCAGTATGTAATTCTCTTTAGTATTGCAACACTAGCAAAAGCAGATGAGTTAGAGAACATCTGTGTATCATTATTGTTCGAGGTTAAAGGTCAGATGACTTTTTCCTCTTTAGTGCTTTTTTCCTTTCTTGTCAGCGAACAATATTTTTAATTTTTTTCCTCATTACTTTAGCAGTTTTTGAAACATTTTTTTCTGTGCAATTCTGTAAAATTATAAAAATCGAAAAGTTGCATTTTTGTAAAAAGAGCCATCGATTTATATCCTGTTTCTTTGCATTTTCAGTTGCGTATTTCACATCTTAAAGTGTCAACGATCTGCACAAAAAATACTAAAATTGATTTTATTTTTATTTTCACCTATTTTTTAAGAAAGTCTTCCATAATCTTATGTCTGATCTATCGTGTGAAAATTTTAAAAGTGTTAATTTTTCCCGGTATTGTTAGTCGTTAATGTTTCAAATCCTTTGGTTTCAAAAATTTATTTATTCTTGAAGAACCTTCTAATCCTCTTTGCTTTGATTTATCAAAGAAATGATCTGTTTTAATCATAAAGTGAAATTTATATTTACGAATTCAGACCTCTTTTTGACCAGCTGATTATCTGAAGCATCATTTTTTGCAATGAACTTCACTTAATATCTTTTTTTTTTTTTTTTAATGAAAAGAAATATATTGCATATATAATTCAATGGGACCGGATCGTTTCCGTTTGGCACACTAATGAATCGCAGTTTTTTCCTAAGCCTAAGACTGAAGGACTTTACATGCTAAGGACACAAATGGGAATGCATTAATTAGCACATATGGGAACCTCATGTTGTGTTATTTTCATTACTTGCCATATCTCGCCGAAATTATAAGCTCATTTAAACTCCTTGGCTCTTGATCATTCTGACATTAGTTTTGTCTCAGAATTGATAATCTTTTGCTGTTGTTATTGTTGATATTGTTGTTTTGTTTAGAAAAATTTCTCATCTACCTTTTTACTCTCCCTTTTAGTTCAAATTAATTTAGAACAAAATTCAACAAATTAAAATTACTTCAATTTTCATTTATTTTGTTAGAAAAGACGAACTTTATAAAGTGAATTTGTTGGAATAATCGAATTTTTTTGTATACAGTGATCCATTCGTTCATTGTTGCTTTATGAATTTTGTTTTATTTTATGGAACTAGTTTTTTTTCGAGAAAACTTTTTTCTTTCAAACAATTCTACAAGAATTATTTTTTTCTAAATGAAATTTATTCTATAAATTTGCGATATGCAAACAACGCTGTTTAAAATATAATTGCTATAGTTGTGAAATAAATTTCTTTTTAATGTTTCATTCCTACCCATTGTTCTCTCTCGTTTTTGTTTACTTAGCATGTTTTATTATATAATACATGAAAAGATAAACAAAATATTTTCCCCTAATGTTTTTCACTTTTCCTAACGCATTCAATCCCTCCGGCTATTTCGAAATAGCTTTCTAATTAGTAACTATCATAATGTTTAATCTCATTTAATGGTTCCCATTTTTCTAAACTCTAAACTTTTCTCATTATCTTTTTGAAAAAAAATTTCTCTCCTTTTCACTGGCATAATTATCTTTTGCTATTAAATTTCTTTCCTTTTCATTGATATAATCATCTTTTGCTATTTACTTCTTGAGTATGATGAAAGTGTATTGAAAAGATTTCTTCGCATAGGTAAGATAAAGCTAAAAGAGAAAGTGGGATAGCAATACTAGCTTTCTTGAAAATTATTGTTTCTTGGCGGAGAAATGTTAGTATAAACATTGTCGTTGATATCATAAAGTTTTGATAATCTTATTTAAACTTCTCTTGAAGGATTTCCATTTCTGAAATAGACGAACAAATGGATGAAATGTAATTAAAAAGTTATGGATTTCAGAAATGATAAAAGAAGTTATGAATTTTAGAACTGCAAGTTTAAATATCTCAGAAAAATTCATTTTTTTTTTTTTTTTTTGCTTTTTGTATACATTACTTGGTAAAAGAAAGTAAAAAAGAATAAAAAAATTAAAGAATGGAATTTTCTTTTTGTCGGACAAAAGCTTTTGTTATTTAGCAAGAAGTTTTTAAAAAATTGCTCTTTTATTTAAAGATTGCGAGAAATTTGTAAAAAGTATCATTGCTTTAATTACTGGTTGTACATGTCTTTTTCTGACCAAAATGTCAATCATTGAGATTTTAAATAACCTTTCATCGTCATTCTTATTCTATTTTATCCCTCATTTCAATTATTTATATTTTTCGAAATATGAATTTAATATGAAAGTTTTCGAGTTTGCTAACCATTGCTTTAGCACAAACAAATTTTATGCCAAATTGCTTTAGCATCTAACACTAACTGGGAGCTATACGAGTGAGCCACAAACAAATTTTATGCCAAAGTCCCCAAGTTGGATTTCTTCGTCTTCAGCTTGATGATATGAGACATCGCCCACTTACTAATGTCTAAATTGAATTTTTTCATGAAGCTAATGTCTAAATTGAATTTTTTCATGAAGAATACTTTTGGGCGTCGTAAATATTTTCGATAGGTCGTATTTAGTGTAGTTGCAAAATTGACTAAGTGATATGTGATGGCCAAGACTGCTAAACTTCACAAGACTAAATTTCTTTCCTCCTCCATCACATTTTCATGTTTTGCGCTTTAGGGTCTAACATATCTTTTATTTATTGTTGTTTGTAACATTTTTCCAGTGTTTATTTAATTGAATCATTGAAATTTCCCGAGCATTTCAATTAACATGTGATTAACAATCAATAAAAAGAAAGAATGCAAAAAATTATAGGATTTTTCAATTATTTTTATCTATCTAATGCAACATTTCAATTATTTTTTATTTAATTGCTTGTAATTTGTTTAGATTATCAGTAAATTTATCGATTAATTCATGAATTTGATCAGATCGAAAAATAAAATTCAACCGGCAGATCAGTTAGCCTAGTCTACCAAAGATTAATTATGTCATTAAGATAGCAATTTTGAAACAAGGAAATAGTTAAGAACAGTATAAATTATTTTACTAAATGTCTAACTTACTATATTAGGTCTTATATTCTTCCAGTATTTACTGCTTTGTAACATTATTACTTCAGTCTAGACGATTTATTCCAAGCTATTCATTGATTACTGATTATCTCCTTTTACTGATTAGCTCAAATTTCATCCTTCTACAACTACTACTTGGATTACATTATCGATCGAAGTACATTCCAGTGAAAGTTCATTTTCTTGCACTTCTTCACACCCATTCATTTCTCTTATTCTTGATTTTTCACAGAGTATACATTACTCAAGAAATTGATTGGAACTTTTAATTTATTTGTTGCTCATTTATTTTTGTTTCATTCTTAGAGAATCTCTTGAGTTGATTATCATGTTACATTATTTCTTCTCGTTTAGCTCTTCCTTTTTTTTTCTTTCAGATCATCAAGTTAATCTAATGTAAATTCTCTACTTTTAAATGCATTAATTTTGAAATACTAAATAAAGAGAATTGCTGCTATTATAATTACTTATTCTGAAATTAAATTGCTGTATAAAAATAATTTTAATATTTTCATTTTAAAATTTATTCATTTAATTGTTTCATTTTACCAATCATTTATCTCCATATAATAAATAATTCAATACGAAGAATTTTGATTCTTTCTCTTTTATACGCTTTTTAATGATTAAATTTATAATTTCAAGTTTGGTTTGTATATTTTATTCTTTTTTTTTGTGTAGGAGAAAAGATGTCTCCTGATCAAGAAAACAAAAAGGTAACTCAACCGTCGTCTCCAAATGCGAAGCGTCGGCGGAATGAGGCGTTGAAAACGATAAATTCACGAATACGGCCTGGACGACTTCAGTCATCACAACAACTTGATACCGCAGTGACGACTACACCACGACCAGCTGCAAAATCAAAGCAGTTATCGGTTCAACCTAAAACTGTCCAGAAAGGTAGCATTTATTTTGTTGATAATAAGAATATGGGCAACTTCACTTAAAGAAACTTTATTTTCAAGTTTCCCATCAGTCAGGTACTGCATGGATTCATTGTGTTCCAGTTTCTAAATTTCCGAGTAGATGTAAATAAAACTTGAGTTATATACTTGACATCATCTTCAGTTTGTTGAAATTGTATATTTTGTTTTGTGATCGTAGGTTCAAAACTCAATTGTGCTGAGACTTCATATGAATTAGAAGCAGCTTCTTACAAAATGTCATACAATACATTATATTCTGGAGTTTATAACACATAATTTACGCACATTAGAGATAGGTCAAAATTTGAATCTTGATATTACCAGCAAGGTATGTTGTTAGGTTAAAGACTTGTTGTAACTTTTTTTCTAAGATACAAAGCAAAGGCCAAAAGAGAAAAAGTTTGAGAGATGAATTTTACTGTCCTTAATATAAAGTTGCCGGAATTTGTGTTAACAAGTTGAGAATGAGGCAAAGGGAGCTTAGGCTAAGCCTGTTTTCCTGACATGTTTTTTAAAATCGCAAATAATTTGTTTGCTTTTTTGCAATGTTATTAGATATTATTTTTGTCGCCTTTCTAAAGGTTATGAAATAAACCAATTTGAAATTTGATTTATTCCTTTCTTAAATTTTCACTTCGATGTCTTCACTTTTGTCAAGGCCATTATAATAATTTTTAATTTCCAATTCAATCACATATTTTTATCCTGCTATTTAGAAGTGACAGTTATCGGATACTTTAAGTATTATCTCTAAACTTTGTGGAATTTCATTTTTTTTTTTTTTTGTTTTTGATATATTTTACATAAAATTTGAAATTTTTAAAAGCTATTGAAAATGTGGAAAGTTGTTCAAATAATTATATTCTAAGTTTTTTTGAATGGAACTTTGAAAAGAAAAGCTACAAATAACTGCTATACTTTAGGTCCACTTGCAATGCGATCTGAAAAGTTGAAAAAAGAAGCTTCCAAGGAACTTCCCGTTGCTCCGTATCCTAAATCAGTGATTCAATCATCAAGCATTTCCAGAGCAGAAGGTAAGTGTTGATTTTCTTCTGGAAGTTAACTTTTATCGCAAACTGAGTTATGTGTGATGTCTCATGTTAAATATTTGGGTATCATATTACTCCTTGTTGAACAACCTATAAGCTCACCGGTATAATATTGCATGAATGGGTGTAATAAATTTGATCAGTTAAATATTTTACGGAAAAAATGTTGGTAATTGCAAATTTCTGTTTGCTTGTGTCCCGAATTTAAATTATTATTTTAAATATAAGGGCTATTTTCCCGTCTTCGTAACTCGTTCAGTTTTTTCTTTCTAATTCTAACAAATTGATTCAATTTCTACGCCTGTTAATTTGATAAAATCCAAAGTTTCTACTTTATGTTGCATAAATAGGAAAGTCATTGAACTAGTCTCTTTATTGGTTTCGAAATTATTATAAATTGTGCAAAACAAGCTGTTTAGTTGAATTAGCAGCTAAAAATCTTCCTCGTGTTCTGCTATACTTAGTTAATTTTCTTACTAAAAGATTGAAAATTGTTATCACTTTAATTATGGCTAGTCGATGGGTAATTTACGTGTTACAAGAATCTGAAGCTGGAAAAAATTTTGATGATGCTCTTGAGGTATTTCCTCGATATCCTTTCTGATTATTCCAATTTCCATGATCTGTTTGTTTTTACGGTCTTTTTTTACGATTTTTTACGAACTGTTTTTTACGATCAAATTCCGTTGTATCCTAAATGCAGACATTTCTAGTTTCGATTAAATTATCTGAATTTGTTCCGGCTCACCCTTAAATCTGCTTTGACATCTATCTAATAAGTTAAGCTCATTTTCCCTTTTGCCATCGTTGAATCTTTGAAAGATTATACTTAATATGATTCCAAAACTATTTATTGTTCCTTACAATGAAATATGTGAGCAAAAGAAATATGAACATCATTCCAACAGTTCCATCAGTTCCAACAGTATCTAAGCTTAATGATCCGAAATTTGCACCTTGCAAATTTTACTTCATATATTTCCTTTGGAGCATACAATTTTGTTGCAGCCTTTGGGTTTTTACCCTTAATTAAAATTTGGCATTAGAAGTTCTCAATTACACTCAAATTTTTGATGCTTTTTCCTCAAATGAAGTACTATAGCGATTTTTGCAGTATCGCGTTCCAGTTCATCCACCTCATCTGGATTACATTCATCAATTAAAGTTCGTAAATCCGGAAAGCAGCTTACTCCAATAACTATGGAAGCACGCCGAAGTCAGTATCAATTAGCTTATTGGTTATAAATTGACTTTTTCGTTTCAACTGCGTTTATTGAAAATACCAACAAAATACCAGTTTAGCTGTATTCAGGAATTGTAAAACGAAATTTGCTTCGTAATGAAAATTGGAAATTGTGCTTTTGAAAAATGGCGATCTTGTTAGGCCATAAATGTAACTGGGATTCTAATTTTTTCCTAAGCTAATAACTCACCTCCAAATCCTTTCAGCTTTTAGCTCTTTGCATATTGCAAAATTTTCTTTTGATACCATCAGTGCTTTTCTTTCTGCAAAAAATGAAAGTTTAGTTTGTTGATACTCTGAGTAGTATTACTGTAGTAAAAGATGTAAAATTTCTGTTGATTGAGAAGAAGTCTAAACTTATTTTGCTAATTAATAAAAATGCTGTAGTATTTGGCACAATTCGGAATCCTGTAGAATTTGACATTCTCATGATTATTTCAATCACTACAGTCTTGAATTTCTTTTTTTTGAAGACTTTAAGTGGAAAAGGAAATTTTTGATGACAGATTAACAAAATGTAAATCAATATTTAGTTCCAGAAAGTAAAGGCTATCATTTATTAGACGTACTGCTCAAGCTTAATCCACTTTTCGGATGCTCTCCCATTCTGAAATTAAAGTATAAAATTGCTAGGTCAAATTTCATCATACTTCTCAAATTTAAATTAAGCTGTAGCATCCTTGGCGAAGTTGTATTTATGTCGACAAATATTTGTTATTTTTGAACCTGAAAGAAATGAGCAATCACCAGTTATTTTATAGTCTTTGTTTTTGAAAGGCCAAGGTTCGTATTTCAAATTTATTAAGAAGTCAGACTTTCAGATGTAATTTGTTATTTACTTAAAAAAGTTTATTTTTAGATGATGCTTTCAAATTAAAGAGATTAACAGATGCTATTCGTGGATTTGACGTTCTTGCTGTTGTCTTTGGCCAGCAAATTCAAAAGGTATTGTCTTGCTTTTTTCTTCTTTGTTTACTCTATTAATTAACTTTGATCAGGTAGTAGAAATCCAAAACTCTTCAAGAACTATGTTCAGGATGAGCTCTTTATTAGCTTTATAATCTTAGGTAGGGACTTGAGTTGATTTTAAAATTATCTATCTAGTTTTAAAATTCTGAAGGAAAATGTAGTTCATTTTGAAAACATAAAACTGAAGTGAAATGAAATCACTGGAAGTCATTCCTTAATTTTTGAAATATAAAGGAAAATACTTGAAGTTTGATTTCATTCTTATTTATCAATCACCGATTTATAACTTTTCAGCGCAATGAAGAATTACATGCAGCACTTGAACAAAATAAGAAATACGGTGTGCTTTTGGCTTAAAACTAATTTCAAGAGTTTTGTTTAAAAATCGTGAAATTTAATCTGAAATAGATTTGTTGTCCAAATCCTTGGCTTCTTTACACTGATCCTTAATATTCAAAGATTTCGTAAATAATCGTGGAAGGAGAACCTTTTAAATGCTAAGTTTTTATCACATGTCACAAAAGCCTAGCATTCGATAAAGTAAATTTTCTTTAAGAGAAGAATTGTTTCATAAAAATTTTAAATTCTCTGAAGTTATACCAACGGTCATTTGTTTCTATTAATGTCCATTAATTATGATGATTCATCATCGAACGAATTTAAAATTTTGTGAGCAGAGCTGAATGGATGAGAAGTCATGGTTCAAGTTATTCCAACAATCGCTAATTGAATGTCCAACGATAAAACGGAAAATTTTCTTTCTGATCTTTCTGATTCAGCAATTAAATTTATTACAGTTTGAGTTAAACTTTGCATTAATTTGTGGAGCAATGTGTTGAAGTTATTAAAATCATACAATTATTAGAATTGCAATGAGTTTGTTATATTCTTGTATAGGTAGAGACTTTAGCTAAAAATTTGAGTAGATTATTTTATCTGTTTCAATAATGTATGGATAAAAAGATTAGTTTGAATTTGAGCACTAATTTACTTACGTTAAGCTCATGAGAAGTAATTTAATTCTATTGTCTTCAGAATCTCACGTTAAAGCACTGGAAGCCAAGTATGAGGAATTAGTGATAGCGGTGAAGATCGATTATAGTCGTGAAATTGAAAATGGTTTGTTAATTTTTTCCAGTCTTATTCAAATTTCAGTAGAAATCGTTCGCATTAACTTTAATTTATCGATGAAAAATAAAAAATTGACAAGGACATAATTCAGAACCTGTCATCGTTCTCCTTTTCCCATCTCTATTACAGAATTACAAACTCTGAAACAGTAATATTTCCGAATGGTTATCTAATGTTGCAGTCTCTGATGATGAATTCATCGACTAGTACTTTTCTTGATACTGATCTTCAATATCCAACACTTAGTATCATAAAACGATCCCCGAAGTCATTATATTCCTTCGGGATTCTTTTAGTGTTTTTCACCGTTTGTGCAGCTCGAAACTGTTTAATCAGTCTTCAGTGTTTTCCAACTGAATACTCAAAAGATAATAGTTTAATATATTTTTGAAAAGTTTAGCAAAGTTTTGTGAATAGAAGAAAAAGAAAAACCATTAAGAAATAGTTTGAAGAAATAAAAGTATTTTCACTCATAGTCTAACCTTCTAAAGCATTTTCAATATTTTCTATTCAAAATGTTTTACCTTTAGTATCCAATTTGAAGGATTATTGGGAATTTTATTTAAATCGTTTTTGTAGGTGATTCATTCTATGTGACACTTCACTGTAATACGTCTTTTTATTCGTTTTCTCTATGATTCTTTCGCTCCATCTATTTTGAAGACCTTGAAAGCAAGTTATTTTCGGGCTGTAAGAAAAAAAAAATTTGTAAAATTAAGGACATAATATTTTTTCTACTTTCTTTGAAACATTGAGTTTTTTACTTAAATTTTTCTTTTATTTTTTTGCCGATGTTTTTTGTTTATAGAAACAGGCAGATCTACTAGGTGGAAAATTTGATTTTAATGAAAAAATTCGAACCCTTGATTGGAAATAAATTAGTTCACTGATTCTTCGAAATGACCGAGAAGTGCCTTCAAATGTGATCATAAATCTATCGAGGAAGACTGGAGCAGATTTGTGGAGCCAGAGTAAATGGCTATTAGTGGCTCTTTTTTGGACATTTTATACTAGTCACTTAAACTGGATAAAGACTTGAGGAATTCATTAAAGATATAAGGAAAGTAACGGTCTGATGGATAGGTTATAACAAACAAATTAAACAGTCATATTAAATTTGTTCATTTTTCTTTCTTTACAAATATTTGAGCTGTTTTTAACAAAGTATCGGATTATGTTTACTTCTGAAATGGATGTTTTTAATTTGTTTGAAGGAAAATAATTTTTTTCACATAAAAAGCGAACAAATTATTCAAACATTCGGCCTTTCTTTATCAGCTGCGTAAATCTGTCCAATATCACCTATCGGTGACATGTAATGCTGCGTCACCAATCTTTTCGCGTATCCTTTTACATGTAATGAAAATTTCAGTGACGAAATGACTAATTAAATTGCAAATGAAAAGATCAATTTACAAGCAAGAGAGAGAAGTGGAAATCCCAAAATGACTTTTTAAGTGATCGCCGATCGGGATTTTTATTGTTTTAATGAAAAGCACCATCCAAACATCAAGGAGGCATAACTGAAAATTTTTTTGACTAGCAATTTTTCGTTGAGCTGTTGAATGGACAGGTCATAAGAAAAAGAATTATATCAGTTTGAATTTCAAAAAGCATGAACGTTTCAATTTGAAAAAGCGTCAATGTTTGAATTTGAAAAAATGTGAATTGAAATGAACTGTTTGTCATATGTCTTCAGAATCACTGTTTGCCTGTTGGTTTCGTATTTCAATCTTTTCCGGGAATATTTGGGATTTTCGTGTTTAAATATCACATATGGAATCTTCTTTTCATTTTTTTGATGAAGAAGTAGCAAATACTAATGGACGAAATATTAACTTTCTCATCAAGTATTTTTAGAATTTTTAAGTTTCGAACGATTTATTTATCAAAATGACCAAGTAGAGATTATGAAGATTTATGATATTCTAAAGAGGGAAGGCTTGAAAGTATCAAGGACACGACCTTCTTTGGCTCATAAATTTAGCAGTTCAGTAGTATTTTTATTGTTAGATTTAAAATTGATTGTTCTTTGTATTGTGAAAATAAAACTGCATTTCTATTTGTCTATCTTTAAAAACTTGCAAGCCAAGCTGATTTTTTTGATTCTATGCTTGGTAATCAGTAATATATTTGATCTTGTTCTACCATTATCTTTTGACCTTTTATCACGAATTTGCAAAAGGACAACAAAGTTGCTAATTACGTTTAGGACATGTTGTATCTTCCTTTCTATTCTAATACTGTTTCATATCCTCCAAATACTATTTCATCTTCTTTGCAAGGGAACGATAAGAGAGAGAGGTTGAAAGGAAGAAGAAGACAAGAAGAAGGGGTAGGGATCGTTTTTGGGGGTCTTATCATTTTGTTCATTAACAATTCTTACTTTCTTCGAATGTTATTGCGCTTTGTGTGACACCCTCATTTGGATCAAACTTCTACCATCCGAAAGAAACGCCTCTCTAGGCTAAGGCTTCTCATACCTCATTCATCATTTTCATACCTACATATC
This sequence comes from Mansonella perstans, assembly GCA_037074765.1. Classification (NCBI taxonomy): domain Eukaryota; kingdom Metazoa; phylum Nematoda; class Chromadorea; order Rhabditida; family Onchocercidae; genus Mansonella; species Mansonella perstans. Next base: position 201,956 of record JBAMDO010000572.1, read on the forward strand.
CTATCAATATCCTGCTGAAAGATGCCAATATTTTGTGTGATACCAAATGTAATACGCCTGAAGACTCCTGGCCTTGTTGTGTTACCATTTATTTTAATATCATTATTTTCATCCATAACAATTTACACCATTCTGCTGGCATGCACTACAACTATAGTATCATCTACAGTACCAGTCACTCTTCTGCAATCCCCAACTGTTCTTTTGCCTATTTTCATCATTTTCATATTTCTGGTCATTTTACTTGCAGCGAATCGAAATCATGAAGATCAATTAAATTTGGTGAAGAAACGATACGAAAAGCAGGTATGTAATAACTTTTTTTTCATGATGAAAATGCTGGCCTATAATGTAATTACTATACCTACAATAAGCTCAGTCAAAAATTGAAATCAAAATTTTCAAAATATTTTTTAAATTAAAGGTTGCATTTTCCGACTGGACAGTGTAATATGTTCATTTTAATTTGAAATTTAATTGTTTTTTTTTCCTTTTTTTGTACGACGGAGATACTGAGAAGGTATTGAAGAATTATTAAGATAATCTTGAATATCTATAACAGTGGGAATTGAAATGAGGTTGTTTAAAACAACAGAAAGCAGTAGAACGGGTGAGATGGCTGGGAATTCTTCAAATATTAGTTAGCAAATGAAGAAATGTTTTATCGTTGCAATCTCCATTTTCCGCTCCGTTTATGGCAGTAGTTTCGAAAACTGACCCAAACATCCTGCAAGATATGATCATTCGTGTTGTATGCCACGATTTCTATGTATGACTGGCCTCATTTCTAGGCAAATTTGTTGTTGTTAGCGAAAAATACCAAAAGATGGGCTCTTATCTACCGTGAAACTTTGTGCTCGGGGAAAAGAACATATGCGAAAAAATTAAGCAAATTTAATTAGGAGTTCTACAGAAGTTGCAGACTGTTTTTCATTTCTTCATTATAATTAACGGTTCATTTTCATATGATTAATTTAAATATGAATTTTAGTGATCCTAAAACTTTGTGATTGCCGCATTTTTAAATTCCTGAATTAAACTTTATCAGACACTGATATTAATTGTGTTACAATCAAAAAATGCTTTGAGAAGAAAAAATTTTAATTTTATGACGATTATTCCTATATGACCCCCTGACAGATTTCCTGAACTTTTTTTAGAAATTTGTTTGAATTAAATCCAGACGAAATGGACCGTTATGTACAGCAATCAAAATAGAGAAGGGATTGTCCTTGTGCAGGCTGGGAGGATATTTCTTTCAAAGTAGTTACCAGACTTTAGTGATCGGATGGATCAAAGAAAAATAGTTCTGTTTATCGAAAGATACTAATTATGAATTTTGAAGTAATTAGGTAATTAACGCATGAATTGCACGTGAATTTTGAAGTTTAGAACAATATATATTCAATTTATAAGCGCCCATAAATTTTGTCTCTTCATTTATACGATTAGAATTTAAAGTAGTTCTTATTTCGTGCGTTTATAGTTTTGTTAATTATTTTCATCAATTTATTTGTTTTATTTTCCATATCGATCTGTTTGTTTATTGGTGACCATATACTTTATCATCCTTAATCCTATAATTCTTAGCAAAAGTACTTATTTGTTGCAATGTTGATGTTAATAGTCTTGCAAGCTCTTAGTTAAATTTTCGAAAAATTGAATAATTTTTAACATAAAATCTTAGTTAAATTTTTTCGAAAAAAAAAAATTGAATAAATTCCAATTTTTTGTTTTATAACTTCAGTAAGATATTATTCTTTTATTAACGAAGTTGAACAAAGTATATTTGTTGAACTCGTTTATTCATTTAATTAATTTATTTATATTTATGTTTTAAAATATTATGTGAAAAACTTCGTTAGTAAATTTTATTATTTATGCAAATTTTGACCTGATCATGAGGAAAATAACACTTATACCTGGTGCTTTCTTACTTGGTCTAAATTATTTACTTACGCCTAGAAGGGTTTCTTTTTGCTGTATCTGAATATTGGTTATTATCGTTGTCGCAGGAGAATTATTAGGCAGAATGTTTACAGCTTTCAATGACAAACTGATAATTGGGAAGATCGGCTACAGTTAACATGGATTATTTTAGTTGGTGGAATGTAATGAAGAATTAATGCGAACATTAGATGAACAACGTTGTATTCATGAAGCAGAAATTGAACGCCTCAGTCGTTCCAATCAAATTCAGTGCTCTAATTTGGATAGCAAGTTAGCGGAAGCGGAAAAAGCTTTGGAGGAACTCAGTCGGGATAAAAAGAATCTTGAAGCAACACTAAGTAGAGATACAAATGAAAAAGTTGCGGTAAGTTTTTCTGGAAATTATTTCAATTTTGAAGATTTAATTCCACGATTAACTCTTTATATTTTTTATCTATTTTTTTTAATGATTTGAAGAAATAATAAAATAATATCTTTTCATTGGAACTTTAGTGCGATACCTTTGCGAAACAGTTTTCGATATTTTGAATTAATGTGAAACGGTTGAACGAAGTGTATGGGTTTCAAATGAGTTACAATTTCTCTTGTAATTTTAGTTAAAGATAAAATCTGAATTTTAGGAGCTGTCCAAAGAAATCAGCAGTTTGAATACGGCGTTGGAAATTAAATCAACAGAAATCAAAACGCTGCGACATTCAAATGCGAAATTGCAGCTGAAAGTGGAAGAGATTCCGTTGAAAGATATCGAAATAAGCAAGCTAAAGCATCGTGTTCATGAACTGAAATTACTGGTGGACCAAAAAACCAATACGGAGAAGTGCGTAATTAACATCATATTTCTCAAAAGTTACAAACATCCAGTACCAGGCCATTTAAATTTGATATTATAAAATTATATATTGATTCAATTTTCATAATGCTTTATTTTAAAATTCCAATCTTTGCAGGGTTTTGACATCCAGATTTGAAGAGTTACAGCGTTCTGCACGCAATCAGGCAGTAATGTCCGAATCAATGTTGAAAGAAAATGATTTATTGCGGTACAGAATTGAAGAAATGGAATCGTCTACATCTGAGGGAGAGCCAAACTCTGCAAAAACTGTCTCTGCAAGGTAAGTTGCGGAAAACTAAATTTTTGTTTGAATTTAACAAAAAAAAGACTTGCTTAAGATTGTGGTACGTAGTGCTAATTGACGTTCTCACTAAAATATGTTAATAGCATCAATTTGAGAATGATTTTTGAGTATTGATATTTGAAATGATATTTGAGAATGATTTGGCCTCTTTTAGGAGATATCGTACCCCGCAGTCAGCGAATGTTTCCTCGACTCGTTTATGTCAAAGCGAACAACGTCCTTCTTCTTCATCTATTTCACATAGATCTTCACAACGTATGGAATAATTTCACAAAAACATTCGTAATTTTTGAGCATAAGTTTGAAATTTAGCAGATAAATTAATGAAGTAAGTAATTGGTGAGTTAATTTATAGTCATCTTTGCCACTAATTGTTTAATTTTATGATATGCAATCATTTGCGGTGCATTCTACGATGTTCGAATGGTTGCATGTTTCATCTATCATCTATTTCTTTAAGCTTTACTTTCATTAAATTGATGAGATGACAAAAATTTTAAAAAGGACGAAATTAACTCAGAGCTTGTGTTTTCTCATTGTTGATTAGTTTTGACTGAACAGTGCTAGAAATGTTAAGACAAAAATATAAGAAAGTGAAGCAAAAGTAAATTCTGTGGATTCATTGACTCAAAAAAACAAATAAAAAGAACGACTTAAAATTGGAGATTTAGGAAGAACTCTTACCTATTGTTAATATACTTTAGGTGGTGATGTGATGAGTCGTTCAGTCATTTCGTTGTACCTTGAACAAGGTCGTAATCGGTTTGCTAAAGGAAATATTGATACCATTTATACACCAGAAGGAACATTCATAAGTATGTTGCTTATTACGTTTTCTGCAAATTTCCCGTAAATTCAGTGTATGATTTGTAAACAGCGATGTTTTAGCCTTATTGTATTTTCAAAGTTTTTTTTAAATTTAAATTTGTTGCAGCAAAAAATTGCGATTGCTCGCAAAGGTTGTCTTTTAGTGATCCAGATGATGCAGACGATGAAGGAACTCCTCACAAGTAAGTTATCATCTGTCATTCGAGGAGTTGAATAAAAGAAATTAATTATAGTGAATGTCAAGTGTCAGTGTGTAGCTTCAAAAAAAAGGACCACTTTTATTTTTAAGTTGTCAGTCAAAAGATTATGTTCGTCTGAGGAATGATATAACATAAATTTCGTGTTGCTTGGATTAAGTTGGAAAATTAATTTCCAAATATTTTCATTTAAAATTATAATATTGTGATTGAACTACGAAAAGCTAGTAATCTGGCAATCCAAAGTAGCGATCTAGAAAGCATTCTACTGAACCACTAATTTCACTGACGATACAATAAGTGCGAGATACCCTGATATAATCAATGTTGACTTGCTAATTGAGGAATATTTAAACTTTTTAGCTTTTCAGTGTCCGAACAAATGAGCAATCGTCAGTTTCTGGAGGCGGTAATTATCATGATACGGCATCAAGAACAGGGGGCACTGAAATAGATAGCGGTATATCAGTTTGAATTCAGATATCTTGCTGCCAATCGATCTCGTCCAAAAATTTTATTTTTGTAAATTATAGGTTTGAAAGTGTAAATAATTAAAAATATCTTGCGGGATTTCAGAAACACTCGGTCTATTTTATTAGTTCATTTTAAATTCTATGGGATCGCAGGAAAAACTACCTGTTTTATCTTATGACAAATTTGTGAACGAAAAATCTTTGTTTTCATTATTTTTCCACGACTATTAAAAACATTTGCAATTACTCGACCTTACTATGCATTCAATGAATGCTGTAATAAGAGCTAAATTTATAGATTTAGATTAAAAAGGAATGCATTTCGGACAATAATTCTCCAAACTGTTTCTAGGTTCAAAAAATCATTCTTAACATCGGTTGGGCTTTCATTTAGAAAATGGAGTCAGGGAAATTGTCCGTCTTCCAAATATTACGAAGAACAGAATCATTACTGCACCAGATTTACTATTCATTTATATAATTATTGATTTATTGCACCTGACATTACAAACTCAGGTACTATATTTCTTTAATTGCAAGATACATGTGACCTCTTTCCGTAAGCATAATTAGTGCTGCGAATTTCTCTGATGCCAAAAATGCCTCAATTTTGATTGATATATATATATGATTACATTATAAGCTGTTCATTGTGTAATATCGTTCTTGCGTTATTGTAAACAAATTTTCTCCTAGCAAAATTTTGATTGTTATATTTCCACTAAGCAACAATGTCGCTTATCATACAGTTGACATAAGGGCATCAATGAATTAGATGATAATCAATTTGACTGAATTTAATTGTGAAGCCATCAATAATTATACATTTCCTTCCATTAATTGTTGTTTGTTTTGTCATTATTCCTTGGGCTAAATTCTCGAAGATTGGAGATGAAATTTTCGCTCGTTTATTGCATCTCTGTCAAGTTTGTAAATTACGCTAACGTATGGACATAAGGATTTTGCTTCACTATAGTTCTGTGTAAGGTCGTCAATGTTACCTATTGCAAAAATTACAAAAAATTGATTATTGGATTATTTAAAATTTTGTAATTCGAAATATTAAGGAGAAAACAGGAGTGTAAAAGAAATGAGAGAATAAAGTCTTTAAACAGTTCACGGGAACAATATTAAAAACATCTTTTCAAAAAATGTTAAATTAGAAAAGAAAAAGATTATCACGAGATCAAATCTAATTGCAATCAAAATGTGAAGTATATGCATATGTAAGTCAATTCAGTTGGAATGTGTGAAGAGAATTCAAATTTTCAATGTTTATAAGAGCATAAGTCTTTCGATAGTGGACAACCATTGGGATGATATTTATAGAACCAGCAATCTCTTGTCCTCAATTTTCCCTCCACTCTTCGACTGCCCTCTTCGGCCCAATTACGAATTGAGACAATGCCTTTAACTATCTGAAATTATTTGATCACTGGAAATAAGAAGTCAGAATTCTGCTAACTAAAAAACAGAAGTATAATTTGGAGGATTCCTTTTCTGCAATTGCACCAGCACGTCAAAGAATGAGAGGATCACACTACCACTTTTTATTTTTGTACCCTGAGAAAATTTCATCGCATTAGTATCTTACTTTGAAAATTTGATGCTGATTTTTCAGGAATGTTTGCAAACCGCCATCGGAATCTCGAAAGTGCGCTTTTTCTTCTTCACTTAGTAGATCAGCTATTTCTTTTAAAGAGCACGATCCCCCTTTGCACCAACAACTGCAATACACGATTTGATATGGTGAATACTGTCACGATCCACAAGTTGCATATCATAGAATTTAACGGTGGCCAAAGATAAATATAAGTAACCCACCAACTACTTATTTCAACTGCAAAATTTTATGTTCAAAAATGAGAGATGATTTCCTGAAACTAAACCAACAACTTATAAAAGTTCAAAATTTATAATATCAAATTCTAAAGTGCAAAAATGCAATCACATACGCTGTTGCTTTATCCGATGATAGCTCGAACAGATGTCTGAATATCTTTGTAGTAAGCGCATGCTGGAAGTTCTGAGGAAGTTTGGAAAAATTTCTTATCTGAAATTATCAATGTTTGTGCATAGAAGCACTCTCTGTTCAGCAAAAAACCAGTTTTTAATACGATGAATACTATATGTAAATTTATTCCACAACAGATTTTAGGTTGTAAGATAAAATGACAAAAAATAGAAATTCTATTTCATAGATAGGACCATTCTTATCATTATTTCATAAACCAAAAAAATTAACTTTACAGAATCCCTGGATAAGATAAGCAACAAATCAAAGCACAAAGTACCTTTTCCACTTTCTCTCTTGGCACGAAATTTGATAAAGTCGTATGTGTCAGTATGTTACTTATAACATTTTCCATATTTTCTACTAATCCAACAGCAGGTACTGTGCAGAGAAAACAATAACGTTTTGTTGATGGAATTTTTAACCGATCTTCTTCAACGCAGTAACCTAGTCTGGAGAACATTTTTTTAGCTCGAGGACGTTTGAGAACATTCCAATGAAGAAAGAAAGCTCTGATTTATCATTACTGAATATCAAATTTACCTCAAACAAATATTGCGAATAAAAAGAAGATAAGAAGAATACACACTAGCAGCAGCCATACCACACTTTTTTTGAAAACGACTATAAAAATCAAATGGACAGCATGGTAGTAAGAAAAAGTTACTGTTGGATCTGAAATTAATGCTTGTAAAATGATTTTTAAATAACAAATCGTTTGTAAAAATCAAAGAAAAAACATTGAATTTTTTCCTCGAGAACTGAGACTTTCCGAAAATTTTCAAAAAAGTTAAAAGACATTTTGCGTATTTTTTCTTTCCGAATAAAGATGAATGGAACCCCGATTACTTATAGAAACATGCTTCTTTGTAAAAACATAAAATAATTTGGAATCTACACGCAAAATGTTTTTTCATTATTTTGAAATCTTAAATAATAATTTAACCTAGCAGCCATAATAGGTATCCAAGGAGTTAATTCATCTGTGTGATTTCCAATGAGAAAATCGGTGTCGCTCAGCAAATCTTCATTAGGATTCAGTGTTTTTTCTCTTAGATCAGTTTCAACGAATTTCGTCCATATTTTGCGCTGTCTTAAATCGATTCCATAACCATTTATCTGTAAAAAGATAATGAAAGATCCTCTAATGAATTTCTTACCTTCAAAAGCATGCGAATGAAAAAAACAAGCCTTCATCTTCTGCAAAAGATGTACAAGCAAGCCATTGCCGCAACCAATATCACAAAATCTGCGCGGTGAGAAACCTTTTCGCTGCCAATAGGCCTGAAATTTAGTAATTCGTGAAAAAATGGGTTTGTTTTTATATTTAACAGAAAATTTTCCACTTACAATTAGATAAGCTGCGATAGCACAATCTTCATAAACAAATTTCTGGGGATTCGTTCTTTCCGACCAGGTCTGAAAAACTACCAGATGTTTGATGGAATGTTTAGTAAATGGAAAACATTAAAAGATCAAGTTAATTCAGATTTTGGAAAGGGACAAAAACACACACTGATCAATGGTCAGACCGCCAACATGTTATGCAGAATGATTCGATCTAATAACTACGGCAACTTCAATCATTATAACAAGATAAAGACTTACAACTGCAATTTGCTGGCCCCATTTACTTTTGATTTCACAATAATATCGGGAATAATCTTCCATGTTAACTAATCTGTGCGAAATTATAGTATTTCTAGTTCCATCAATTTCAGCAAACCATCTTAAACCAAAATGGTGAAGATTCATAAACAAAATCAAAACCAAAGACAACACAGAAATTGCTTTAACGAAAGCGAGAATAAGATTTTAAACGAAATCAAGACTAAAGTTAATACAGAAACTCACTTTAACAAACGCGGAAATGCGACTTTTCGCAGCCAAATATAATTAATTGCATCGTTAGAGACGAAAAGAGTTAGATTCCTAAAAAAGAAAATAAATCGACGCTGCTAACTAAATAGTTAAAAAAGTCGTCTAACACACTATCGTTCAAGCGACGCACCATTGCTGATCTGAGACTTCTTCCAAAGCAAGACGATATGGAAAGGAAATATGGGGATGTCGCTTCTCGTCCAATATAGAAGGTCGAAATTCCACAACATATTCACCTAAACTGTACGATCTTAATAATTACTGTACATTTAAAAACTGAAAGATCTCAGATCTTCATAAAATTTCACTTTCAGCTCTATAGTTGCTGCAATGCAGTAATTATAGAAAAACTGTCAAAAGCTTGAAATTTTTTAATGAATGACAAAACTTCGATTTGAATTCCAAAAGTTCACCAATTCATTTTCAGCACTGACAAACTTGAGTTTAGTCGCAATAAAGGCAAACTTTAAAGTAAAGAAAATCTAACCAAAACGAAGTCTCATATGCGCAGGTTGAAAAAATGTTGGGTGACCTAGGAATAAATTTACGGGTTTCAACATTTTTTGAAAATACGTTATAGGTTGGCAATGTATGACTAAGCCTAAAATCCCGTTCATCCACTAACACAACGCATGACAACCGTCTGTTCACTGTATGACAACATTCTTTCCATATATCGATGACCTGAAAACTTGGTGTACCGATGCATTACTGAACTGGCAAAAGTCTTGAATTTTCATTCAGATCAATACATATAGGTTTTACATGAATGACCATAAATTATAAATGTATGAGATTCAAAAGAATGGAGGTTGAAAACAAGTAAATTCTGTTTTCTTAAATTGAGAAAAGACGAGATTCATAAATACAAACCTTTAAGAAAGCTTTTCTTACATCGAGCTCTGGCGGTGTTGACAATGGAGCTGTAGCAATTTTTATAAAATCCACTTCATACATCTGCAAAACAAAAAAACAATCCCAAACAATTATATCGCACTACTAACTGTTAAAATCAATGTTTCAAAATCTGAAATATGGCCATATCGCAAGTTCTCAAAATGAAAAAAGCCAAACACTGGGTTTGGCACAGCTTAGGAACTGTACACATTCCCAAATTCAGCTTTAAAAATTTAAAACGGATGAAAGTAGATGGAAAACTTTATGCAAATTGACAACATCCACATAAGACAAATTCATCAAAAACGACTAAGCATATGATTTTTGAAACAGACAAAGTAAAAGAGTAATTGAATCTTTTGTTCCGCTAAAACAAAAAGCTAAAATATCTAATGTTGCGTACAGTGTCAAGGATTTACAAAAAGAAATCTTGCAACTCATTTACAGAAATGTGATAAAAATTGAAAAATATTGACAAGAGCATTTTTTTATAATGATTAGAAAAGCGAAAATGTTAATATTGTTACTGATCATAATAAGGAACTTTCATTACTACTACTTCATCAACTATCTTATCGAATGTCAGGCCGATCATTAAACGGTTCGCTAAACGTAGAATATCGTCGGACAATATCCGAGGGTGAAGACGTACTGCCATTCGGCAGTGGAATCCATTGTGCTGTTCCAGTTCCTACAGGGTGTCCTGAAAGATGTGAACCTGAAAACAATGAAGTTTGAAGTAAATCATGCTAGGAACTTATCTTTAACCTTCATCCTCTTTCTCTCACCAAACTATTTCGGGAAATAGTCCTAAGTCTGCACTAATTAATCTAACATATTAATTCCACGCTACTAAAATAAACCCATATTTTTCTCAAAAGCGATTGTTTGAGTTGAGAAACAGGCTAAAATTATGGTCTTCTGAAACCGAAATAAGAACGAAATCACCTGCAAAGGTATACTGCTTCTGCCTCTGGTGCTGTGATCCGTAACCAGCAAGTTGCGAAGCACCATATTCCTGGAATTGCTCATCAGGTAAAAGGGGTACCCAACTGGAGACTGATGGCGTAGGCACTTCAACAGTTTCGCGTGATGATGCGGCAGCAAGTGGCGGCGGCGGAGGTGGCCGTAACAGAGCTAATTCCGTAGTATAATTTTCACGCAATTTTCGTTCCAACTGACGTCTTTTTCTTCCCGCTTCTTCCTGCAGTTCTTCCTGAATCCGCGCTTCACAAACTGCTCGGACACGCTCCATTTGTTCCGCCTTTTTGAGATCTTCTCGTCGAATTACTTTCCGAATAAAGACATGATAACCATTAATACAATGTTCTCCGATATTTATACAACTATTACACGATTCGATTTCGTCAAATGTAACATACGCAAAATACAATGGCTTCTGAAATCATCCATCAGCTGTATAATTTCGATATCCCTTTGAAACTGTTTAGCAATTTTCTGCTGCAGATTCCACTTTTTTGAATATCGGCTATTCTAGACTACCTTTACGTCGCTATACTCACAATTTTTCAACTGCTATCTTGAATGTAACAGTAAAATCGAAGTTTTGATTGCTTGCTATGCATTTTTAGCAATATCAACAGTCCAAATCTAAAAATAAACAAGCTGAACCTCATTCAGTGTATCCACTGCGCAATCAACATGAGCTCTACCAAATTTTGAAAAATATTCCTCAAGGTCATCGACTATAAGTGGCGCATCAAGATAGGAAACTAGAATTCTTCGTGTACTGACATATTTGACGATCGGATTTAACGATACCTAAACAATACACAATATGTTTTAGCAACAAATAAGACGAGATCATCCTTAATTAAAAATTTTTAAACAAGTTCTTTTTTAAACAAAACGCTAAATGTTAGAAACAGTGAAAAACCACACGGGAAAATGAATTGACTAACGCCTTTAATTAGGCGCATTTCAATTTGTACACCATCTATTGAATGTGGTTGCGCTCCCAGGCATTCTTCACAGTGATGATCCCAAACAAAACAAATAAACCCGTATCCTCGAGAACGCCTCGTATTCTAGAATTAAACCGAGTTTCAAAAATCAAAGTACACAATAAATGGAAACAAAAAAAAATCTGGCTAACTCTCTACTGAACCATAGATCCATCATTAACCGATGTGAAAAAAAATTAATAAAAATCATAACAAAAAAAACATATTAAAGAGTAGTAACTGTTGGAATAACTTTAATGTCATAGTGTCATGCAAAGCTTTAGTAAATGCATAAATGTACCTTATCAAACATAACAATGCATTCGGAAAGTGGACCCCATTTCGTGAAAAATCGTTCAATATCACTTGTCGATGTCTTTAGATTTAATCTCTCTAACAATATTCTCTTTTCCTCCGGTATAATCGACATCGGAAATTTGCTTCTAATTCCACAATTATTCAATGTAACTGAAAAATAACACATTATTAATGAAGAAATCGTTAGGTATTACATCATACAACAAAACAGCACTGCTAAGGTACATCGCTAATGGAATCAACTATAGTATCTCTTGGATTCTGCCAAGGTGCATCGCTAATGGAATCAACTATAGTATCCCTTGGATTCTGCCAAGGTGCATCGCTAATGGAATCAACTATAGTATCCCTTGGATTCTACCAAGGTGCATCGCTAATGGAATCAACTATAGTATCTCTTTTGACCTTTAAAATCAAGTTTGAAGAGGTCAGTGAAATTTTAAGGGTTAATGGTCATGGATTATTTTTGCACATTTAAAAATAATTTTAATGAATGATAATAAACTTGAATAAAAACCTATGGAAATAAGTTGTTAGAGTGAAATTATCATAAAAGGTTAAGGTCATTACTTATGGAAGAAGTATATCGTAGAAGTTTTCATTTCTTTAAAAGGGGTCAAAAAATTTCAATAAAATTAACAATGAATTGGAAAAAATAATTGCACAATAGGAAAAATGATATTGATTGCAAGAGATTTTAAGTTGCGAAAGGTGAATGCGTCCAGAAATGAATCTCTGACTTACGGTATGTTTCATTGAGGTGTTGCTGGTGAGGATTTGTGCTGTCCCGTTGTAAAACTTTTTGTAAATTGTTGCTGTGCTGGTGTTTGCTTCTTTAGTACCTAGTTTCGGGGGGGAATTTTCGGATAATTACAGGTGGCGAGTGTTTTAGGAATGATTGTGCTAATCACTGGGAGGTTCTTTTGGGAGTTCTCGATGGAGGGAATCAATTATTAGAACCGATTCGAAAGATAATAAGAGGATTTGTTCATTGAAAAAGAATCAAAGAGTGATGGCAACATTGGAAGGTATTTAAGGATCAAAAAAAAGATGAGAGATCATTGGAGGGATATACTAGAAGATGCTATTGATTAAAGGTAAGACTAAGGTCAAAGGGGAACAGTGAGGTTTCAATGATTTCGAGAGATTGCTCAATCCTGAAAAATTGCCCAATAACAGGCAGAATGATTAGATGATTGGCAGTTGAGTCAGTTTGAAGTTTCAGATGAAAATCGATGAAGAAAAAGTTTGTAAACGACAAATGTAAAATTTCATCGAATCACTTTGTTATGTCTAATTTAGGTTACCAAATATTGTAACGAAAGTGGAACTATTTAATAACAAAAGTGTCAGTGATGAAAGTGTCTGTTATTATAGCCAATAATATTTCGCCGAATAGTTGAACTTAGTCAATTTATAGGTTATGCGATAGAAATGCGAAATTTTAGGATATGGAAAATATTGAAGTCTTTTGGACCGTTAACATATTGGACGTCTTGAATGAAAGGAGTCAAATTTTTTAGTTTGTCTATTGGAGATGATTGACTCTATTGATTGGCCATAAGAAAAAAATGGTCTTAAATGCTTCCATGGACTGGAATCTGGATGTTATATCATGGATACAGATCCTAGAATAAAACAATTGTGATAGAATCTTGTTCCACTGTCAGAAATTACCTCATTTAGGTTTATTCCCGAAAAAAGAAAGGTTACCGAAAGACCAACGAATTTAAAAGGGTGAACAGAAGTAATAGCTGGAAACAGCTATGGGCCAATGAATGGTGTCTGTTTTAGAAAGAAGTAACAGTTGAAAAAAAGGAGAAGGAGGAAACGAAGATAGATGATTTCTTCGAAATGTTTGAGGTTTTTCTCGAGTCGGTCTTCCGGTTTCCTACACTTCAAATTTAATACAGATTTCTAGAATAAACTAACTGTCATGGCATCCAGTTATCAGGAATTACAGCATATAGGTTTGTCGCGAAAAAAGTAAGCTTTTATTGGAGAAAAAATCAGGCAAATCTATTTTCGTGTTTTTCAGGATTTGTGAGCGGTCGTGTTCTTCAATAAAAGACTACCGTACTGGCTGAGCCGATCGTTACAGTTCTGGGGGGATTTGTTTCTAAGGAGTGATCATTTAAAGAAGAATTCGTACAGCAACATCACGACAATTCAGGACATCGTTCTAGTGAGTAAAGTTTTTTGTGCGCTCTCGTGAATTTGGTATGAACGGTTTGAATCAGATGACTTGTCTAGAGGATTTATCAGCAATTCGTGCTATACAACTTACTGACTTACTGACTCTACGAAAAGCTGAACAAAATAGTTCAGATGACCAAATAAAGTTCCGCGTATCAGCAAACTGGGACTTCATTGTTGGCATTTTAAGTTTTCCCACTTATCTGTCGAAAAAATTAGAAGTAGGCATAGAGTTTCAGGAATTCTTTTTATTCAAGAACCTAGTTGCTGAAAAATCAGTTTGAGGAGTTAAAAAGATGGTTACTCGTAGTTATTACCTGTATCTAAAAATATGTATTGACAGCCGAGTTATTAATTATAAGTCATTATGTTTTGTTAGGCCCTGAAGTTTCTCTAGCAACTTCATTCAACTCTATAATAAGGGTGTTGTGTATTCTCTTGGAAGGCCTGTTTGTCTAATAAATATTTTCGTCCGTGTTAACTGTTAATAAAAGTGTCCAAAATTAAAACAGACATAGAAATGGTTCTTGAGGAAATCCATATTTTGCGTTAAATAATGTGGTGTTGTTTCTTTTCTCCAGTTTTTTTTTTCAGACACTTGGTGGAAATGTCAAAGCGTTCATCACCAGGGAGTGATGATGACTCTCCTGGGGCATCAGCAGATGAACCACTTTATAGTAAGCGAAGACTTATTGAATTTGAACCTGTGCGCATCTGTTCAGTAAGTGGGACGGTAAATTTTCACTTCATGGATTTATAAAGACAGTTCCATTTAAAAAAAAGAACATTTAATTTTAAAAAAGACCACACAATTCTCGAAATATCTCTTCATCTTATCTATAATTTGAGAAACGCATTAGATTCTGGCAACATTGGCCTTAGAATTTTTCTGTTTTTAAAAATAATAGATCTGAGTACAATGAGTATTAGTGTGGTCTTTTTTCTCAATTAATTGTGTTTTCCTTTATATCATTTTCTAGCTTATTTCGGTTTGAATTGTATCATTTGCACCATGTGGAACATTTCAATATTTTAGAGCGACATTGATGCGAAAGTTTTGGCGGTTCAACATTACAAGTTATCTGAACGTTTTCGCCTTAAAGAACGTCAGACGACACAGTTACAGCATCGTGTCGAACAACTAGAAAGTAGACAAGCTCAAGATGATGCGATGATGTGCACCATTAATCGTTTCTGGAATCTGGTAAGCTGCAGTTATCGAGTTTATAGAAATTTGCAATGTGCAATAAATCTATGTAACATGTGCATGAAATATGTTACGCGCATGCTGTACTTGGAGAAAGTCAATTATTAAAGATTTTATCGCAGTGGAATCAATACAGTTGAAACCAGATGATCTACTAATGCTATCTGAATTAAATTTTTCATGAAAGTAGATACATAGAAATAATTGACTTTTATAGTTCGATGAAAATGTCAGGACATTATTGCAAAGGTTTGATGCCGAAACAGCGGTGGAAGGTGAGATCAAAAGTAAGTATTGATTGATTTTCATTACCTTCTCATTGTACGACTCATATGGAATTTAATGTTGGAAAACTTGAAATAAACGTAGGAAGCAGGAATGGGGTCGAAAAGCGTGTATTTGGTTTGTGATATGGAGGTCAGGAAATACAGATAAATATATAATTGGTTACTTTAGAAATGATTCGATTTTGAAGTATATTCAGAGTTGGATTGCCAGATCTGTTCTGATATGCTAGTTTTTATTTTTAAGCTTAAAATAATTGAGAGCAATGAATCAATATAGTTCGATTAATGTGCCAAGTTAAGAATTGACTTTACAGCAGTTTTTAAATAGAATACATGTTTCAGTGGAATGTGAGGAAACAAAAAGTTTTCTTGCAAAACTAGCTCACTGGGATGATGGAGAGACTGAAGAGAAATTGAAGCGACGGGTAGAATTCAGGTCAGTATTGGACTTCTTATTATTGTTGGGTATCACCAACGAATTTTTCGAAATCTTTAAAGTTGTTGGTCAGTATTATGCAGCAGTCGCTTAATTTTTTGACTTTATTATATTAATGAGTTTTACTAGTAGCACAGAAACAGAAGTGACCCATAGACCTAGAGAATTTGATTGAATGCTTTTCACTACAGTAGTTTTTGTTTAAAATAAGATTTTTAAATTGATGCTAGAAATGTAGGTCATGAATTTCCGCTAATCAGTTATTGGTTATGAGCTTTCACTAATCAGCTATAAGCAAATTAATTTTGCAGTCGTCGAGCTATATCGAAACTGATTCAAGTGTTTGATCATATTACACAAAGAAATGGAAAAATTGCTGAAATGATAGCATCTTGTCCAACTACAGACGAGAGTCCAAATGATGGTTCTTCTTGACCTGTTGATTTTTCTAATTTTTGCTAAGAATGCAGTTTTATAGTTGTTTAAATGTTTTTTTTTTTTTAAATCAAGTAGTAAAGAATGAAATAAAGAATAGCTGTAATCAGTTTTATTGAACTAAAACTGCTTTATTATAGTTGAAGAGATCGCATGTTATGAGAATGAGAAGCAAAAAGGAATGAATTTAAAACAAGCTATTAACAAGAAGTTTATTGAAGTTTCAGATAAACTCCCTTTTATCTGACTTTTTTTTTCGCACAGGTGCCTCTACTTCTGATGGAAGACCAACTGTAAATGCGTTGCTGATGAAAAGGAATGCAGAGTTAAGTGAAGAAAACATAAAACTGCAGAAAATGATTACAAAACTTCAGTCAGAAAATCATAGTCTTTCATCCAAAGTATGCCTTCGCATCATTAATTAATTTCTCATCATTCATTTATATTTCGAAAGGTTCTGAATGTTTTGCTGGTACATTTTAGGTAAAATCTTCGATTATTGTTTAGGTGTCAGCGCAGGAAGATAAATTAACGATAATAGATACTCGCAAACAAGAGATGGATAACAATCTGGAAGAGATGAAATATGAATTGGAAAAAGCTATGCGTCGAGAATGTAAACTTGATTTTCGTCTTGCTGAGGTTTGCTTTTTTACTTAATTCAATATTATTCTTTCCATTCTATAAGAATTATGAATCTGTTCGTATAGGCCTGTTCATGTTGGATGTAAAATTGTTCTGTGATTAAGTTTTTGGGTAGACTTCTGTTGAGGTTTTTTGAACTTTTTCAATACTATTAAAACAATATTTGAGTTGAATCCAAGGTTTTATGTTGAATTAAATTGAAATTATTTGCAGTATGTGAAAAAAACACGCGATCTGGAAATAAGTTTGATGAAAGCATCAGCAACGAATGGTCCAAATAATACAAATAGTACTAAAGTAGATTCACCTCCAACAGCCAGTATAAATAAATCAAAAGTAAGCAATGCTGGTCCATTATGAATTGCGATTTCTCAAAATAACAGTTGGAGTAATGAACGAGATTTTAAATTAATGATTAAGTATCGAGCGAATGTTGAAAAGTTTCGACTGAATTTCTTTGAGCAGTTTCAGTTTATCGTTTTCTTTGAAAACATTGATGTATTATGCTATGTTGTATTTTAGCAGGCTTGTGATATGGTTTGGTTAATTTTGCATTTTATCATTGCTTTTTGGATGTTTTTATTGGAGTTTCAATCCTTTTCCGGTTTCAGCTGGAGGAATTAGAGCAAAATTTGGAAATCCAGACTGAATTGGCTGTTTCCCGCTTGCAGGAATTGCAAGAAATGTTGGATAAGAATAAAAATTTGACAAAACAAGTTGAGAATTTAAAAATGAACGTGAGTTTCATATATATTATCGAAATTCCGTTGTGGAGCCGCGGAATTGAAGTGTCAATTGAAAGTTGCTTTTTTTTCAGTTAAAGAACATTCCAACCGAAGTCATTAGGACATCTATTGAATATACTACTCTGCAATCGCAGTTTTCTTCGCTTTTTACGGAAGCGAATCAGATGAGGTAAGTTACCGTTAGCATGAGTCACTTTTAGGATTTCGAGTAAAATTCCGTGCTTAAATTTTGTGTTGTGTTGTCAGTTTTTGTATGGGATGAACATGTTCGCAGCGCATAATGCACTAAAGAGATAAATGCACTGTGAGTTCGCACGCGCAGCATTGGTATAGTGCAATTATCGTGTTTTTAAAGCGTTTATGAAGCAAGCCTGGAACTAGTAGACTATAAATTCAAGTTTTATATTTTAAGACAGCAAATTGAAACAGCAAAATCGCAATTGGCGGCCTTACGCAGCGCTCATTCCAAACAGATCGAGGTTATGGAGGTTTGTCAGATTTTACTGCTTCAGTTTGAGTGATCAGAAATCATTTAAATTGTAAGGGATTTATTTTCTGCTTTCAGAGTGAGGAATGTCAAGCCCGTGAACAGATGCAGGACACGATGAATAGGCATGAGGAAGAATTGTATCAAGTACGAAGGGAGTATGAAATGTTGCGTTTAGAGTTCGAACAAAATCTTTCTGCCAATGAGCAGTCAGGTATCTTTCTCAGCATTCTGATGTATTATATATCATTCCTGAACACTTATCGGAATGAGCAATGTTTCAGGCCCGTTAAATAAAGAAATTCGTTTAATGCTTGCATCAGCAAAAGCTGAAAATCAGCAGCTGAAACAGGAAGCAAATCGTTTCAAAAGGAAGTGGAAGGAAGCCGTTTCTTCGTTAGCTAAAGTGAGTTCTTGGTTCAGGAGAGACGAGGCAGTTGCTTTGGAAATAAGCAGTTTTTAAATAAATAAGTGTTTCCTTTTCTAGTGCAATAAAGAATTGGATAGTGAAAGGCGTTATCGTGAAAAATGTTTGCTGATTGAAATAGAGGATGATAATGATGCGTTGGCATCTCCTGATCAGGACAAAAGTGTTATGGAATCCTCGGAACCGATGTTGCATGATGGCGGAAGCTGTGAATACAGTAATGAAATTGATGGTGATACTGATGTTGGAACACATCCGAATAGAGTGATACAGTTAGTTCAATTTAGAAAAATTTTCATACAGTGATTTCAATGTTGAATAATGTCATAAATGACTGATTAAGTGAATGACTAGTTTGAGAAATTATGTAGTTTGCTGGCCGAACTGCAAATTTTTTTTTAAGAAATCCTTTTTGCGTGTGTTTCAGGAAGCTGAAGAAAAAAGTGGTTGATTTGCAGTTAAAAATAGATGCTTTCAATGCGTTGACAGCTGAACAGAGGGATCGAGTTGAGGTAATATTTTCTGAGGTTGAAAGGGAAAAAGAAGGAATTTTTCTTTGGTGACTAACAAAACTAATGATTTAGTCGGAATGTATTTTACATTCACTTTGGAATAATTTTCGTTTTTTGCTTTTTTATACATACAATGATGGTGCAGGTGTATACATATATATATATATATATATTATTTCATTTATATATTTATATATATATATATGATGATGCATTCATATATGTATCTGCTATCAAAAAATTTGCCTTCCCAATTTTTTCTGAGATTTTCTTTGAGAATTAAAATAGATCAGAATACTGAACATATACCAGTGTGCTGTATTTCATGAAGAAATTCTTGCATTTCAGCTGCTAGCACGAGAAAGAAGGTTGAAACTTGAAAATGATAAACTGCAGGTGCATATTAAAAAACTTATTGGCGCCGATCAGCGAGAAAAAATGAAATACTATTCAGACGAAGCGCAAAGAAAAATCAGGCTAGTTTTATTTCTTCTTAACTGTTCTTTGTGAATTGAAAATCCGTTTATATTGTCGTTATTAACACGACAGTTAACATAATCGCATTTATAGTTATTTTTCAGTTGGTACCTTTTTGAGCAATTTAATCTAGATTAGTTTTTATTCTTTACAGAAGCCTAGAGGAAACAGCAGATCGTCTGCGTAAAGAAGCACATTCGGCGAGACAAGAAGAAGAAGGTCTGATGAACGATGTTGAAACTACGGGTCAGGCATTTGAAGAAATGCAAGAACAAAATACTAGATTACTGCAACAACTTAGGGAAAAGGTATATTTTTGGTTGTGAAAGATGGACGTTTTTTGTTTTATATAGTAAAGACGGACAATAAAATGGTCGTTATTTCTTGAAAAGTAATGAATTTCACTTCAGATTTTATTCTTTATAGGATGATGCAAATTTAAAACTGATGGCTGAGCGAATACGTGCTAATCAATATCAAAAGAAAATGAGTGAGGAAAGAGAGCGCACTGAAGAACGCATAAGTAGTTTGCAGAATCAAATCGAAGCCCAGCAGCTAATGATATCAAAGCTGGAGGAAACCGAAAAGCTTCTAAGGCAGAAAAATTCTCATTTAGAGCATCAATTAAGGTTGGATGAGTTCTTTATCTTGTTTAAGTGTCGACATAAGTTCACTTGAGTATGAATTGACTTACTTTGTAAGTAGAGCAAATGATCAGGAATTGGAGTCAGTTTTATTAAATGCTCAAATAAGTATATTTCGTGAACGGAGATATATTTTATTCGTTTATTTTTTTTCAGAACTTCAACATGATAAAACGATTGTAGTTCATTTCTTTTCAAGATTTGGGTAATTTTTATTTTTATTTAGATTAATCGAGCAGGCGAATGATATGCATAAAAGAAAAGCGATCGAATGCTCGCAGACATCGGCTGATTACAAGGCGCAGTTGGAGAAGTGCAACAGTCAACTTAATGATGCACAGCAGGTTTCCTTTTGTGTGTTACTGTAGTAAAAATATGGCTAACGTGATTTATTCGGAAATAAAACTAGTGAATCTTGCAGGCCGTAACAACAAAAACTTCACAACAGGAGGTGGATTCATTCAAAATAAAACGTTTGGAGGAAGAGAAAAGTATCCTGCGAAAGAAATTAGAGCGGACAAAAAAGATGGAAAAGATGGAGAATTGGGATGAGGTGCTAAATGAAGAAATTAGGGAACTTAAGGTTTAGTTTATTTTGCTTATACTTATGGAAGTTTTCGATATTGGTCCAGCCACTTCGTGAATCAGTGCTTTAGTACTAAGTTATCATTTTTAATCGTTGTATTGTAAACTTTTTTTAATAAAATTGCATTTTTTGTAGGATATTTTGACTTGCCCATCTTGCAAAGTGCGAAGGAAGGATGCCGTTTTAACGAAATGTTTCCATGTGTTTTGTATGGAATGTATGAAAACACGTTATGAGACAAGAAGACGTAAATGTCCGAAATGTAACGCTGCATTTGGTGCCAACGATTATCGTCGGATGTATTTCACGTAGTATAAGATTATACTTTCTTTTTTTGTTTTCGCATTCATATATCCGATTAAACGGATTTTAAATTATTTCCTGATCCCAATTGCTATGTTGGACTTTAAAGCTTTGGGTTTTACTATCCATGAAAATTTTTTTTGTGTAGTGTTTTTTCCTATATGCACCAATCGTTTTTGTACTTAATGGCTTCAGAAGCGTACAGTGATAGAATTTCCATTGCAAATTATTTTACTTTTTTTGCGTCTCCATCACTTTCATCTTGGAGGATAGAAAAAGATAGATCAGCTTGTTATCAGTGCGCTTATAAGTTTCATTTTCTTAGGTGACTCTTTTCTTCATGGTTGGTTGGTTGTTCATTATTTTCTTAGAATGCGAATTTAAAAAATGAATCCAACATGATGTGGATTCAGTATTGAATATATGAATTTATTATCTTTTTGTTGATATGAATTCTACAGTAGCAGTTACCATTTGCATTGAGATTGCATTTCTTGAAGTTTTCGCTGCTACTTTGATAGTAATCAATCAATTTGATAAATGAAACATAAAATTGTTAATGGAATTCCTGATTTATTTACCGGTAAATATGTGTATCGTTACTTCTTTTCGACGCGTTTTGCATATAATATTTTCTTTGTTAATTCGTTTGTCTGTAATATAGAATTTTTATTACGACATTGACTGTGTTTTGGAGCACTGTTCTCCACATTCGTATTATGTGAATTTCGATTTGTTTATGCATTAATATGAGAAATATTTTGTGTCTCTGTCATAATTAATTTGCGTATTCACAGTCAGTGAATTTGGATAGCTTTGCATTGTTGCATCTTAAACTACATATCTTTTCAAATAGTAACTTGAGAAGTAGGCACAACTCTCTGTGGTTGCTCATATTAACATAGCGCTTTTAAAGACTTTAAGCTGCTTTAAAATTGGGTTAACTTTATATGTGTAGGCTAAATTTCGTGCATTTTATTCAGTGCCGTTGTTCACATCGATGAACATATTGGCGCGATATTAAAAGTAAATTGCTTAATCAATTTCCTTTTATATCGAATGAGATTTACTGGATAAAAGAATGTAATGTAGTGCACGATTATATTTCAAAAATCCATATTTTCATTTAGAAGTGATTTAAAGAAATCTGTAATAATTTTCAATGTTTTACATACATTGAAAGAACTAGGAAGCTGTATTATTTACATTTCTAATTAAAACTACACAATGCTGAAACAATCAACCACTACTGAGAAGACAATAAAGTGGTGTTGCAAAATTTATAGTGACAATTTAGTTTTATGATTCATTCATAAGGAAATTAAGAAAATATTTATTGGCAAAGTTTGTTCGAAAAAAAATTGAGACAATGTGCACATATCTGGAAGTGATGGAATTTGCAGCATTGCTATTAAAACATTTGAGCATTTTAAAACTTTGTCAGTGTTTCACTGTTTCTTTTTTTCTCGTGAATGACATTTTCAAATTAAAAAAAAAAAATTTTTCAAATGTAGTTTTTTTATAAAAAATCCCCCAATCATGAGAAAAATCGTAGACTTTCAACTTGTTTGGGAAAAAAAAAGGATTGAATTCGATTCGAGTTCCAATGATGATGAAATCCATAATGTTGAAAGAACTTCAAAGATTTATTTATCATCATTTCACAATTTCACTCAGATTATTATTATTCATTTGGCCCTGAATTCGGTCACTAATATTTGTTGTTGTATAACACTACTGTGTAACTGCACCAATTGGACAAGCTTAATCGAATACAAACGCTTTTTTCTAGTATTCTTTCAAAATCGATAAAATTAGGAAATTCCTACAGTAACGATGGAGTGTCATCGATCAACCTGATACTCTAATTTAGGATCGGGATTTGTAAAGGAATATACATCATCACTATTAGCAACAGCAGTATTTCTACTCACAAAACAGAAAGTAAATGATTGATTACTGACTTTATGTAATAACTAAAATCGATATTGTTTCATCAAAAAAAAAAAAAAAAAAAAGTAGTCAACAATAAAATAGTAGTCTTATTGGTGATTTGTGTTTAAAAGAAGTTTTGAAATTATTAAAAATATCGAATTTTTTATTCAACCTTGTTAGCCGTCATCAGTGGAATGTAGTTTTTGTGCCGAAAAATTGGACAGAATTTGAAAACAGGTACTATATACGAAAAGTGATATTCGCTTCTTTCAAAATTTCAAATATCTAAACAATAACAAATCTTTGAAAAACTCAATTTACACCATATCTGGCAGCAGAGATAAGAAAGAACGGTTCTTTCGAATTGATTTCACGAAGGAATGCGTCAGGAGTTTTGGTACAGACCACCTGGAAAACACCTCTGACTAACGTAATTAATTAATACATATTTTGAAAGGATTGCATTTTGGCTTATTTTCACCATGTTAAAAACAAATATTATTCGATCTTCTTTTTTAATATGAACAATAAATTATTTTATTCCCCAGAATAACCAAAAAATAGGATTTCTTGGGATTTTTCATCAAGTCATCAATGAATAATAGATCATGAAGAAATGTCACCCATTTTGTTCTCTTTTAAAAAAATGGGATTAAACTTGGGTAATGTTGTAAATTACACGACTCGCTAATTTAGTATGATAATCTAACAATGTTTCCAAAAACTGATTTTCACCCGTTTCAATTTACATTCCTGAATTATAAGAATAACCTGTCTTCTGGTAGAGGTTTAAGGCAATAATCTGTTATAACATGTAGTGATTCACTAAAACGCCGTCGCTGTTGATATTGTTGACTACGCTCCATGTTTTCTAAAAATAATAAGATCAGTTTTTTGTGCTGAATCAGTATGAAAAACTTTGAAAATTAATATAAACATTAAATAACAAAAGAAAAAAATCCAAAAAATCTTACCTTTATCAGGAAGAGTTGTGCAGTCTAGTAGCCGTGGCGTTGTTCCTTTACTTTTTTCGAAAAGCATCTGAAAATCCTTACATAAAACATATGTAAGAACTGAACGATGTAATGAAAAATTATGTACACAGAAAGAGGAAGCGATCGAATAATCGAAACCATAAGCAATCGAATAATTAGAAATTATTTTTCACGAAAGTTTAACAAAACAGCACCTGTAATCGATCCATATCCGAAAAGGGTGGAAAACCATTGGCCATTTCGCATATCGTTATTCCAATGCTGTACACATCAGATGATAAACCATAACCATACAAATCCTAATGAAATTATTATCTAATTTAGAAGCAATAAAAATTCAAGAAGTTGAAAATTTCCGAAACTCGATAGTCTGCCAAAAGATAGACATATATTGACATGTTGTGAATTTTTGTCAAAACGATACACGATAATAGATCTATGGAATACTAAGCATCATATATTTATTCATCTTTGTAAAACAAAGATTTCTCAACTCTTGATCGAGAGCTAATCGATGGCTTATTTTGAAGCGGGCTGCACATTTCATAATTAATAGGAAATTTTTTTGCACACTGCAAAGTCTGATTAACTTGGGATATACTGACAAAGATAAATGAATGTATTAGGAAAGGTACACGTTCAAAAGCTTCTCTAAGGATCTTCACATAAACTATGTTGCATAGAGGCTTTGTACTCAATATTTATTAATTTTCTCTCCTGGATCTTTCGTCTGCAGTTTCTTATTTTTAACTCACCTGTTTCAATATTTCAGGTGCTAACCACAGCAGTTCATCGGAAATTTCAGCATCAAAGTTATGCAAAACATTGTCAGCACCAGTTAGCTCATTATGCTGTAAAAATAAACAGTGGCGAAAGCCAGTCAATTTCACAATGCCCGTTGAATGTAGTAAAATATGACTGCATCGAATAGACCTAAAATTTTATTTGACCTTTTAAACTTCAAATTTATGTCAATAACGAATAATGAAAGATTTCAGTCTTGGACTAACAATAAAAATAAATTTTGTTTTTTAATACTCACTCATCATGACTTCTTCATTAATAGTGCCAGTTGCATAACATACTTTCATGCTCTGGCATTATTTTTCTATCAACAAATGGTTATAAAAAATTACAACAGATGATGCTTCTAACAAGCTCATAATATGTGAAAACCAGAAATAAAAAACTAACCTATGGACAATTTTTTGATCGTGTAAGTATTGTACGGCCAGCAGAATATTTTTAAGAATTTGAGCAATAGCTTTTTCAGGCAGACCACATGGATAGTGATTATGTAGCACATGTAAAACCGAACCTGAAATATAATGAAAACAAGAACAATCCAGTCAATCGAAAAAAAGACAATGATAACAGTTTATAAGGATATTAGTATCAATATAGAATCTGCAAACTTATAATACCTGAAATCTGAAATATAGTATATATTAGTGTTTACCAACAAAAGAAACATGAATTTCTTTCCATCGAAATCTTGAATTTAAGTCCAAAATATAAAAGTATTGATCTTTCCAATAAGCCTTCGTAAGGATTAAATTATTCATAACAAATGATAAAGAGTAAAGTCTTAAAATCATTTTCAAAAAAACAAACGGAGATCGCAATAGGTTGAGAATACATAAACATCAGTTCCCACAGAAATTATTTGATTAACTGAAATAATACACGGATGAGATAGCCATTTCAAAAACCATACTTCTTTCTGGAATAAATATAATTAAAAGAAAACGATACTATTTATGAATAAATACAAGCTAAAGAAATACGATTAATTTCTAATCTTAATTCTAAAAAGAATCACATAGCATTGCAAGTTTTACTTGATTTCAATATTAATATAAGGACTTTTTTGAAATTTTGAAATAGACAACGATTTCAATACTAACATAAGGACTTTTTCGAAAATTTAAAATAAACAACAACCTTTATCGTCTCATAATCCATTTTTTCGGTGGGCAATATACGTAGAGCAGCGAGACTTTCATCTACCAATTGCTTTACAAGTAAAACATCGCTTAATCCAGAACATGCCTTACCTTGTAAAAAAAATAAATTCATAACATTTCTTTCTGGAAATAAGAAATTCATTTTCAAAAGTTTAACAGCTTCAAAATTAAGAAAATAAATTTGCAAACGTATTTTTAAATATTTTTATAAATCATTACCCAATGTTCCACATACAGTGAAATTGGGCAACGAGATCATCACTTCAACATGCTAACTTTTCGGCTCCTTTGAAACATTAAATTATACTGAAAAGATAAATTCTAGAAAATTTGATAATTTTAAAATACAGCGCCCAATCATACATATTCTATTTCATCTTATACATAGGAAATTATTTTTATGATGTATCAGAATTGATTTTATCAGTAATTGAGTACCATGAACAAGGTGCTTCATTCTTTATTTTTTCAGCATCAAAAATCAAAAATATTTATTTTGCATCATTTAAAAGCTAATTTCTTTCTTTCTATACTTCATACCATTTCACTCTAGTCGTCCCATGCTTCCAAAAAAAAAAAAAAAAAAAAAAAAATTTATAATAAAATTAAATCAACATGTAGTAATGTGACTCAAACATCAAAAAGTAGTGGATGAAATTGAAAATGATTCCTATTCGTTAAGCATGAAATACATCACAAATCAATGTGCATTTTTAAAAAAAAAATTTAAAAAAAAAAATGTAGACGTTTTAAAATGTAGACGAACATATTTATTTCGTTTTTTTACTAGAGCACTTTGAAAAGCCGCAAGATTTCGAGCAAAATATTTTATAGAAAAATCTAACAACAGAATGATGGTATTCCTGTGCAGTAAATGGATAATTCTGTTGGATTCTTAAGTTTATAAATAATTGCAAATTTTTCTGATGAAAGACAAAAAATTATTTAATATAAAAAGGAAAATAACCATCTAACTATCTCCTAAATTCTACAAAAGTACAGCCAAGTTTAAAGTAGTAGACACTAAAAAGATAGGAGCAAATAAGCTTGGATTTTAGATTATTAAAAACTACGAAACCCAGAATCTAACCTAGTTCATGGACCTAATCACAGTTTTGCAAATGAAATAGATGGAAAATGGATTGAACCAAATAGTTCGTTTAGCTTCACATCGAAGAAAAATGAGCAGCAACTCATTAACATAAGTATTCACATAATTATTACATAAAATCTAAACCCTAACAACATGGAAAATATCTTTTAACAAAAGTAAAATATTCCAACTTCGCGTAATACACAAATTTTTGGTATTCGGCCAGAAACAACCCAAACCTAAATCAATAGGAACTGATGAAAAATCCTGAAAAGGAATTTGGTGTTACTCTGTACAAATTAAAATACTTTTTCCATGCTCTGAAAGCCCATACAAATTGACAAGAATAAAATCTTAAACACCAGTAAAGAGATTTACCAGCAAATAATTCATAAAATCACAAAAGTAATAAAATAATTCATAAAATCAAAAGATGCTATATAATTAATGGAGGAGAAGCAATAAAGCAATTTCCACAACAAAAAGTATGCAAATATCAGCCCCTATTGTACATAAGCGAAAATCATAATGTGCCTAGCAATGCCTAGCAACTGTCCGTACCTAATCATTACATATTATACTATTATACTATTCGAGTTTTACTAGGATTTTCATTCCCATTTAAATCATTATTGAGATTTTGAGTACTGAATAGTGGTAGAAAGGTCGGTGCTGAGCACTAAAAACATTCTACATTTTTTATGAACATCTTTTTTATGTAAAACTTCATCACTGCTTTTAGTGCCTTAGAATACATAATGATGGTAAATTCTTTCATACACCGAAATGTAATTTTGTAAAAGATATATTACAATATATTGGTCATTTCACTGCTTATTTTAATTCGTTTAAAGCGATTATCAGAACAACTAAAAACAAAGATATATTGTAATATATCTTTCTTTTACAATTTTTTTCCTTTTTTTTTTACAAAATTAAAATACAAAACAAAAAAGCGGAATACATAAAGGAAAACATAATGTATAGCCACCGAAACTTACTTTTCCTTAATTATTTTTCAAGTACAGCTGCAACCAATTTTTCATATATGAGAAAGAGAACTAAAAGTTTGAAACAGACATTTTTTGCAAAAGAAAGACTCACGCTGAAAGACAGGAACATAATATGATATGGCATTCTTGATGAAAAAGCAAAATAATGCTTTGTGTCATGTTTAATCTACAAAATTTGGCTCCTGAAGAAAAAGGAATTCCAACTTTTTCATCAACTGCCTCAATGCTCTCAAAAAAATATCTCAAAAAAGAAAATCTTTAGCATATTTGCTAAAAAGTGAAATGAAGTATTATGAAAGACAAACATAGGGAAACATGATATGAAATAGAGGTTATCACAAATGGAAAACTCTAGAAAAATATAAATTAATCGAGTTGTGCCAAAATTTATTGTCAGAAAAATTATCTGGATTATGGGCGTTGTTGTATGTCAGCTTATTAGGTCTTCTTCCAAAATTGACGAATTACTTGTACTTATAGAAAGTTAAGCTTAGCCCCAAACAGAAAATTGGATTTCAAATTTGAAATGCTTTACACTAAAAAAAGTATTTAAAAAATCTGAAGTAATAAAACTGAACGATAGTAGACATTTGATCATCCAAAAAGACGGCTATTTTCAACGCAATTCATCATTGTCAGGTAATTGTTACATCTTTCTCTGATTTATTTCGATTTTCTGTTTGCAAAGATAATCTTTGCAAATCGTCTTTATCATCACTTTCATCAGCATCAATGCTCTCAGGGTACTGCAGAGTTTCCAGGCACCTGAAATGCGACATAAATGTGAAAGAAATCATAGAAAAAGTTTGCCTTCACTAACTTTGGACGTTTAATTACCGCATTTAGCGGTAATTTAAACGATATTTGCCTCCTACTACATTTCATTACAATGAATTTGCAATACCGAAATAGCAAAAAGTAAAAATCTAAGATGTGTTAGCAATAATTAATGGATCATAAATATGACTTAATTCGATTCGTTAAATTCAAACTTTAATTTTGTCTCGATTTTTCCAATTTTTCAAAGAAAAACCGACACAGCACCTTTTATAAAGAAATATATTATAATATTTCATGTTTCAGAAGAATTAACAGTTCTCCGTCAACTTCATTATTTTTTGTTGCATAACCTCCTGAACACAAGGATTACATCTTATCTGAAAGGAAAATAAAAAAATTGGTTTATCTTGAAACCAACTTTTTTGTTCTAAACTCTACTTCTAATGAAGAATGGCTCTTTTGTGAACATGAACATTTGAAAGATTTTAGAAATCCATTAATCTTCACCATTATATCATACAATATGTAAAATAAAAGGGATCTTAAGCTGCATCATTCCTCATTAAACCATTCTTCTTTTTCGAAAAAAAAACGAAATCACTTAGCCAAGTGTAAAAAATTAAGTTAACCAATGGACACTGTCCTGGATCTAGGACAAATTTGGAGGCTCAATTAGTATTTGATATTGTGCCGGGCAAACTTCATCACTTAATCACTAAAAACAGATCTTTCGTACTAGTATGAAAAAAAATTGAACTGTCTTCACTGATTTGTGCTAACATCGCCTTATAATGGTGCATTTATACATTTTTTCCGAACTTCCGACCTCTGTTATAATGAGCTTAAAAAAAATTAGTACCTTCCTGAAATACAGCCTAAAGATGAAGAGGCTGGAAAAATCGGTGTCATACCAACGGGTAGATCAGTACATTCAGGAACTCCAATTTGTATCAATGCGGATGGTGGCAATAGCGGTGAAGGAACGAAGCAATTAATTGCTGGTATCATCAAAGATGCTAGCGGGGTTCGTGGTGCCAGAAAAGACTGTGTCAATGGTACCAAATTTCGAGTTACAGCCACTGAAAAAATAAAAAAGTGGTGACGGTAACAACTCCAGAAAAATGAATAAGAATTATACTTTATGTAAGAAGAGTACAGAAGACAGTCAAGACTATTCCAAGAAAAATACAATCATATATATATATATATATATATGTTGCGAAATCTTTTTGTTTTTATTTGAATTTTCGAAACAACAAACGAAATCATCAAATTGGACTTAATGTTTGTCCATTCGTTTATTTATTTAATAACTTCACATTTACAGCATAACACAAGAATGTAAACAGTAAGCAAACTTGCAATAAAAATAACAACGTAAGTTTACAAACTAACTGGATAAATCCTTCGCCTCAACAAAACCATTGCTTTCAGCAACTGATAATGGGCCAATTGCTGAAACATTCAACAAACGTGGAAGATTTGCCACTTGCAGTCGTGGGAATGCTGTATGAGATACAACGTATTCTGTTGGCTCAATGAAAACATGTCGAGAATCTGATTGTACTCGATGTACAGAAGCATGAAATCCATTTTTGGCAAACGCATATGCATATTGTAAACCAGTAGGATAAATACAATCAGCTGCTATTTCTTTCAAATTTGAAAAATTCCTAAGAATTAAGAAATTTAACTATTGGATGTTGAAAGTTCATTTTTGTTTGAAGTAATTCAAATATCAATTAACTTACCGAGAAAAACATGTTTTATAACTGCGGTCTCTTCGACGACATAAAGGATGTACATATTTAGTTGTAGAAACAAATTTGTCTATGTTCCTGAAAATATTGCAAATAAAAGAAAGGTTTGATAAACCAACCACGAAAAAAATAATGACAAAGATTGTTTGCGCACTTCAAGTAATAGTTTTTTAAATTTATGATTTTCTCAACTTCTAAAAAAACAATCCATTTGAAAGAAACTAAACATTACCTTGTCCGCATGAACTCCACATATGTTTTTATTATGAATAATAAAGAATCGAACAAATCTACTGCCAATGACCAGTCTGGTAACTCTGAAATAAATCTCTCTCAAAAAGAAAATAAAGTGTCTTTAAAAACCTGATGTTAAAATTGCGATGCGTAAGCCTATGTCAGATAGTACAGCAAATGTCTAAATATTTAACCAGACTCTGCGAATAAAGACTTATTTGATCAAGGATAACAGCTTACTTGCCACTGAAATTCTTATAACAAGTTCTGGAACAAAATGTTATTAAATGAAATGTTTGTAAACAGCAACTCAATGCCACATAGTAAAATCTGCCTTACACATTTGCTATTTTGCTTAACATAACTAAAAAAAGATCGTTTTTTAGCTAAAAAAGAAAAAAAAAAACTCAGCCATGCTGCCCACATTTCCTACGTTTAACAGCTTACTTTTTTGCTTAATTTTCAAATTTACCATTTAAGTAATCAAAGCTGACGAAGCGTTCGAAATGCTCAAATGTTGGAATAAGCATATTTCGTTCAGAACTTCGTTCTATTGTTGCTTTCAAATCACTGATTTGTTGTTCGAATTCTCTAGTTGACTGAAGCTTAAAAACAATAAAATGAATTTAGTTCAAGCAAGAATCAATGAAAAAGAATAATATGACTAATCTATAGACCATCAAAACGAGAAGATTATTAATGTCAACAGCTCCCACAAAACAACTGAAAAAGTTCTTATACATGAAGTCAATGATTTAAAAAATTTGACCAAAAGAGTGCTTTACTTGCATCTCTTTTAACCAAATCCAATCCTTTCTTTTACTACTAAAAGTCTATGAAAAGCTCCACAAACTTTTATTAATGGAATAATCTTGAAAATCCAAATAGCTTACTTTGTCAATAATGCTTTGCATATAAGATCTGTGATGTTGGTCGCCATACAGTAAAGTCGACCATTGATCTGGGGATATACGTAAACCTTGCTCGAATGCTACTTGTACGATTTGTGCATCATGCTCACGACGCAATGCGCCATAATCACGAAACTGCGTTTTCAACTGCATTAGTGAATCACCTTCACGTTTTAATATCTGCAAAAGAAGTTAGTGTATTAAGTATTTTTACTGTAGCAAAATTTACTATTATATATGCTTTTTCAAAATTGGAAATGAACATTATCTAGAAGCAATATACCCAGTAATCAACTGTAAAGCTATCCTGTTCAAACTTTGAATAATTTGGAGAGAAAAAACAGCAAGAACTAAATTGTTGATTGAAAAATCAAATTTTAACAGTTTAAAAAATCCAGCAATTAAACATTCATATAAATAAATAATTTCTGAATAGCTTACATTAAAGCAACTAGCTCGATAAAGTAATTGCACAACATGGCCAACACAGGTTTTGGAAGCTTGCGGATAATCTTCCCGTAATGTTTGCACAATATATAACATCAAAGTTTTACGAGACATCAATGTACCATCCGAAAGCATCAATAAAATGAGATTCAGAACTTCTTCTTGCATTGCTCAAAATAAAATCTTGTAATATAATGTGATAAAAAAAATTCATAAAATCCGATTTATCAATCAATTCCGATCCCAAGCTTATTATTATCCTTCAGATATGCACTATTTATCTTTTTCCTCTTATATCTACTTCAAATTTACATTTTAAATATAAGGCGTTCAACTCAAACTTTTCATTTTGAAACGTCGCCTTCGGAAAAAAAAAAACGACATCATCGAAGGATAAATCGCACACAAGCAGATATACAGCCATGTTAACATACTTACTATTTCCCACTTCAGTATAATTTCAACAACCTATCATAACCTCAAAATTATGTCGACTTTAACTTTTAGAATTATTCAGTTTTATGAGAAACGAGTAAAATTGCCAAGGTGCAAGTTATCATCAACAAGAACTGTCCATTTTTATAGTCTATTTAGTAGCAAGAATTAAGAATTTTGAGGACTGAAATAGTTTTTAGCAGTTAATTACTAGGAATATTCTTTTGACCGGCATGTATTACTTGAATTTTAAATTAGAAATTAATTACCTGGACCTAAAAATTGGCATCCCCTAGAACGGATAGCAGACCAAAGAATTGCTGATTTGTTAGAATTATCTTGATGATAAATAATCAATTCTGAAAGAGCACGTCTTGCCAAACCACGTGCTGTTTTAAGTGCCCGCTGTAGGCCCTTGCATTCCACTAACTGATAACACAATAATGATATCAATTTGCGCTGCATTGGTCTACTTAACTGATCACTCCAAACACTTCCTCCTGAAATGAAATTTCAGAGAATATTCCATTATTCTAGAAAACTCTTGCAAAACTGTAAGCATGAAGTTGAAATTGAAGAAAGTAGAAGAAAAATAATAAAAAAACCTTTTACGTTGAATTAACGTAATTGTTTATTGCACAAAAACTCTGACTGTTTTGCTTTAAAAGTTCTCAATATTAGTGATCGCTATAATATAAAAAATTACCAAATAAGCATTGAACAGGATGTAAATAAGAAGCTAGTTCTACAAGGGTCGATTCAATATGTCGATATTCTTTGGGAAGTTCTTCATATATTCCAGGCTCCTTATCAATAAATTCTGATAGAACTGAGAGTAGCGCAAGATTCGGCGGCAATTTGTAAAAAGGAAGAGAAATTACTGCCTGGAAAAATGAAAAAGGACATTTTCTCAAAACTATTAGCTTGCAGTTTGAAGAATAAATCGAGTTAATTAATTCATAATCATTGTTTCTTAATGATTGTTTATATTACAAGTAAAAGACTTTGTATCATACAATATCCTAAATTCTATCAAACATTTAAGAGTGATACAATCAATTATTAAATCAAAAATAGTTTTATTCCTCGAATGCCTTTCCTAATCCTGTTTAATTATTGAATAGTTGATTTTAAATTTACATTTAGGAAATTCTGCAACATACCTGATCTAAAGGACAGTTATTTTTGTTAAGCTTCTTAAGGCAATTACGGCATATTGTATGACCACAAGCGAGATTTATTGGCAATTTTTTGGAACTAAAAATCTGAAATATATTTCAATCAAATAAAGGAATCTGAGTTAGCTTACTTATTTGGATCACAATACTTTTCAATCATATAACTAATTTTTTTACCATATTACTATAAATAAACTATAAGAAAATCCTTCTAAAATTCTCTTCAAACAAGAAATAATTTTCTAAAATTCCCAGAAAAATTTGATACTAATTCCTGGTAAGCCAGTAATGAAGTTTCCAGCATAATAATGAAAGTATAAAACAAACATATTAATTTTTAATTTAATTTATAGTTGATTTAAAATGAAAATGGAAAGGAGTAAAATTTACTTCTGAACAAGTACGGCAACAAAGTACATCAGACCATGAAGCACTCTGTCCTGCAGGGGCCATTTAATGAAATTTTTGGCCAATAAACTATCAGTTGCTATGAATACATAAATTTTTCCCAGTGAAATTGGATGCCTTCTTGTCCAAATATTTTCAGCTAAAATAGCTGGCAATATTTCATTGAAAATTGTGGAAAGAAAAATGGTGTAAAATCTTGGCTAAAAATGCGAGCACTGTTGATATCGCCGAAAAGTTGTTTTGCAGATTTTTTATAAATATTATATCTTTTTTTTTTAATCTCAATGAGTTTGGAAAGAAATTCCCTAATTTTAAATTTCCCGAATTCAAATGAATTCAAAGAACTAGATAACTATGATAGTAGCCCTCATATCATTATCATCACATGGTTATGTCCAGTTGACATTGGCGATACTTTAAGAGGTAATTTATTATTTGTTTGCATCGAAAACTACTTTTTTCCCCTACAAATTTCCACTTGTTTCAGAATTTATAAAACCATCGCTGTTTTTTAAAAACAAAATTGCCAGTTACATGTGGTTGTAGAACTATGAATCTCAATGTTTACATGCGAGCCTTTAATTAAAGTTGAATAATACTGAAGTGACATGTAAATAATAGTAGATATATGTAACAGCACATAATTAATTTAATTATTTCGCTTCACCTTGGAAATCCCCCGCTCAACGAGTTACGTATAATATCTAAGTAATATTTTCAATAATCCGATCATTATTCGGAAATCATTTCTGGAGGATGGCCATGGAATTTTGGATTGTAGGAACAAAAGTAAATTAACAGATTATTTCATTGTATAAGAATCGCTTCTTCTCTGATAATATTACAATTTGTCTAATTAATTAGTATGGTCTAATTAATTATTACACTGATTGTCTAATTAATTAGTATGGTCTAATTAATTATTACACTGATTGTCTAATTAATTAGTATGGTAATATAGCATAACTTCATTTTACTTTGCGATCTTCGTGATGGAAGAGCTGACAATTAATTAGCTTAAGGATGAGATTTCAAACGGCATCGATTCAAGAAATATAAAAATCAGGTTGTCACGAATAATGGAGAAAACCAACTAGGAAAAATTAAACGATCAAATGGTAATCAACTAAGATATAACATCAAAAACATTTCTTGTCCTACACAATACATTAAAATGATACTAACTAAAAAAACTGATGCATTTATTAGGTTAACGAAGGATGAATTCGAAGGGATAAAACCAGTTTTAGTACAACAAGCAACATCAACCATTAACCCGACGTGAATACATCATAGTGACGGTTTTCTGGCGGATACCAATTAATTTTTAATCAAAACCTTTACTGCTCCCAATTCACTAAATTTCAGATTCTGAATGTACTGTAAAAGAAATGAGAATTTTCAGAAAAAGGAAATGAAGAATTCATAGGATGAGAATTTATTGAAATACTTCAAGGATTTCCTGAAATTTAAAATTATAAAATCTATTTTTAGAAAAATTAAAAACTGAAATAGTTTCATCGATCACCACGAAATATAATACAGAATGTCACCCCTGAACATCATTTCGAATTTTAGATTTTTAAAAACTATCAAACATTTGGCTATCTATTCTAAAAACAGTGCCAAACAAACAACCACCTCAGGAAACTAAGAACCCTGAATATTCAAAAGTTCGAAAAGCAATAAATCAGTCAAAAGCAAGAGGTATGATCCCAGGTGTACAAGGGTATGACCTAAATATCATTTGTCAGAAAAATGAGATGCGTTGCACAAAACTTTATTCTCTTTACATTTTACAATGTTTATTTTAAAAAATCTAAAAATCTTTGACAAAAAAGCTAGGTTTGAGGTTGTTTTCATAGTGGAAAAAATTGCATAAGTGAAACTACTTAGTAGCATGCACATTAAATCAAAGCAAGCCTATGCAGCTTCTAAATCTTTCGACAGCATGGAAATTGTCCAAAAAATAAACAAACTTAATAATCATTGCATGAGCATTGAAACATCAAAAAAATCACACGAAATTTTTTTGATTGTTCTTCGTTGCTGTTAGCGTGACGGTGTAGGATCTGCGGGCGCATCATCGTTAGGTGTACTTATTTGTTGAGTACTATTGCGATATTTCGTTAACTGCAGAATTTGGATTTAGCATTAAGAAAGTGTTTATGGAATTGAAGTAAAAAAATTACAAAATAAAGGAGAACACAATAATAGGCTGAATCCTCACAGATATCTCAAACTCACTCGGTCATCCTGATCGAAACATAATGAAATGTTAAACAAAAAGTGAGTTTGCAGAAATGTTCGATTAATTAAAAAATGCTATGTTTGCGGAATCGATATTAAATGAAGAATGAGATGTATAGATTGCGTTTTATAAAGCTTGTTTAACAATTTATTCGTTTGCAACTCTCAGTCAAAATTTATATTTTGCTTTGTATTTAAAACCTTGAAGAAAAGCAATCTTGCAGTTGTAATCATGCCCGTAGTAAAGAGCTTGAGCTCACTTTATGTACTGATGCATCATTACCATAACTCAAAACAAAGTTTCTTTTCCGTCCCAAAGAAGAATAGTGGTCAAATATTACAAAGAGTTACTACAATGAATTATTTCAAAATTTTAACAGCTGAATTTAGGTCTTTTTAAATGCATCTACAACCTAAAGAAATTATTAAACTGCTTACGATTTTGCGAACATGTTCTTTTGCTGAAGCAACTGCTGTATCGCTAATATCACCAATAGATTCAACGGAATCAGATGTATATGGTGGTTGCACTAACACACGATTAAGTACTTTGATATTATTACCTGACCACTCCACCCTATGTTCCAGTCTGCAAATATGTATGATCAATTAAAGCAAATGGATGTGATCAATTCTTTAGTCGTTCATTACTAGGAAGAAAGGATTTGGCCTTGACCAGTTTGATTTTCAGCTTAAAGTACAAAGCAAATTTAATTTCGTGTAAGACACTCTGTCTTTCTTGAAGAAAAAAGTTAAAAGACCACTAACAGTTTAAAAAACGTAAAAAAATTTAAGGATAGAATGAAAGCAACCAAAAATTTCCAAATGCACTGTAAAGAATTTTGAATTTATTTTCAGTTAAACTAATGCCTGAACCTTACGTTTTCCTCAGATGAATAAAAGCTCGCTGTCCTTCGATCGACACATCAGTTTGCATTATGGATGCTTTCTTTCGTGCTATTGCGCGATTCATCCGTTCCTGCACTTGTTTTGTGGATATCTGCAAATTTGGCCAAGGTAGCGATTGTTCGCCTCCTTTGTCTTTCAAACATGTTACCTGAAATGAGAGACAAATTCTTTTTTTAACTAAATTATATGTACAAGCTGCTGTTATTTATTTATATATATAAATAAAGATATACATATATATTTTTTGCCAAGTTTCCTATCTAGTATTTGCAAAGTGAATGTTTTGAAAGGTTTTTAGAAAATCAAAATAGGCTATTTGTCAAACAACTCTCTGCAAAGTTCAAAATAATATACCTGCGCAACAAGTGCAAGATTAACAATACGTACCAACGGTACACCACCTGGTCCTGAAGTATCTCCTAAAAAAGTGTGAAATGTACATATAGGTTTATGTGGGAAGCAAATAAGTATTGATGACCTGATATTACTGATAACCTATCGGCCTATGTAGCACTAAAAAAGTGCTTGATCCTGCCAAATGTGGATAGTTTTTCAGGTTTTTGATCAGTTTGCATTTCAAAAAGACCGCAGATTGCCAAACGAAATATAAGGTGAGTAAAATAACCGGTCATACATTTTTTAAACCGCCTATTTATTAAGTATTCCTTTATCTAACAGTTCCTATCTACACAGAAACATTTTTTCGTAAATCCTGTCTAAAAACATAGTCTCTTCCGTAATTCTAATCTAGACTTCTTCGCAAATCTCTCTATATATGAAACTGTCGATAAACCCATCGTAATATAGCTATTCTGTAATACAGTGATTGAAGCAATTAAATCAGTCGCATACACTGACTACTAAGAGCAAACTCAAGAAAAATATAAACTTAGGACGAGAAGTCGCGTTGGCTGGTCCGAACAGATCACCTGACCAACAGTCGTAGAATTCAACACATTTCGACACTCCAATACACTACCCACAGGAAATACGACATTACTGTCCAAAACATTGCTTGGAGTTGCCTCTCCTGCATGTATGTTGGATAATTGATGAGTTGTACTGCCACAACTACTGCTTCCCTCATTCATTGATACAGGAAGTGCGATCGTTGTTGGTGTTGTTAACGTTGTTGTTGTTGCTGTTGTTGTCACTGTTGTTGTTGTTGTTGTTGCTGTTGTTGTCGCTGATCGAGAATTAAATACTGTCATTGATTGCGCCTTTTATGGGCTTATTCTCAGGCAGAAGTACTCCTACTTCCCTTTGAATCTATTACAAGCGCAGTACAAGCAAACTGAAACAAATATTAAAAAACTAAATTATAGCAACAATTATTACAATTGTGCTCCGTTGCCTAACGTGTCTTAAATTTATTTGTTGCATTGGTGCAAAATAAATTACCAATTAACTTCGGTTACCAAATTAAATAAAGGGAAAGCCATTCATGAAAGACGTGCATACTAAAATAGAAACTACACGGAATAGCCAACCAGGTCATATTCTATTGCTATCGACATTGTCATCCCTGTCATTCTCCTCATCTCATCATCATCACTTCCTAGATCGATATTAGATTTCTTGAAACATCGGCCGACCGCGAAATGACGGAGGTCGTTAAAAGGAAGCGAAGAATAAGCTAGATGAGACGGCGTGGTTAAGTGATATTAGTATCGATTTCTGGTAATAGATTTAGTGGGAAATTTAATAGAAAAAACATCCTTTTTTAGAACATGATCTAAGTATGTTTCAGTTCAATTCAAATTCAATTTCAACTCCCCTGTCTTTCCTTTTTACATTAATTTGTACTGTTCAATTCCAATTTCAGTTCAATTCCTATTCCCCTATCTTTCCTTTTTATATTAATTTGTACTGTTCAATTCCAATTTCAGTTCAATTCCTATTCCCCTATCTTTCCTTTTTATATTAATTTGTACTGTTTCAATTCCAATTTCAGTTCAATTCCTATTCCCCTATCTTTCCTTTTTATATTAATTTGTACTGTTTCAATTCCAATTTCAGTTCAATTCCTATTCCCCTATCTTTCCTTTTTATATTAATTTGTACTAATTCATCTATCATCGTAACTGATATCGATGTTAGCCTTACAGTATATAACGCATTTCGTTGTAATGTCGAAAATCCACAAAAGTTAGTGTAAAACCTGAAATTCAACGAAAAATGAAAAAAGTTTTGGCTTATTATTTGGAAATGGTTGTAAACAAGACAGGTCATAGGTGTAAAAACTTTAGTAGGACAATTGACATTGATGTTGACTTGTTGTTCAGGTCAAGAGATACACATGGTACCTATCCACTTTATCGACGATCAATGAATGGGAGGTATAGGACTCATTTTAGATAACTGATAAATTGTACTCTTTCATAGATCAATCATCTTTAATCAATTTATTAAATTGTTATCTTTGATCACTCTCTTATCATTTGCTGGTTTAGCAATACAATGATTTTCTTTCAATTTATTAAATTCTTCAATTCAAAATATTTCTTTTTATTCAGGCATATATGTTTGATTCAGAATAATTTTAACATATATATATTAATACTCGCTAATATTAATACTAAATTTTA
Organism: Mansonella perstans; assembly: GCA_037074765.1. NCBI lineage: Eukaryota > Metazoa > Nematoda > Chromadorea > Rhabditida > Onchocercidae > Mansonella > Mansonella perstans. The sequence continues at coordinate 241,905 of JBAMDO010000572.1, forward strand.
ACATATATTAATACTAATTATAAGATCAAACATCGAATAAGAAAAGATTTATTAATTTTCTAAAATTTCAGTTTTTCTTTACTCTTTTTATGATTTCAGTGAGCAGCAAGATAACCAATGGAATCATCCATGAGTACTTCCTCATCAATGGCATACCGAAATTGGCAAATGTCAAATAATATCGAATCATTAGAAACGATCTATCAGTACGATTCAGCTGAACAACAAGCTATACGAACTGTGAAACCGTGGGAAAAAGATCCTCATTATTTCAAAGTACTTTTTTTTTTTTAAAATAGTTTCTCAACTGTAAATTATGGTACTGTCCTAATTTTTCAGCTATAAAAATGGAGTTACAGAAAGTATAGCACAATTCTAAAGCATGAATATGATTTTTAACAGTTGAAATATTTGAAGTTAAAAAAAAGCATTATTTATATTCTTCTCCAACGATAGAATTTATAAAATTTATTGATTTCAGGAAATTAAAATTGCTGCGTTAGCTTTGCTTAAAATGGTAATGCATGCAAGAAGCGGTGGTAATTTAGAAGTAATGGGACTAGTGCAGGGTAAAGTAGATGCAAATACATTGGTCGTGGTGGACAGTTTTGCTTTACCTGTAGAAGGTACGGAAACACGAGTAAATGCTCAAGCTCAAGCGTACGAATACATGACAACATATACAGATAGTTCCGAAGCAATAGGAAGACTTCATAAGGTTAATTCTGTTGTTTGATTTTTTTTTTTTTTTTTTTCAAAATTGGGCAACCAAAATTTTCTCTTCTGTTAATCGATTTCGCACATTTTAGCCGTATAAGCATGATTTCATAGCTTAATATATTTTTTAGAATTCCTTGTTTTATTTGTTCATTTCAGGTTGTAGGGTGGTATCACAGTCATCCAGGATATGGATGTTGGTTAAGTGGTATTGACGTATCAACTCAAGCCCTCAATCAACAGTTTCAGGAACCGTTCGTGGCAATTGTGGTAAGTTTTCCTTCAACATTTCCTCAACTTTTTTTCTGTTGCCACATTTAATCCGAGTACAAAACCATCTCTCTGCTCATACAGCAATTTTTCGTTTTCTTCAAAGCAGTGACTGTTTTTCATCTCCACTTCAGGTTGATCCTATTCGAACGATGTCAGCCGGAAAAGTAGAACTCGGTGCTTTCCGAACATATCCAAAGGGTTATAAGCCTCCTGACGAGATTCCTTCAGAATATCAGTCGATTCCCTTAAACAAAATTGAAGATTTTGGTGTTCACTGTAAACAGGTTTTATCTTTATCATTATTATAATCTTTTTTTTTAAGCATTTTCCACTTTTTGGTGCTTAAAAATTTGCTCTGCTCCGAATGTCCCATTGGAAGGTTTGGATTCAGTTTTTTAGAGGTCTTGTATCCACTATATTCTAGTTCCCATGAATCCTGTTTAATCCTAGTTTGATAAAAAGATAGTAATATTAGAGCACTAGAACTTCTGTATCCACTCTTTTCCAGCTTTCTATCTGGTTCTAAATTGGTGTGATATATTTTCAGTATTATCCTTTGGAAGTATCTTATTTCAAATCAGCTTTGGATGCACGCCTCTTAGATTCTTTATGGAACACTTATTGGGTCAGCACTTTGTCCAGTAACTCGCTGATCACCAATTCTTCTTACATTACCTCGCAGATCAATGATCTTGCTCAGAAGTTGCAGAATGTAAGTATAACTCAGAAATTTTTAACTTTTTGAAGTTCCAAATTCCATTAAAAGGGATGGTTTAGTAGTCAATATGCAATCTTTAATGTTATCTGGAGCAACGAAATTTAACTTTTAGGTGAGCAAATGCAAAAGTATCCAGGGACCGCGTTCACTAGACACAACAATAGCGGACAAATTATCGAAGATAATTAAAGACACAAAAAAGGTTCCGTATTTGTTTTCATGTGTACTTCTATTCTGGTTCATTAGGGGTTTCTATTAGGTTCTGTGTGACTTTTCGTAAATAATGGAGTTTGGAGAGGATATTTCCAGAGCAAAAATCACATATTTCACACTTTGATTCCAATAACAAATTGCTTGAAAATTTTTGAGCTATTTGAACTTTCCGTTAATTAGGTAAACTGTGAGGTCACGCACGGAATGATGGCTCAAATGGTCAAGAATGCACTATTCAACCATGCTTTTTTCTCCTCTTCAGAAGTGGAAAAAGTGCCAGGTAAGACTTCACATCCACAAGTACAACACTCTAGATATAATAATTGCTGTCATTTATGTAAACATGCGGTTGGACACTTTAGTTGAATACCAATATATTGCAGGTGGGTCTGATGAAACAAAACTTGAGCAGGATGCATAAAATTCGCTCAAATGTGAATATGGTCTTTCTGGAAATGGCTGTATTTTATTACTTCCATGAATTTGTATGTATTGTAGGAAATAAATTCTGTTCCAGCGACTGATCCAGACATTACAAACAATAATGCATTTTGCGATGAAAAGAAAAAATCCTCCAACAGTAAAACATCTTTTTTTTTTTTTTTAGAACTCGCTGGTCATTTTAAGTAGTCCGTAAAAAGATCTTTTGCTTAGGCCGGAATTATTTAGCCTAGCTTGGTCGAATGACATGCAATGGAGATTTAAGATATATATATAACTGAATCCGAATTTGAACCGATGTGAGGTTTCATTATTCCAATGATCTACAGGAGGTAAGAGAGAGACCTCTAATTGGTTGGTGGGAGATGTACGGTTTAAGCGAAGAGTTTGTGGATAATCAAGCTCTGAAGATCATAAAATAATTAAATATACCGGAACGACAGTTTCCATTGGTAGTTGCTGCTACTGAATGTATGGTGGTTATCTGTTCCATCATTTTTCGCTACTCAGAACAGCGGAAAAAGGAGTTAGTGAATCGTTTTATTCCCAATATTTAACCAAAAAACAACAATTTTCATGCGATAGAACCAGCGTTTGAAGCAATCCTAGGCCACAAATCAGCACATTCCTTGGCTACCGGTCCAGTAATGGCTGAGCCCTTCATTTCACCTTTGTTGTTTACAATAACACCAGCATTATCTTCGAAATAGATGAATGAACCATCTTTTCGTCGATACTGCTTCCGTTGTCGCACGACCACTGCTTGTAGAACTGAAATTACGAATTTATCATTGATCGAAATAGAAAATGAATTGGATTGTTCTTGACCTCATCTGAAGAGCGCAACTCAAACTTGAGACATTTTCGAGACGCAGGACAATTTGCTCGTAGAAACGCACATATTAACTACAAGAACTAAAATTATTTGAACGACTTGAAATTAGTGCGCAACAAAATGTCTAGAAGTGTCTTACAGCCTCAGACAGCCAAGGATTTCTGCATAGCACTATAAGTTATAGTCGCGAAACCATCCTTTAAATATCCTCATCGGCTTTTTGTTCAGTTATTCAGTTTTTTGTCCATGATGAATAAATTTATTTTAAATGATCAAAGTGGACTCATTTCCACATTATTGACGCTTACGAACATTGTCTAATAGATCTGGGTTAGTAAAACGAAGAGAGATGGTATGATTATGATGTGTGATTTCTACAAGTAAGTGCTGAATATTTTTTCAATTTATTCAATCATCTAAAACAACTCTAACAAGCCAAGGATCGTTCAATATCTTTTAATCATATTGAAACAATCACAAACGAATGAAACAAACCCTTTTTCCGCAATTCAGGTTTACCCTTCTTGACAGAAGCAACAAACATATCACCAACACCAGCACTTGGTAATCGATTCAAGCGTCCTTTAATTCCATATACAGCAATTACGAAAAGATTTTTGGCACCAGTGTTATCGGCACAGTTCATAATAGCACCAACTGGGAGACCCAAAGAAATACGAAATTTGGCTCCCGATGCACCACCACGTCCTCTCTTCGACATAGCTTAAAATGAAGAACGGCTAAATTCAGCAAATAAATGATAACATGGAATTCGAAATAACTTTTGTTATCCTCAACGGTTCAAAAAAAAAAAAAAAAAAACCAAAATATAAAAAAGTTAGAAAAAACGAACCCTAAGCAAAATATGTATATAACAATACCAAATCAATTAAACCCATATCATTAATCAATTGACAACAAATAAAAGTTATTTCAATACAACTTTCTTAAAAGTAATTATCACTATTGTGTGACGATCAAATAATTTCACTAGCGTAATTTAGGCTCTTCTATTCCGCTATAACTTGACATTACTTTTTCGGCATACTTTCCTAAAACTATTTTCAAGGATTGAATGTCGTAGCATAAGATGCAGCGCTAGCAATTCATTCCGGAAATTTTCGTCCCTGTATTAATTTGTATCTTACATCAGTTAATTAATTAACTTGTATTAACTAATTATCAATTATTTGCCCCCTTGTATCAATTGAGCAAGAGGTCATTCACGAGTCAACAGTCTAAATAAAGTTAAAAGAATCATTAAGTATTTGAGAAGCATTCCTTCTTAAGACATCCAGTAGCTCATTTTATCAATGGAAAATGCATATTTCTCATGCAAATTATTCAGATTTAACAAGAAATAGTTCATTTACCAATACACAGTTATCTGCAAATAAGGAAATATATTCCTCGACAAACAAGAAATTTTCCTCAACAAATAAGAAAACCCCAGATGCCAGACATTAGCACAACAGACATCCAGTCCCACATCACTGATAACAAACTCTATTCAATTTATTTCCTAAATCTAAGCATGGCTCACAGTGACATTTAGGTGGTCGGAGTGCAAATTTTAGCATCTCAAGCTTCTAATATTTATTGTATTGAGATTTCTCTGGAAAATTTTTAGCTGTCTTTACGAGTTATTTCCTGCTATTAAAATTACCATTGATGAAGAAATTTAGCTAGTCCATCCAATGACAACTTACATATGGTGGTTATGAGAAATTTTAAAATGAAACATTAAGAAATGAAAATGAAATGAGAAAAAAAAAAGTTTAGAGATTTTAGAGTGTGTACATTTGGCAAATACTCTAAGATGGAAGTGTTTGACTTAAACCGAAACTTTAAAAGTTACTGCAAGGATCGCTTCTTACTTATTAACATTACTTTACCATTCTCACTTATTATTAAACTTTGGTTCGCATCAACTTTGATCTCGATCTAACAGTGACTTCCTTATTGTTCCTGCTAATGCCAACACAAAAAAATGCAAGTGGAAAAGATTCATTGAGATTAAAAAGTAATGATATTTGATAAAAAAGTTGGGATTATAAAATAATGAAATTTTATTATTTTGCACTGAGATTGAAAACTAATAAAATTGATCAAAAAAATGAATTAAATTTTATTGAAAGAATGAGCCAAATTTAATGACGTATTCTTTTTTTTGTTTAACTTTTCTTTTTCCTCACAAAATTGGCTTATTTTATACTTAATCCTTTATGATATTACGAAGATACTTTTTTAAGTGTAGAGCACGTTAAATATATATAAGTGAAAGTGTAAAGTTCACTAATATTTTAAATCTTAATTGTGTTCAGATATTTATTTGCATTTGGCTATTACAAAGATAAAATGTAAATAATCAAATTCCAAGGAAATAAAACTGCTTATTGTGATGCCAATCTTTTTTCAATATTTTGAATTTGTTGATAATTTAAACTTTTGAATCAATATGCATCATTATATTATTCGAAGAATTAAATTGGGATGAACGAACTTCATTTCGTTGCTGCGTTATTTCCGTAATGCGGAAAGATGATTTGTTTATTTAATGTCATATGTTTAGCTTTGTTTAGGCAGTTTGGGTGGGTGAAATTTGTTTGGACACTTTACGTAAACTTGGGGATTTAATTCGAAGTGCTCCATGCCGTGTCATATCGATGTCAGTGAAGTGTTTCATTTGCCCTTTCTTAATATGTTCACGTATTTGAAACGTCCATGTTCACGTACTTGAAACGTTCACGTTCACGTATTTGAAACATTCACGTTCACGTATTTGAAACGATAATTTCTTTTCAGGGGAGAGGCGCGATAGCAATAAAAAACTGAGAAGAAATTATTTCAATGAATGCGGCACCTGGTCCGCGTGATTACGATCATCTGTTCAAATTGCTTATCATTGGTGATAGTGGTAAGCTCTTAACATTTCTGCATTAAAACTATTAGTGTCAGCACTCTTCCATACATTTTTGAAATAGTTCTTTTAGGGGAAAGGATAAAGTGGTTCAAAAAAAATCAGAAGATTTTTCCTGTAAGTGAATTTATTGTTCCATTTACAATAGATCATTTTGAGAAATTAATCATATTAAGCAATTTAAAGCCATTATTACAGGAGTTGGGAAAAGTAGCTTATTGCTTCGATTTGCAGATAATACATTCTCCCGTAAGTTTTCATAAAATTACTGGAAAAAATTATCTGGTTCCAATGTCAGTTAAAAAGAATGAAGGAAATGGAAATCTGCATCTGCTGAAGAAAACAAAGAATTGGCTTAATCTATTTGTTTTTGTTAAATCAGTTTTAAAGTTTTGAATTTAAATCTAACTTTTCAAAAGAAAATTAAGCTGCAATGAAAAATAATAGTAATTCTTACAAATTTCTTCAGTTTTTTTTAGCGAATTATATTACAACCATTGGTGTTGATTTTAAAATTCGAACGGTTACAATCAGTGGACAGCGCGTGAAATTGCAAATTTGGGATACAGCTGGTCAGGAAAGATTTCGCACCATCACTTCTACGTATATTTCTTTTCTTTCATTTCATGATTTCTTTTCTTTTTTAAAATCTAATTTAAGAATGTAATTTTTGACTTGAAATCAGTGATTTACGGTTATGTTATTTTGTTGAATTCGAAATGTTGAAAGATAATTTACATGATTAGCGATAGTTCAGTTGAAGCCATTACTATGTATTTTTATCGTATTGGTACTTCGAAGGCGTATCAATGAAGAAAAAGTGGTTAAATCAGCATTTGCAGTTACTATCGTGGAACGCACGGTGTTATTGTTGTGTATGAAGTGACAAGTGGTGATTCATTCAGTAATGTGAAAAGATGGCTGCACGAAATTGACACAAATTGTGAAAATGTTCAGAAAGTTCTCGGTAAGGCAGAAATTCTCATGTCCAGATTGACATTTAGAAATTTCAGGAGTTCGAACAAGAATTTAGAAAACATATTAAATCTTTAATTGGGTCTTCTGCTTCTTGTTTTATTGTTTTGTATATCTACAGTTGGTAACAAAGCTGATGATCCGGAACGGCGAGTAGTGTTAGAAGTGGATGCTCGTCGTTTTGCAGAAACAATGAAAATCCCATTTTTTGAAACCTCCGCTAAAGAAAATATCAATGTTGAAGAGGTAACATTTGCGTTATTACCTCAAGATGTTTCCCATTAGAATTATTAGATTAATTGTCCATTAGAAGCCATAGGGTATTTCGATTAATTGCGATTAATTAGTTACGATAATAAATTACAATGTTTATTAATTCATAAAATAGAACACTGATCGTCCAAGAAGCTTATAGCAAACTCATAAGAAGTGATTTCAGTCGGGCAAACACACGCAATTTTTTCTAGTCAGAGTGCCTTAACTTTTTATTGTATTAGCTTCAATTATTGGAAAGTAATAGATTATGATTTTGAATTAGTTCGATTTGGTATTGCAGATGTTCAACTGCATAACACGGTTAGTATTAGAAGCAAAACTTCGAGCTCCTCAACCAAGCAATATTGGTAGTAGTGGCGGCGGTGTGCGATTGGGTGGCTCTAGTCTGAGACGACATGAAAAGAGGAAATGTTGTAGCTGAATAGCGAATTGGTTATTGTATGAAATACATTTTGTTGTCTGTTTCAAAATTCCTTTAAATCAGAAAGATGTTATTCTTACTTTTCATTGTGTCATATTACTATCGTTCGCTAGATGATTTTTGTTTTCAAATTTTATTTCTTTTTGGAGTTTTGAAAATTTCTCCAATCAATTTAAACATTTTCTGCAGAATGAAATATTTGCTTCGAAATTTTTATTTGATTATGTTAAATCAAATTTTTTTAAGAAGTCAATCTTCCTTTTTTTAATTGCTGCCGAAAAATAATTTTCAATTTTCGGTCCTTTTTTTAGTCTTTCGCTTTTCTCTAATTAGGGGATGACATTGGAAAATAATTTATGGTCTAAGTGTTTAGTCCTCGCTGCATATCGTTATTTTACATGCGCGCTGCACTAGATTATTAGGTTATCAGAAATAGATATGGCGTCATCTAGTTTAATTATCTCCTTGTAACGGTCTACGTGTCCTGAAAATTTGTAATACCAATTATGAAGTCACTGTATTTAATTTACTTAGTGGCTGGGATTGCTAAATATTTATTAAGCGCATAAAAATGAGGGAATAATTTTCGCTTTTTTTTCCGAACTTTTTTCTATGAGTATAAATTATACTTTATTCAGTATGAAGCTAAGCATCAGAACTTTTGAAGTTTCTTCCATTCCTAAGTTTCTTAATCATTCTTTGTGTTATAGGAACTAATCTTTCTTGCTAGTTTATTGTTATTTCTTTACTTCTTGCAGAAATTTTTTATTTATTGCTAATAAGACATGGGGAAAGTAAGTACAATGTTTGACTGTCTGCTTTAGAGTTTTTAACGCGCGGAAAGAATAAATATCAAGATGCTTTCAAGATAGGACTTTTGCAAAGGCTTTACAAAAGTGAGCTTACATACTGAAAACTCCGGCTTTCCAACGTTTGGCTATTCGAGTGTAGCAGCGGTGTTAAGGAAGAAATGGATGAAAGTTATTCATATTTCGCATTTTTATAAGTTTCTCAAATATTTGATGAATACATATATAGATCATTATTTTGTCATTAATTTGCCCAGCTATACTCTTCAGTTGGTGATTTCTTTAATTTACTAATTTCAATTTTTATGTCAACTTTTACGTATGTTTTTACATGATTGGTTGCCTCGCTGAGGTGTAATTTATTTTAAACGGAGTTTATATTATATGCATATTGTATATGCCTGCATAATTTAAATCTTAAAGATAATCTAAATCCTGAAGAGTGCAAAACTGTTACTGTTTTGTCGACAAACTTTATCACAATTTGTTACTTTGCAGAAATTGTGCAAAAAATTCGTTCATCTGATAACAGATATTGATTTTTGTCAATGGTGCTTTTTTTGTCAACAAAAAAAATGAATTAGGAATTTTTCGTTATTTAAGAAAATTTTTAAGATATGAAAATCCCTGCTAAATGAAATGTTGTGATATCATCATAGCTTGCATAAAATTTTGTAAATTTCTATTTTTGCATTTATTCATGTATAATTGCTTTGCTTAATTGATATTGTCATTCTGCAATTGTATATGCTTGCTCCGCTTCCGACATACGTTGTAATCTATTCTCAATGAAATTTTGTACCATTTGTTTGGCGATACTGCGCAATGCATTTTCAAACTTTGAGATTTAACACTGGCGCTATTTTTAGATAATTTCGAGTAATATGCAAATTTAACTTTTCTTACTTGAAAGTTTCCGATTATAGATATATCAGGAAAATTTTTTTTTAGATTATTTGAAGGATTTAACGTCGTATATACATTAAACATCATGAGTTATTTCGGCACAAGAAACAAAAAATATAACGGAAGAACTATAAGTTAGAGATGTTTTGGGGTTTGAACATTTCTGTCCTGTAAAAAAATGGAATGAAATTTATATTGAGGTAGATCAAGTCCCCATAACAAAGCAACAAGTCATATCTGCCCCGTTCAATTTCATTCCGTTCGTATTTTTCATATTTTTCCCAACAGAAGAGAATTTCACAATAAAGAAAAGTAGGAAAAAAAGTAGAAGTTTGGGAGTTTAGATTCATCTTTCCGAAAATTTTAACAAATTTCTCAATTCTCAGTTGCTATATATCAGAATAGAAAAGTTTCGCGTAGTTCTTTTCTAATTAAGATTATTTTTTGCACCATTTTTCTTTCAAATTTGGATCACGCATTACTTCCAAATCGCGGACATTTATAATCTGAAATTTCAGTATGTTGAGGTGTGCTAGTAATCTGAATAATCGTATTTCTCAGAAATTGCCAATAATTTGGTTCTAATTTTGTATTTGTTTTTTTTTTTTTTTTAATTAAATGAGACCGACCTGTGATTCAACTATGGCTGCATCAGATCGAAGCGTTTTCTGTATCCTCTGTTCAAGTTGTACATATGCTTTCATCTCGTCCACTAATTCTTCTTCCCACTTCTTAATTTTATGTAAATTAATTACTTTCAATTTAAACAAAATATAAAACTAAATTTCCTAATAAAAACATACTCTAGTTGCTACTCTTTTTTCAAAATTCATAGTAATTTCAAATTCTTAAGAGCCCAAAAATTATTTCGGCAAGAAGTAGATGGAAGAGACTGATTTAACGTTCAAATAGTCGAAATTCTTTTAAATTTCAGAAGTATCGAAAGAAGGCACCTCCGATTCAATGGAAATTCTATTGATCGATTGTTTTTCGATTTCTTGGAATGAATTATTAATGGAAATGTTTTTGTTCTTGGTTTCTAGCACTGGTAATTCGGTATATTCCATTATAGGTATGTTGTAATTCAATTGCTGCTCTGTTCGTTCTGCGCCTTTAATAATCGCAGATGTAGTATTTTTATCGAATACAGCCGAAGATATTACTGTTAGTGGTGTTTTCGCGACAGTTTTCGTTAATGATTTCATCTTTTGCTGTTGTTCTTTCAGTTCCTAAAATCTGTCGCATAATTCTGTCCTTCCTTGAATTTTCACGTGTCAAATGAATCATTCATTACTATTCAATTTAACTAATAACGCATTCAATTGCACAAAACAAAGAAAGAAACAAATATCTCTTTTCTAATACCTCTATTTACTACAATCTTCGCAAGTTTTCCTTTATTTCCCTATCCTCAGCTATTTCTACATCTTTTTTAAATGATATCTGAGAATCGTATATCTGAGAATCTACTGACAGAGTTTCAGTCAAAATCACCTACCTAGTTGATTCTTTAAGCATTTGTGTAAAACCATGAAATTTTCCTCAAAGACAAATTTTTAGAAATTTAAAATGTTTAATAAAGCTACTTTTTGATACTGCTGTTTCAAATGATCATCGCTTACAATCGCTACTTTTTGTGTGTTAATTTTCACATCCATGCCACCTATCGGAAAATCGACAATACGTGGATGACCGCTTGAAGATCGGCTGAAACATAAGTTCAATTATGTAGTTTTCATCTATTAAATAGACATCAATCATATTATTTTGAAACTATGCAGCCATTGTGACAGTGCAAATCTGTTGTGATAACGCTGCATTTAGTTTTGAAAAAGAACCAACTTATTAGTTCGTGATGATGTAACCTCAAATGGTGTTTCTTCACTATTGACGGATTCTCCGAGAAAACTCCAAGTTGTTTTGCGTGTGCTAGATGCTGACAAAAGCGGTAATGACCTGACTGAGTGACTTCCTGATGTTACACGTTCCATCGCAATTAAACGTCGACGTGATGGCATTACTTGAAGCAGTTTAAAATTTTTGTCAATTTGGAAATTTTGGCCTAGGGATCAAGCATGCTGTGGAAGTGAAGATTTCCAAATTTTAAACTACATGAAAAAGTTGAAGTTTTAAATTGAACTTTCAAATTTTTCGCGCAAAAAATATAAAGTAGAAACATTTCTCCTGCTTTGATGGATGGAAAGTTAGTAGTGGCACTGTTGTCAAGGTAGTCGTTGTTGTCGTTGTTGTCGTTCCTGTTCTTGCTATTGTAAAGGTCACCGCTTCCACAATTTCTTCCTCGTATTCATCATCGTTACCAGTGGAGACTGTGAAGTCCCAGGATTGGTTTATTTCCTGAATTTATACTAATGGAGACTAAAATTTATGAGGTTTATTTGAATCCAAAAAAGCTGATGCAGTCAAAAAAGTTTTAAGTTTCGATTTTGTGTATCATACTTTTAAAGTTGCATCTACAGATTTGATGTTTTCATCATTTCTTTTCGCTGCTCGACGACTTCTGCGGCACCGAGGAGGCTAAAATTTTCATTTGTCAAAGTTCAATTTCTAAGAGGTTCCTCGATAGAAAAACAATGAAGCATTGATTTAACCGAAATTGAATATAACAGAAATCCTATAATTATTAAGAAACAGAACCAAGTGACAAAAGCGTAAATTTCATCTGTCGCCTTTTCAACGATGGAAATGTTTGTCAACAAATATTACTAAGAAAAATGTTGCGTGTAATATGCATACCAAAATGGTATCACATTCTCCCAGTAAACGATCACAAAAACGCAGGTGACATTGCATTTTGATCATTGAAACATCGGGAAATTTGACTGCTTTACCGATAGCAAATGCTGACAATGGTTCCACATATTCCGGTGAATCGATCACTGAATTATCAAGTGCACATCTATAAAAGTTTAGGGGATCTGTGTTGCTCTTTGTGAATTGTAGAAATTTGAGATGAAATGTTTGATGAAGTAAATTTACCCGGACGAATCAAGGATCGTTTTGTTAACTCCACTGGTCAGATCAATGATAACACAACTGTGAACAAGCATCGACTGATAACTATCGAAAGAACCTGCAAGGTAGCACATCGAGAAGGATACTAGCAGTTGATACAGGGCATTATTTGGATCTCTTTCGTCCTAGCTTAAAACTATTTGTAGACATTGAATTGAAGCAAACTAGATGAGATACCGAAATTGAATTAGAAATTCAGTCTGATCAGTTACAATTCTCAAGAAAAGAAGCGAAATCCTTGGAATTGAAGAATGACTGCAATTATTTTACTTAAGCAGTATTTTTGCGCCTTTTTAAGACTTCCCTATCTCTTTTTTCGAAATATAAAAGCTTAATTTACCGTTCTGAGTATAATATGACCTTTCCAATCCTGTTAAACCTCGAGATTTTCTAATAGATAACAGATCTACAGCTTAACTTTGCAACAGAATCAAGATAATAGAAGTTTACGCATAAATGCATTAGCGATTTTGGTAACTACTTTTGCGTAATGCTACTTTACTAAAACTCTAATTTGTCACCTGAAAATGTAATCATATCACTCATACTTTTATCGCATTCCCATGAATGAATAATTGGATCGCCGATACGGACGTCTTCTAATTTGCACTTGTCATTTGATTTCAAATTTGACACCAGTTTGTAAGAACAAGGCATTTGCAATTCCTCTCTGTAAATCGATTTTAAATACAATACGGAATTTAAGAAATTGAATGATTGGTATTCTTACAATGGAACATCATATTATTACTTATCAGTAGCCACTCGATTGTCCATATATTTTCTCGGCAATTTTGATGCTTTTTCAGGATAAAAACATTGCACCTTGAAAACTTTATCCACTTTTGTATTATATAATGGATGAAATTTCAATATGACACTTGTTTCGAATAGTGTACCCATAAGACTTTGCTGAAATATTTCAAACGGAAGATTAATTAAAAAGCAGTCATTTTGTTCATTGTTACTAAAATTTTTTTTTGAACTGAATTAGTACTCAGACAACCAAAAGTTATTAATTTCTTGTTTAAATCAACAAAATATTAACTGACTTCAGATTTTTCTTTGGTTATCCTCTATATCAGTTAGTGAACATTTTATTTTCATTCACCTGATAATGCGGGCAATGCTTTTGCAAAATCAGAGAAATGGTTCCCAGACGAAGTACTATGGAAACTGTCTCAATTAGGTTTAAAGGCATCAAACAAGGTACACCTGAACGGCGAAAAAGTAAAAGAATAAAAAAATCAACAGCAAACTATTTAAAACTGTTTTACCTTCATCTGTTTCTGGATGTTACATGAAGTAAGATCCATTGAAAGGCGGATCTCTTTGGATGATGAGTTGCGAGCAACCGCGATACACTCCGGACGGTGAAACTGGCCAGTTACGTATAGGTGACCATAGAATGGGTTTACTGTCGAAACAATAATTTCGACCGAATCGCTATGACAATTTATTTCAGCTCCAAGTGGACCTAAAGTATGACTTTTTTTTCATTTTTTCATCATAGTATTTGCCGTTGATATCATCCTTTTATTCCATTTTTGATAAGATAAAGTTTTTAAGATTTTCGGTAAACTAAACAAAAATTGAATTAATATTCATTTTATAAAAAATATAAATTAAAAAATACAAATTTGGAATTCTGAAATAAATACAAATCTGAAAAAAAATATATAAAAATATAAATTTGGAAGTTTTATCAATTTTAAATGAAATGAAGTTTTCATTGATGATCTTTTTTTTGAAAAAAATTAAATTTGTAATTTACCTCTAGAAAAATCACAGTGTTCTCCAACAGCAATCTTTTTGAACTGCTGCACAAATCGATCCAAAAAAACCTGAGAAGTCAGATTCTGGAATGCAAGGTTTGCATCACCGGTGATTTCCACAAGTTCATCCATATTAATGTGCGCACCAATACCAAGAGTAAGTATTTGGATACCTGTATAAAAATTGAAATATTTTAATTAAAGCCCAAAGCTCTCTTGGAGGAAAATCTTTCATTAAGTATCAAAATTTTTGAATAAATTACTATTGCTCACCAGCTTGACGAAGTCGCAGTGCGGCTGGTATTGGATCATCATGTGAATGACCATCAGTGACAACCACAGCTACCTGAATAGTAGTATCAGAAAAGCCTTTGTTTCATAGCAGAAAAATTTGCCAAAAAATAAAATTTTTCAAGTAGCTATTGCAAGTCGTTATATTTTTCAAGCATTTTTTTTAAAGCGACATTTTATATGAAACATTCACTTATCAGAAACATAAATGAGAAATGTTTACAACTGTAGGGAGTTCCTATAGTTGAATTAAGAACTGAAATTTTCAAATTAATCGCAAAGAGAATAGACAGATAAAGTTGGTCAAAAAAAACAACGTTATTTGAAAACCTGTGCCACATTATCCTGATTCAATCGTGCTCCAAAACTAGAATCATGCCGGAAAACATGTAAAGCCTTGTCCAATGCTTTGCCAGTTTTCGTTGTTCCCGAAATATGTCGAATTTTCTGTAGTGAAGTGCGAAGTAATTCCTTGTTCTGAAAAATTTTCAATTTTTTCAGGAAATGCTGAATATTTAGAATTGCTTTATGAGTTCAAATGTTAAAATTTCTTTCTGCAGCAGATTCAAAGTGCAGAAGTTTTATACTGGAAGACTTCACCTTTTATATATTTCGAAACGGAAGAATGAAAAACTTTTCATTTGAATCTGAATAATAATAATTTGGAATCTAATTAAATGTAAATTTGATGGTTCATTAGCTTCCGATGAAAATTTCGTTTTTTTTTGCTCAATGACTTCTGGAACGAAACCAATGATTCTTTGGGAAAAGAAAAGAAAAACTTAAACTGGCTTCAGCATTCCGTACTTTTCAGTTTTACAGAATTCCTGGGATGTGCAAAAATACTTAAGGAATAAACGATTCAAAGATTTACACTTCTGCTTAGCTTAATAGGACTTTATTGTTAAGAGAGAAAGTTCATTCGAGATGAATAGTCGATGATCGACAAACAAGTGAAAATTAGGAAATTAATTTGATGTGAGGTGTTCCCACTCCTAGCAGTGTTCAGCAGACAGTGGGTAGTTAGCAAAAATTGCTTAAGAAATGAATAACTTTCACTTTTCATGCTTTAAAAGAAGAACGACGATTATCTTTACGAATAATCTATTTTTTTCATTTTTCAATGACGAAAAAAAATTTCAAATTTCAAAAGAAAATCATTTCCGTAAATGTTATCCGATCCTTTCCGAAAATCTCAATTGGCAATATGTGTATTTATAAAGGTAAAATAGTCCATTTAATTGCGCTTTAATGAAATTTCTGGCTGTAATTTTGTTTAATTTGGTCATGATCGTATGAAATATTTTCAACTCAAATGTTCCTTCGCTTTGGTCTGTGACAGTGATTTGGTTCAGTGGGGTTCTCTTTATTTCCGTGTTTCGAAATTTCCTAAAATCCACTCCACTTTATATTTTGAACTGACATTGAAGTTTTTGAAACTTTGAAACAGCAACCAACTGGATTGGCACTGAAATTAAATTCGACTCGTGTGTAGGATGAGTATTGCATTACAGCAATTTGTGTGTTTTTCGGGCCAATTTCGATCATATCGACTATCCTGAATTGATAGTGACATTGTAATAGAATTGTAAACAAGCCTGGCTATTCCGCTACTCAAGCCTAGGCCTGCAATAAATAATTATTGCTGCAGAAGTTTGCAGTGAAGTGAATATGGAAAATTCCACTCTTTTTAAATTATCGCACAGTTTTCCATAACAAACTTATTAAGCATAGCCATTTGTGTTGCAAAAGTATTTCCACTAACGCTACCGGAACCATCCAGAATGAACAACAAATCCAATTGACGATCCAAAGGTCGACATACTGAAGTGCAATATGAATAAACATTTTATGAAAGCACTTATTCTACAATCGACCTAAATTCTAACTAGCAAATGTCAAACGAAATGCCGGATATTTTCATCGAGTCTTTGACATTATTGAATCAATGACAGCTATTGCAAGAGTTTTGCAATGTAAATGACAGATCTGTCCAATAATAAGCAATTAATGCAAACTATTTATATCTTATTACTATTAAGCATTGTAACAGATACTACAATCATGCTTTATCTAATGTGACATTCTCGAAATAACTGTGAAAAAAATTACCTTTAGCCAAATCATTGTTCTCGAAATCAATTCCTGTGATCAATGACGGAGTGATTAATATTAGTGATAGTACCGCACCATAAGTCAGAAATAGCATTTTCCTTCTCAAATTTTCTTTTTCTGAAAATAATATTTGAAAAGATTTTAATTCAATGTATGCAAAACGAAAAACAATAATATGTGAAAGATGTGTTATTTAAGCGACCAATAAGAAAGTGGAGTGGGCAATGATAAGTAGAAGTTTAATTATGTTAATTATTGATGGAAATGGAAGTGATAGAAATTAGAGAATTACAAGTGATTATAATGTAAATTCATTTGTCGATATGGTAAAAAGCTATAAATTTGATGAATTCTTAGCCATATAATGAACTTTTCTTGCTATTTCCTTTTGGTATGAAAAAAGAATAAATATTACTGATCGTTTTGAATCGTTAAAATGAAGCGAGAACTGATTAGAAAATGTAAAAAAATCAAACGAAGTTAAAGAAGATATAAAGGCTGAATGCCAAGGAAAAGTACGGATATGGAGAAAGAAGTGAGAAGAGAGTAAACAAATGATAGCATTAGTGACCAATTTTTTCTCGCATCACAAGTCGTCGTTCGTCTGATAACAAGTTCCGAGGAATTTATAAATACTATGAATGAGACGTATGATCATTCATTTCATATTCCAGGATTTCTTCAACATTTAAAGGATTTCTTTAACATGAGAGATTTTAGCTTTGTCAGTTGGTTCACATGATATTGGATGAAATCGAAGTAAAACGATTCGATTAGCTCATTAATAGTCAAATATTGCTCTACGAATAGTCATTTCCTTAAGTTCCTTTAGAAATTACTTTTAAAAAGAGATTTCGAGCCAAAATTTTATCAACTTTACATAAGCAATGCAAGTTGTCCCCTGAGAGTTAAAGTTTTTCAGGTGAAATATAACTATTAAAATGAAAACTATAAAGTTTTTAGGGCGGAATTATTGTGGTCGCTGAGATTGATAATAATTCAGATACGATATAATTTTTTTCCAAGGGCTTATTTTACTAACGTATGGAGTCTCTATTAAAAGACATTTTGAGAATATTTTCTCTTTATAGTAAATTAATGATTATTAATAAAACCAAGATATTAATTTGAAATATCATAAAAGTAGCATGAGAAATTGGAAAAGTGATTTTAAAAAGCGCATCACATCTGGGATAACATTTTCAGAAAAGTTTTGCTGCTCTTCTATGCTCTGCTGAACAGTAATGAAAGGTTTCGATTGGATGTATGTTTGACTTTTGTGTATACAAATGATGATTCGGGTAAATAATTGCTATTTTAAAGGAAATTTAGTTGTAAAGAATAACAACATATGCGACAAGTGTGCCAACATCCATCTCGGAATAAGAAATATTCTTGCTGAGACGCACCGGTATATAATCGAACAGACAGGCAACAAAGACCATCTGACAGGATTAGAAATAAAAAGGAAAAAAAGGGACAATGCGGTAATTGTAAGTGGATGGAAATTTGTTTCACGACCCACTTATCTGCATCATCATTACAGAATAGACATCGAGAATGATGATCGTTCATGGATCTGTACTGAGAATATCCAGTAAAGTTATGTTTTCTCTGCTTGGAGCATGAATGGCTTCATCCGCAATAAAGTAACTACAACTTATGCGATAATTACTGAAAGATATTAATCGTGGTAATGCAGTAATGATGACCGGACAGAAGATTACTATAATTTCGATCATTAAACTGATTATTTTTTATCATAAAACTTTTCGATCATTAAACTGATTACTCTGTGCCCATTTTTTTATAAACGCCTCTTAATTTCGTCTTATTTTTATTTCCTCCCCGTTTGAAATTTTAAAATATAATGAAATTACTTGTTTTTTCTAAAGATAAAGAAATGTTTTGCATTCCAGAATTCATTTATATCAGATTATGTTGACCATGATTGTAATAAGACAATCTTTCAAATCTCTGACCATTCCAATTGCAAAATGTTATGAGTTGAAAGTCATCCAGTTTGTTTAAGCTTACTTGAAACAAGCTAAATATAAAGCTAAACTTAAAGTCTAGTGTTACAGATTTTTCTAAATCTCTTGTGAATTCCTTAAAATTCTCAAAAGTTCCGTCATTTTCCACTTTTTACTCGCTCTATCTGAAGAAGGATCTGAAATGCAATTTCAAACAGCATGATTGTGCAAGCACCGTTAAAGCAAGAAACAAGAGACCAAATCATTTCTTCAATCAAATTCTAGCGTTTGAAATAATACTTAATCGCAAACTGATCAAAAGAACTTTTAAAAAAACAGTTTATTCGCAGAAATTAAACTCTCTGTCTCCTTCTTTCTTCTGTGAAAACATTCGGTAAAACATCGTAAAAGCACCGGAAGATGTGAAATAATTGATGCGATCAATAAAGCACCAGATGATTGTATTCTTTCAGCTTGTAGAATGAAGAAGTTTAAAAGTGTTAAATAAGCGAACTAATTATTACAGAGATAATGAACCACTTGATATAATCAGCATTAAGTGTGTCATATTTCATATATCGTACACATATCATGTATCAGCTTGGGAGCATTTCTGGAATATGAATTAATGAAGTCAATTTTTTTGTCGTTTCATAATTTGAAAAATTGAACACTTCTTGCACTCGTTGTTGACACATCAAGAAAGATCGAACAAGTTAAAATAAAAAGAAAAAGCAATATAGATAAAGGCCAAGATATCCTCTGGATCGTTCGGCTACCGTTACGCAGAGCCAGATCTGGAAATAAAACTGTGACAGTTCTATATTTCAGGAATGAAATTTGACAGGTTCAGCACCAAAGATTGGATTGATAAGGCCAAATTTTATGTTTGTGCAAACTGCTTTTAAAAGTCGTAAAATTTACTTTTAAACTTCTTGATTTCTTTTGTTAAGTATCTTACTTTTTTGCAGTTGCAAAAACTAAACTTTGCAACACGACCGATTTGTGAGATTCGGCTTGGCACCATCAAACAAAGGTAGTAAGTTTTGATGAAGCTCATAAATTCAGGATGACTATGGAATATTGCAAAACAAAATGGATTGCTTATTAAAATCAACTTGTTTTCGCTTACCCGGAGATGAGCTATTGAGCTAATGATCTTTACAGAGGTGCTTTTATGTGATAAAATTTAATTAAGAATTTAGTTTAACTGTTCCAAGACATAAATGATTTTTTGGAATGAAATGCAAATTAATTTGCTTCGGAATGGTTGAAGAAAATACATCGAAAACGAAACGAACGAGCAGGGAAATGATTTGAAGGTCATTATATAAAATACACAAGCCATGTTGGGTTAGAAGATGAAGAAATCTAATTTTTACCAGATAATTAAAAAGAGAATAAATTAATTTGATTTCGTTTATTTCATGAATGAGGAACAAAGTGAGACAGGGAGTTCCGGTTTTCATGTAGAAATTACTTGTATTGAAGTGAAGCATATGAGTTGATTCGGGTGCATCCACAGTTCTGCATGAATAATTTCCATCATCTTCACTTGAGGCGTGAAGAATCCGTAACGTATGAACGATCGCTCTACTGCCTCTCTTTACTTCTGATATGTATTCTGAAAAATTCTCATCTCAATGCGTATTACAGTAATGAAGAAGTTTATTCAGTTCATTTCACTTACTAAAGTGTTCAGAAATGCATGTGGAGTTGTACACATAAAAGAAATTCCACGTAAATGTCAAAAAGATAGATTGATTAGTGAAGCTTAAGTAATTTAATTTTATTGATATTCTGCTCCTATTAAATTTCAATTTTCAACGCTAACTTTTAGTATTTTTAAAATCAATTGGTTGCCCATCTCTACACCATTCCACTTCAGCATTTATACTGTTTGTTTCATTACCAACTGTTATAGTGCAATTCAGGAGCACTTCATTGCCAATCATATTGGCCATTAAGTTTGTCGTACGCCCTGAAAGCTCAGAACAAAACTTGGAAAAACATTTTAATATTCAATCGAAATGAAGCAAACCTGTGATTAATTCGAATGATTTTTTTGGCTTTTAAAAAAATTTACTTATTTCTAAGGAATTAAGTTAATGATGTTCATTAATGACAAGCAGCCATTTATCTCCCTCGTAATTTTAAATAAACCAAGGCTTCATTTTTGTATATTTTATAGTACTTTACTTTTGAATATTATACTTACTATTATACTGATAAAATTATTGATACATTAACACTATTACTGATTTAATTACATAATTACAAGATGAAGTATATAAAGCCTGAAAATATAGCATCCTTTCATTTTCAGAAAAAGATTTTGCCACGGTATTTCTTTTGATATCACTGTAGAAGAAATGCTTTATATATTTGTATTGTACGTAAAAAGCGGTGTATTAACATTAAAACATTTTTGATTCAATAAAAATTAAATTTTGTATCATAGGAAATGGAAATATTTAAGAACATATTGTTTGCGGGGCAACAAGTGCTATAAAAAATAATTTAGATGAAATTCAAATATACAATATTTAAGTGAATTGAATTTCAAAATCAGTTGCAAGAATGAAAACGTGAGAGCAAATAATTTTCTACAATTTTATTGGTTACCAAATAATAAAATTCATTTTTTTAAATGCCAAGAAGTTAAATTATGCATTCTTGTATATTTATTTCTCTGCACAAAAACATTAAGAATTAAATGTTCAAAAAATAAAATAATTACTTGCTGGTGGAGATGATGCTTTGAGATTGCGCTTTTCTGAAAAACACAAATTGGTATAAATTCAAAAAAATCAAATTCGGATCGGTACATTGCATCGAAGGAAATATTCGAATCAGATAGGGCAACCTCTTAAGTATAGCCATCACTGTTTATTTGAGCCAGAAAAACTAGACCAGAGAAGACAATCATGATATCCAAGTTATTTAGAGAGATATTATATTTCTTGTGGTTTTAATATCGATTTTCGGAAATATTTCGAATCAGTAGCTTGCTTTTCTGCTGCCGTAAGTTTTGGCTTGTAACACTTACCGATTACATTCAAATATACGGCATAGACAGTACTTATCGGTTCGGTATTCACTTCACATAAATAACAACCGGAATCTGAGATTTCTGCTCGTCTATAAATATCAAATCAGTGGAAACATTAATGAAAATAATTATTCATTGCAAAACATACAAACTAATAAATTCTTATGAACTTCTATACCGACCATTTCCAATAGATAAATATTCACACAGTAAAATTTTTAAATAAGCTTATAAAAGATCTTAACTAAATTGTTACAAAATTCGAGCAGAAGTTCCCAAGTACACTATCATATCAAGTTAGATAGCTCGTTGTCATGCACTTAGCTACTACATTTTCACTTTCACTAAGCTACAGGTGGATTATTCTTCGGATCAAAATAGAATTAAAGAATTCAAGTGACAAATATCCCCTTGGAAAGCACACCAAATACTAAATGAATCACAAATATTAACGCAAAGCAAAAATCAGACGTAAGGCATCATTAAACTTGCCTAATAATTAACACCCAATCAACTTCAGATGGTTCGAGCGATATCTGAAATCTGGAATCAGTGGTAAATGATTGCTCACCAGCAGTTAATAAAGCTTCGTCACGCAAACGTGTCCAGGCCACCAGAAATAAATTCATATCAGAAAGCAGTTTGAATTTTTAAGAAGTGTCAAAAAAAATTTTTTTAAGCATGTATTGATTAAAATTTTGCGAAAGGATTATAACGAACAATCAAAAATAACTGATAATCAATAAATGGAATCAGAGGTAGACAGAAATCTTCGACTAAGAAGAAAGAAATCCTTCTAATTCAACAACAAGTTGGAGGATCAATAATCTAATACCATATTTTGCTTTAGATGCGGTATTATGCAATGAAGATAAGCGGGTTCATGCAGCAAGACTTGAACGACCCGTTGCTGTATGCCTCTAGGTCTTTGTGTATCTTCGTTCAATCGTTCCATCAATGAACATTCCCGATATTTCTCTTCTGTAGTCAGAGATTGAATATCTAAAAATAAATTTGTTGAGGATATGATTATATACAATAAAATTTTTCAGTAAACAAAAGCTGAAAAAGTCCATTTTTTGCTTAAAAAATACTGCTCATATTCTGAAATGATTTATTACAATGCATAAAAAAAAAGAATCCAAAAAATATCCGAATCTTCCTTTGATTGACTTTTATTGCATAGTAATCGGATTACACAGTCAATTAGAAATTGCAAAAGAGAAGCGGGAGAAATAAGTTTTCAAAGCTTTATTCTTTGCGAGTTTTAAAATTCCAAAAAAAATGTCTCCAAGGGAAGTATCTATCATTCATATGGAGGAGGCCTTCTTGCAAATATTCCTTGGGGTTTCGGTAAAAATCTCGATTTTTTTTTAGGCGCAGAATTTATATAATACATTTTAGTTTTTTTTTTTTTGATGCATATGTTGAGTTTAAATTCTACGCTTTTTTTTCTACTTCCTTTACTTTCCGTTTCCATTTTCCATTCCTCATAATTACCAGCTTGTAAAAATGCAATTTCAAATTTCCATTTTGTGTAAAATATTGAGATATAAGTGGTCATTGTTCCTATACAACTATTACTATCGATGTCCTATTCTGCATTTTCAAAATTTCTCTTTTCATAGAAAAGAAAAAAAATGGTTCTCTAGTCTGTAATTTCATTTGACATATCAGTCGCAAGGACTTTTTTTTTTGTCATGAAAACAATTTTATTTTATAGAGAGTGAGTCACTGTGTTAATATTTCCTGAAACGTTACATTTCCCTGTGAAATTTCATCTTACATTTCGCAGTACCAATTCAATCCGGTTGTCCTATACTTTAAGTTTTTAACGTGATTCAAGCATATCTCTTTTTCCTGTCTAATAAATTCTGTGTTTCAAATAGCTGGGACATAAAAAGAGAGGAGGACCGAGACGATTATGACAGGGAATAGTTCACTGCTTTGTGGCTATTTTGGCTAAAAGATTTATCATGTCAATTTGGACACTACCAATTTGACGTGTATGAGACTGAGATATAGGGGAGACTAGTCATTAGGCCACGTAAAACAAAACCAAACCATTCATTTGGGAAAGATGATGGAACGAATAATTTATTTAGGAATAACGACAAAAGCCTAACAATCGAACCACACTGATTATCCCTTAGGGATCAGAAGAGTGAGGTGGAAATTTTGCATAAAACCAAAGGCTTTGTATCATATAGTGACTGAGAGTCGAAGGTTACTGATGCTAAATTGGTCACTGTTCATGCAAGATTTTTTTTAGATGCGAAGATGTATCAAACAAAATTGCTTTAAAAGTATGCTTGCTGGGTTCAAAAGATTTAATTTGCATTCCTTAAATCATTTTAATTATTATATTATTAAACATCAACCGGATTATTTTTTCTTAATTTTAACCATATTTGGATTAGATTGGACTTTAAAGAACTCTGTAAGATTTGAAATGTTCAGTTTGATGCTTGCCAAGAATAATTGAAATACCAGAATTTCTTTAAAACTCCCAGCTTTTGCTTCTCCAATATGAGACTTATAAAGATGAAGGTACTGAAACGAAAAATTTTGAAATCGTTCTCGTCAGATTCTTGTGCGCATGTCAAGCTTATGTAATCATTCATTGCTTTTTCTCTCCGGAATGTCGATGAAAAGACCAGTGTCAAGAACTAATCTTCAATTGATCGTAATTAATTGGCATTCATGATATGAATCCACAAAATGGCCAGGTGGTTAGCAAAGAGGATGCAAAATATATTTGTAAGCAGAATATATTTCTTCTGAAACATTTTTTGAACTACGGCAACTATTCTAATGAGCCCAATTAGATTAATGATGATAAGTTTTGTGATATGCCAAATGCATCATTTTTGAAACATGATATTGACTTCGAAATTCAACAATTAATATTTTCAATTGTTATAGGTTGCTAGAAATCAAACTTAATAATTAAAAGTATCACAATTATAAAGTTATAAGTTGATACTTTTCTCTAATACACAAATAATATTAATTGATAGCGTTATGAGAGCATGGTTATTAATTAGCTGATTATACTTCTGGGATTTTAATGAGTCTTACTATTAATATTTCAAATGATGAAGACAGATGGCCTCGCTAAACATCCTAATACATTTCATCTATGGTTCATTGGATTCATAAACTTTCCACTGATAAATGATCATTTCAGTCTCTTTCTTTAACAGTTAGGGAATTTTGGAAAGTTTTCGCTAAAGAGAGTCTCTTTTCCAAAATAGTTACAAATTTAACATATTGAAAATAAATTTAAGTAAAATGCCTGGACTAAATCAATGGTTTTCATCCTCGTTAAATTCCAAAACTCGCCATTTTGGCTCGCTTTAAATAATTGAGTTTAGGTCAGCGCCAATATAATTTAAAATATAATTATTGAAGACTATTGCAATGGGCCATTTAATTTCATTTCTTAGAGTTATAAGCTTTATTAATTATTTATTCAAGTTTCAAATTTCACTTTTAAATTACTTGTAGAATATAGATTCTATAACTTCTCGAAAAGTTCCACCAACTATATTCGTATAGTTGTTAACTATGCGGTTAGTGGTGATTTCTGACATTTAATAAGCAGTTAATAATGAAACAATAATAGACAAAACTCAGTACTTAACAAAGAGAAGGATCCCAAACTCAACGGTACTTCGTTTTTCCCTTTCCTTTCTTGTCTATTTGTTCGGAACCGCGTTGGTCAATCAATTTCAATTATTGTGATTTGAAAATTTAGTGATGAGAAAAAAACCTTAGCACTTTTTTTTGGAAAAAATCTATCAAAAATCCAACGATTCCCTTCCCTTGTCATTGTTTTTAACTGTAGTGTGAGAAAAATGATTCATTAGCATTTTCTCCTTGGCATCAAACCTTTCATAGGACTTGTTTGCAGACTTCTTTATTACTTTGTTATACTTAATGATTAATCGTGATTTCTTGCACTTATTCATTTACCAAAAATAGAACAGACCTATTCTTCAATGAATTTTAAATTCAATTTAAGCATTGTTTTATCCAAACCCAAATTGCATATTCTGTTGCATTTACAAGTATTTTCTAAAATATGTGTCGCTGTAATCAGTTTAAGGACATCCAAAGCCCATAAGCTATTACAAAGTTTTTACAAATGATATAAAATCCTGATAGGATCAGTTGCTTAAACTTATGTAGATTTAGTATGTTTGTTTTAATTGGATCTTTTTCAACAGAGAAAAAAAAAGTGAGCAAAATTACAGAAATTCATACCTTGTAAACAGAAGAATATCGCGAAAAGTGTAGTAACTAAAGCCATAATAGAAATCGAAGCATTTGAAGCATTGTAAACAAATTAGGCCAATAGCGTCCAAAAATAATATACAAAGATGTGGATGCCAACTGACACTGGCTACTGCGACGACAAAAGCCAATGTCCTTCACTTCTGTCCTTTTGGACAGTAATAACAGGAATTATATGCACTTCCGGTAACAGGTGCGATAAACTTTGCCACTAATGAATGAAATTTCCGAAATTTTTTAGAATTTTATAATTCAATTAACAGATTAAAAAAAGCTCAAAGTACAGAACATGTTGAAGTATTTTAGTCAGTTAGACTTAGTTTGAAAAGTTAGAAAACAAAATTGACCCAAAACTGAAAGTTAAAAAACAAAATTTATAGACTATTTCCCAAGTTATGTCACAAAACCAACAATTTACCTACATATGCGCATTTACATCCATGAATAGACATGATGAATGGCTTCCTCCATTTGGAAACTCATTCATCAAGTCCAAAGGAGGTCAACCATGGCACATCTCACTGGACTTATTGCTATTCAACCTAAAGCTAATTACGCTTAATCCTTTATGATATGCATACATAATTAAGATTATAATGCAATAGCAAAAAATGTTCCAGAAAACTAATAATTCTTGAACGAAGCAAAATCTCAACATTTGCCGAATCAATGACAGATTCAGATTCACCTGAGCAGCTGCTGGATCGTAAAAAATTCATTTAATGTCCAATTGTGATAAACACATTTGAATAATTACGGAATCGGTAATAATTCCATGTTTTATTCACGTATATACGAATTCAACAGTGAGTAAATGCTGAAAGAGTTGAATTAATTTATTTGTCAAGGTATTAAATCAATTACATAACAAACGAAATTTGACAAAAAAAAGCAATGGACAAACAAATAGACGAAGTGATGGAATAGTTATTGTTACTTTTTTCTCCACTTCTTAGAACTATTCTGAATGCTAAAAAGTAAGTTGTTCAGCTACGATGAAGGGAATTCAAGTGAGATTCTGAGCTTCAGCAAAAATTCAAGAACAATAGTCACTGGAATTAGCTGCAGTAAGACTGGGACAATAATGCATAACTATCGCTATCGTAGTCATCATTTGTTGGCACATCTAATGACGATAACGCCCCTTGTGATCAAATAAATTTTCGCATACACACTTGCCTCAATTCGCCTGTACTGTTTTATCTTTCAGAGTATTTATACTTATCTCCTACCATTATCATCACATATATAAAAAAGATCATCAGCCTGACAACCATAATCTATGCTTTCATTTTCTGGAACGCTAATTAAATTTGTTAGCGAGAAAAATTTTTACCATCACTCAAAGCAATTTTCATAAATTCACTATCAAAATTAGAAATGATTCAATTTTCGACTGCATCAAAAAAAAAGTGAAAAGAGAAAGGTCGGAATGCTGAATTCGTTAAATATCGATAAACAAAACGAAACGAGATTGGTAAGAATGAAAAAATGGACTGTATTTATTTCTTTTTTGAAAAAGACAAGATAAGGTCCTCCGATTTCTGCAATAATTAAGTTTAGGCAGATTAACTGTCCATGTGCAATATGCGCTTATTACCATCTGCGCTATTGTCAAAACCCAATTTTAAAAAAAAAAAATTTCACAAATAATGCAGATGTCATTTTAAATCCTTTATTTAATCCAGTTATTGTAATTTTAAATGTTTATGTCATCATTAAGCAAGTACTGACGATTAATAGCCTTATTTGAAATTTTGAGATGAAATTAAGAATTTATTTTTGATTTAAAACTTTTTCGCCCTATTAACGCAGTATCACTGGAATTTGAATTGGTCACTGAAATTCAATGACATGGTAAGCATACATTAAAAATGATTCCCACTCTCTTCCCTCAAACGAATATTCATTGAGATGAATTTATAATGAAAAATGTCTTTTATTTGCAGTCGTAGATTGTACATATACGTCTAATTACACAGTTGTCAACGTGGAATGGAACAAAAGCAATCTTGTCATATGAAACAAAAGTAACAATCATAATAATTAATTATTTCCTTTTCTTTCGTAATCAAATTAACACTTGAATAGATCTATCAGTTTTCAAAAACATAGTCAGTTTAGATGAAGCTGGTGATATTACGGTAAATTTTGTAAACGTACAGAATTTGTTAAGATTACTAAAGATTATTAATGACTATCAGTACTTGAATTTTGGTTAGGAAATTTTTTGAAACTAGATTTGCATATCATATTTTAAAACTCAAAAAAATTACAAATAAAAACTAAATTCACAACATGGACTGGGCGATAAAAAAAGTGTGACTCTGTAGAAAAATGCCGATTGAATGTAGGAATAACCGGATGTTATCAATGGGAAGCAGGAATTGTTCCAAATCCATTCTTCCATTCTATCAGTTAGTAGTTAACGTTTAACAACAAATAATATACTGAATGTTTTCAGGTATTGCTTTCATTTTATTCATTGAAAATCAAATAAAACAACTGACGAAGTGAAAAATGAAAAAAGATATCTAAGGAAAAAATCTAGGTTAGGATGACAAAGTTAGAGTATCTTTTATTGCACTTCAACTAGACAGTTTCGATTAATTTCAAATTTTCAACAGTGTTCGTAAGATGAAATTTGAAAGAAGATATATCATCATTTCGCATATTTTCGGACTACTATTTTTTGCTATAATGAAGAAATGATAAAAGATTTGATTTGATTTTGAAATTGCCATCATGTTTATTTGATGGCAATTTAACCCTAAAAAATTGCAATGCAATCCAATGATAAGATATTTGGTATGAAATGTTTGTAAGTCGAACATTTATGATTTTGAATTCAATTTTCCTTTCTTGATTAATTTGCAGTGATTATTGAAATGAACCATAATAAGGATTCGCTTTTTTTTTTCAACGAAAAAAATCAGAGCGTATGAAATACGAACTGAAATTTTACAAAGAGAGTTTACTCTTAAATCTCGTGATGCGATTTTAGCATAAATCAGCATTTCATTTGAAATACGATGTTTTTATCCGAATCTTCTATCATCAAGTAAATCAGTTATATTTGTTAAGATGAAACATATGCGCTTCTGAACTTGAAACAGTAATTAGTTGAGGAATAGGTTGATACTAATCGTAATTGTCATTATTTAATAGTTGGAATGAACAAAAAAAATTTGAAAATGAGTTTGTCATCTTCAGTTATCAAATGATGAAGCATAGAAATATTGCCTTAGATAGACTGTCTTAATCATTTATTATTCTTTCTTGCATTTTCAGCATTTTAAGAGACCGTGAGTAAAATATGCAAAACACATATGATAACAGCAACTTTTTTAGAATAAGAAAAATCAATAAAAATGGATTCTGCTAATTAATTTTTTTCTTTTCAGCTTCAAAAGTAATGCAAAATAAGAAGTTTGATCAGTATCTCTTGTTTTCAGTATGGAATATAAATTATCATTTGTGATACAAATATTATTCGCAACAGATCAACCTTTCCATATAGTAAACAAGGCTACTTGTGCCATAATTTTTTCATGATTAAGATATTCTGATGCTGAATGTGACTATTTCTCCTCAACTTCAGATTAGTCTATATATCAAATGTAATGGAATCTTATCGCTGTACTTTGTGTTGGCTAATTTTCCTTTCGACAATAATAAGTACAGATAATTTGCAACGTAAATATATTAACGAATAGGTTAGCGATGAAGATAGATGACGTAATAACAATCTTCTTTACATCTCCTATAAAACAGTTTAAGGATAGTTTAAGGATTCTCCTCTTCATTTTTATTCATTCAATTCATTTAAATAAGATCATCATACTGACTAATTACGAGTAAACCCTTTTGTTTATTTTATTAGTTTTAGTTTTACTCATCCTAATTGTTCCTGTATTTTTCTCGATTATTTAACAACTTTGCATGTCATGTCATCGCTAAGCATACCTTTACATTTTGATTGTGACATGCAATTTTTGTAGAGTAGGATATTGTGTGCAATATTCAGTGGTAGTATAATTCCCTGAAAAATAGGAATTTGAAATGTGACGTTGAAAGAAGGCATTTTTAATGGCTAAATGGGAAACCATCATTTGCTAATATTTATTTAATACAAAAATATCCAAACTAAGGATTAAGTATTTTAGCAGTGCAATAATCTTGATTAGACTTATCTTTTTTTCTGACACTGTCACAATTATAAATAGAAATCCTAAGAGTCAAATGATGACAATTAAAATTTGATCATTTCAACTATGAAAGAAAATGAATCGTTAAAAACTAACAAAAATAATTAGAAATGGTAAGAGTAGCTGTTTATTGTCCAAAAATGTAGCAATAAATCCCAGAATAGCTACACCAATATAGGTTACTGGTAAAGCAATAGATAATATTTTGGTAATATCATCATCATCTGTCATGTCGAAGTGTTCTAATTTTTGGTATAATCCCAAAATTCCAACAAATACCGCAAAAGATAGCACAATATACATCCATATCTTTATGATAATCAGTTATTTTCCTCTCTATTAAAATATTATTTTCCAAGCTTTTTTTTTTTTTTCATGTCTGATCGATTAAGATCAGATGATTCAAATTAATGTCATTGATAAGTATATCTCATAGCAAGCTTCATTTAGAACGAGAACAACTAATTCATGTTCCTTAAATGCAAAATATACTGTTCAAATAATTTTTCAAATCATAAAATGTTGTGAAATTTTAATGTATTCTTTTCAAAGCATAAAATACATTATTATGACTATTTCCCTATGATATTTGACCACAAAAAATGTCATTTTCCATTCTTTAATTTGTTAAAAAATTCACATAACTAAAGAAAAGTTACCTTAATGCTACAACCCAAGAATGTACTTTCAGCCATTCCTGCAATCACTTAAATAATTATTTTCAAAATAAAAGGTAAACTGAAAAAAAATTTCCAAATCTAAAAATTAGTTTTTGTATATATGGAAAAAGAAAAAAAAAAATAGAGAACCACTAGATCAATCAACTATAACTGCTATCTGCGAAATGAACAATAAAAAAATGAGTTGACTGTAAATATAAAATCTTTCTCTAATATTATTTTTTCATGTGTAATTTGCATAAAAAATTAGCTATGACAAATTGTAATTGAAATATTCAGTATGCATAATACACCTGGAAATCATATATCGTAGCAATGCAACCTGAATATTTGACATTACTTAGAATAATCTAAATGGATAATTTATTTTCTCAAAAACTCGGACTAAGATTGGACAGTGCAAACTGCAAATGATTAAAAAAAATGATGTAGTAAAATTCCCTTCCACGTAATTGAGACAATTATTTCAAATATGTCGGCGTATCTCTTAATTTTAATACTTTTAATTTTTCAATGCAAATGAATCATTTATAGTGGAACAGTGGAATTTAATGGAATTTATAGTGGAACAAATGAATCTTTTTTATAGTGGATGGTTAGTTTGATCAATTATATTTAATTTTGAAAAGCAAAGAAATCATTTTGAAAGCACTAAATTAATTTGCATAAAACACAACAAATCGAAAAAGAGTTTACTATTAAACAAAGAATAAATTGGAAATTACAACAACATTAACAGTAAATCAAAGCATTTTCGATGAGTAGCGATCGGCGGCAGCTTTTAACTTCATCCGTAGCTCACTGGTTCTCACCAAGCCTAAAGGTGTTTGTTTTTCCTGAAAAAACATCCATGCATTTTCCATGCAACCAACCAAAAATTAATACATAATACATATATAATTGAAAGAAATATCCCTATATTCAGCAAAATTGTGAAAATATGCCTAACTTACCGAAGTTAAGCTCAAGAAACGAAATGTAACTAACCCACGCAATCTTGCCAATGATTAGGGGACAGATAAATTCGAAGGTCTGTCCTTGTCAGCTAATGATGAAAAAAATTCAAAAATTTAGAATCCAACTTCAGAGGCATTTAATTTGAAATATGGAAAATATTAAAAAATTCAAACACCCAAACATACCTTATTTTCGAAATATAAATCCGCACCGTGTTCTGCCAGCAATATAGCGACGTCTTCCCGTTGTTCTTCCACTGCCAAATGCCTACAGTTTATTTGATGCTTTTTACTGGTTTCCATAAATGTCTCTATTTAGTACAATAAACGGAACATTATCTCAAGTCAATTAATAAAGTCGAAATAATCACCAAACTAAGTTAAAAAAGTGAAAAATCAGACAAAGATTTCTCCAACGCATTAAATTTTTTCCAAGGCATTCAAACTAAAAGGAAAACATTTCATGTAAATCTTGCAATTTATTGTTTAGTACATACAAAGCTGTAAAATCGCTCGGTAAGGAACGGAAATATCCAGAAAAGACTATTATGTGTGCATATGCAAATAAATGGGATTTAGATGTATAGGACTTTCTTGGCCTAAAGAGTTGGGAAATGTTTGAATTAATAAAGAAGCGTTATTATTTCGAAGTGTCTTCCAAGCAAAACATTCAGAAATACCGCAGGAGAAAAAAAATGATAGATGAATTACTTCATATTTACTTCAGTTCTGAATTTTAAGTAGCCTAACAAAAATTAAATAGAGGAAAAATTTTCTTAAATATATTCGGCAAACTTACAATGCTGTACAACCAGCAGAATCAGTGAGGTTAATCCTTAAGCTTGGTTCGTTCAACAAAATAGAAACAATCTAAAACCAATCGTTTTAATGTATTAATGAATATGATTAGTTCATGTTCAATGAAGTTCAGTCATTCCGCATAATTCACTACAAATGCTCATACAATTCCTTCACTGACCTTTTCGTGACCTTGAGAAGCAGCTCTGTGTAATGGTGTTGCCCAATAATTGTCCTGTGCATTAATTTTTGCACCATTTTTCAACAAAATTGATGTAATCTTAAATATTTAAATTTTAACAACTGATGATAACTACAAATTTAATTTCATAATTTTATCTTATGCGAAACACGACTTTCTATAAAACGACTGAAACAATAAAATGATGTGAGCCAAATGCTACCTGCGGTCTATTTTTACTTGCAGCATAATGTAAAGCAGTTTGTTTGTTGTTATTTGGTGTATTAACATCTACCAATGGAAGAGCGATCAGATACCGAACCACTTCCAATCGTCCAGCTGAACATGCAATCATCAGTGGTGTCCAACCCATCTGCAGTTTTCAGTACATTCACATTTCCTCTTATTACAACACTTGCAAGTGAAGCAAGTGAATCGCAAATGAAAACAAATATTTAACTTAAATACTCTGAAACTATTCACTATACAGCTCTGTAAAAATCAAATTATACCCTAAATCTCTTTCAAAGAACCTGGCTTTCTTATATCTTTCATATATATAATACATTGAAATTACATTCAACAAAACCTAGAGAAATATTAATTTTATGATTCGGAACTTACGTCGTCCGATGCTACGGCGTCATCTTCTTGTTGCGACACACAGAATTGTACGATCTCTAAACAACCACCACTCGCTGCCCAATGCACTGCTGTTCGACCAGACTAGAACCAGAATTGGCAACCACTGCTTATCAGTAACATGATTTAATAAGGTAACATTGATAGACAACACGAAATCAGAAGTTTTTGAGGTTCCGAATTTCAAATTTGTCGAACTGACATAAAATGCCACAGTTATCCCTGTCATAATAATCTCGACAGGTATATTCTATTCATGTCAGGAAAATCACTTACATCGTCTTTCTTAGATCTTAAGGTATCGTATTTCTGCAACAACCGTTTCGCATCTTCTGCCCTATTCTTACGCAACGATTCGATAAGCTCCGCTCGTACCGTTTCCAAAGTTTTTGGAGGTTTCTCATCCATTAGTTACAGAAACAGATTAGCTGCAAAACAACCACGTCATCAATTTGCAAATAAATCCCTTCAATAATATGAAATTATTCTTTCTTTTAAACTCAAATCTTTTTTTATTCCATTTTGAGCGCAACTAAGTAAGCTATACAGGAGGCTTAATACTTTTCAATAGTTGTCATCGTAAGACATATCAGTGCAGAAACAGAAATCATTGTGAACGAAGCAATCAGCCAATGGAACAAAAGCAAGTTTTATTCATCGAGAGCAATATGATCACCACGAGAAACGTATCACAGTTATGAAGAAAACAATCACAAACCGACTATTTCAATTCCGAGAATTTCAAAAAATAATCGAAAGAACTCGTTTTCTTAATATGTACAATATAACAATAACGTATAAGAGTAAGGCAAAGGTTATTAAAATCTTGTCTGTACATTCTCGCCGACTATACTTCGATATCAGCTTTCCACCACTCTGTAATTAAGAATATCAGAACTTGAATAAACCATAATATACATAAAGATAAAATCTAGAGAAAACCAAAGTTATCAAGTTTCATTAATCTAACATTGGAAAATTGTTATGAATTATATCTTTCAACGGATAATTTTCTACTAATTTCAAGGGCAGAAAATGAACACTTGTATATGAGCGCCCATTGATGAATATTCGGATTCGGTATCTTTAAGAAGAAGTGAGGAATGAATCAATGTTGTGGTTGTATCTTCGGACAGCTTCAATTGATCGCTCATTTTTGTGACCAATGATGCGAGACTTTCTGTTGCCTTAAAACAAAACATATTCTTAATTTAGAATTATTTAAATTAAAGCTTTACTTATCTGTAATTTTTACAAGTTTAATATTCTTAACTCGAGCTGAAATTTACAGTACTTACTCGCTTAAGAATTTTGAACTGGATTAAAAATCGACTTCCCTGCATCTCATAAACCAAGAATCAGTTTCTTTGTAACTTATAAATAAAAAAATAATATTTAATAAGTACTTTCAAAGTTTGTGTTTTCAAGTTTTCAGCACGCCTTCTCCGATTTCTAAATTCAGTGTCCTGACAGTTATCATCACCTTGCAGTAAATAGCTACGCGATTGTTCCTCTACAACATTTTTTCATAAATATATTAATTTATAAAATATATGAGCTTTTATTCAACTGAAAAATTTCAGAACTCAAAATTTTCTATTAAAAAGACTGCTATGCAACTAACCCATAACTTTCAAAAGCTCCAAAATAGACTGACGAAGCAACTGGCGATTTTTTTCTAATTCATTCCGATGTTCTTTTACTTGGGTCAATAACTCAGTACGATTATTTCGGAAACTTATCTAAAGGTGCACATCATCAACAATAATATTCAAACAATGATAAACAAATGAAAATGAATTCTTTGTGATATAGCAAGAGAGAGGTCACCTTGTTTGCAAGTTTCTCTAAGGCATCAATTAAATGAGCAAGTTTGGCCATTTCATCCTTAATATCTCGTGTACATTGAGTTATTTCTTTCTGTGACATGAATTTTTGTTGCCTGAAGAAAAAAGGGACACAGAAAATATCAAGTGAAAATATGAGCTGTATGGGGCAAGTACCAGATACCTCTTCTCTATTCCTCAGCTTTATTTTATTAATTAATAAGCATATGAAATAAGTCAAACTATCCATTACTGCGTTACATAATCTGCAAAAAACAAAGAAATTATATCAGACATTCAAATTTAACTAATCATCTTTTTTCGATAAAGACTGACCTAATTTCTTCGATATGATTTTTCACAGCAATATCAGCTTTCAGAATATCTTGCTGGCAGACTTGTAGCTGCACGAGATTCAGATTTTGCATCATCAAAGTGGGACAGATACTTGCCAAGAACAAAATTTGGTTTATTTCTTCTTGTAGAAAATCTGTAGAAAACTACAGCCGTAAATTTGCACGAAATTTGATTTACTTCTTCAATTTTTCGACTATTTTATCTGAAATCATATTTTCGCGATCAAGATGTGAGAATTAAACAAAAGTTTGCTTTTCTTAAAAGCTTTATTTTCTTACCCTCTTGTGAAACAGTTCATAAATATCATCATTTAGCTCCCGACAATCATTTTTCTAGAAATAATGTTTGAATTTGGAATGGTTGAATTTCGTCAACAAAAAAATCGCATCTTATTTTCTGACAGTCAGCATTTGGAGTGGAAATTAGCCACACCAATGAATCAAAGATAAGTAAATGCATATTTTATAATTTATTCAATTTCTATGATTTCACAAAAATTCAATTAATATCTGCAATCAAAGAGCGAATAAAAGTTTTTATACATAGCAATGACAATGACAAAGCAAACTACACTTCATAACCATACTGTCGCATACATCTCTTGTGAGCTTCTATTAGTTCTCCACAATGTTCTTCACCAAACAAAATCATACATTCATCTCTTGCCTGCATTAAAACATATTGAAATCATTCGAAGTAAAGAAAGCTCCATAAATAGAACTTTTAAGAATAGTCTAACTATATAATATGCTTAACTGATTAATAATACAATAGACTTCTTAAAGCATTTCATATCACTTCATAATGTCAGTTTCTAATTACTTCTTTTAGAAGTGAAACTGAATGAATCTATTGAATGTACAATAAAAAGTATCTTCTTATTTCTGCCAACAAATTTTCATTCAGAATCAAATTCCCATTACACCAATTTCTGGTGTAAATGTTTGTTTGTTAATTTGTTCTCTTTTTACAGTCAACTTAAAAGATTGGCTACAGTAACTACAATGGAAATCTTCGCATTAGTCAAATTACCATGTAATGTAGAGTGAAAAAACATCAGAAACAAAAATCTATGATTCTTAAAATCTATTCATACCTGCGGGATCTACTTTACATCTATACAAATTAACTTATCATACCTATGGAAACTAACCTGTTTAGTTTCTGGACAAGCGCAACACGGTTTCGGTTTTTTTGCATCATTATCCTTCGATGATATCGTACACTTCTTACTGTCACTCATCTATAAAATAAGATTAAAATATTATTGAGTAACTTACAGCATTAATAAACTATTCAAAAAATGATTAGCAAATAAGAGCACATTCTACAACGGGTTAAAGTAAATGAATCAAATACTAAGTAACTACAAAGGTGCTGTAAAATTTTTACACTTACACTTTCACTTCTGATTACAGAGATTTCTACCTTATTCGTCAAAAAAACAATTTTAGTTGTAAATAATTTTAGTTCCGTTAAAGTTATATTGAAGAAGCAATGAGCTGTTCATGAAATGAGCAGAAATTTTCCAAAAAAAAAACTTTATTTAAGATTTATTCATGCAATGATGTAAAAACACAGAGGCAATGAAAAAGGAACGAAAAACAACATTAATTTAAACCGATTTCTTTAAGTTGTTGAAATTTCTGAAATTCTAACAAGATGAAATTGAGTCTCGCAAATATTAGATGCTAGATAAACTATAAGCAATTAAATGTAGGGATTCTGGTAATTGTTAGGATTAAAAAATTCGATTTGAAGCATAAATATTAGATGATCTGAAAAAAATTAGCACAATTTTTACAAAACAGTTTGATCATTTTTTTTAAGCTCAAGTAATATTCGGATTTGAAAATGTGTTAAAAGGAATAAAAAAAAAAAAAAAAAAAAAAAAAAAGCTGCCATTTTATAATGTTTACTTTATTTCAGTAATGAGATAAATGAACAAACTACAAATTCACGTTATACTTATAGCTGCTTACAAAAAAACAGTTCATCTAAACATTTAAATAGAAAATATCAGAACAACATTCGAAAGACTTCGATGTAAGATGATATTCCCTTGATAAAACGTAACGCAAAGAACTTTCTATCTACAAAAATGGACAGCATTCAAATTTGCAATATTCAACAGTGCAAAGGAATATATTTTTAGAAGATTGAAATGAGACAAAAATATCACTAGCTATGCAGTATACTAAGAGTGAGAGAGAAATATGAGGTTCTGCACCGAAATAAAAGTTACTGTCACTTTTTTTTTCTTTTTTTTTTTTTTTTTTAATGCTATTTACGGCTCAATAATAGTCTTAACATAAAGAAATATGTAGAAGGTATTCAAAAATTTTTTAATAAAGTTATAATGAATATCAATAAGTTATGAAACTGACAATAAATCAAAATCAATGACTTTTTATCTTGTTTTGAAAATCCAACAACTAGGCATTTTTCCCTGTCAAGAATCTGGCTTCTAAATTTTAAGTCTAATTACCCAGCTCTTTTTTTACTAATTGAAAGGACTGCAATTCAAATCTACGCTTCATTTATAATTTATTTTTAAAAAAAGGACAAATAACGTATTCTGGATTCGAGGCTTAAGATTCAAATGAACACAATTCAGACATCATGAAATTTAGTAACTCCTCAAATGCAACTACCTTCAACATCAGCTATTGATGATACGATGAAAGAAAAAGATGATTGAAGATAGTCATTTTTGAGATGAAAAATGGAAATGACCTGCGTCATTGCACCATATAATACATAACAAAAAATTTAGTTTCAACCAAAAACATAATCAGTAGCTCGCGATAAATCCCACCAATTGCAGCTCAATGCAGAAATAGCATCCTCCTGTAAGAATTACAATTAGAGAGTAAAACAAATTTAAAACATAAAAATCAGAACTTTGAATTATTCCACTTTTACAAATTTAACCTGCTTGACTCCCATATCCTTTAATTTATCGACTTTGTTCCAGAATTCGTCATCCCGTTTGCCTTCTGCTTTGGCGTAATGCTGTGCCCAAAATCGCGCCGTTCGCTAAATATAATAATTTGTAAAGCTAGAAAAGAATCAACAAGTCTACAAATATTAATTTTGCATTATAGATAATTGGTCTAACTTTGTAAAGTTGCGCATTATCCATATACTGCCTCGCAACAACAGCATCCTGTGGGTCATTTGGCTCCGGCAAAGTTAATAGTGCTTGGATACTCAGCAATACGGTACGCAAAGTTAGAGAAGCAGCCCTGAAAAAGATTAAAAATACTTGTAAAATCTGAAAACCTCTAGTGCGGAAATGTCATCTATGAGAATGCAAAATGATTTTCCTTAAAAAAAATGAAAAAATTCTCATTGAACAAATATTCCTGGCAAAACTGTCTAAATCCAGCTAATTCCAATAAACTTCGCTTTTCTACTTTAGCATTTCGGAAAAATCATATAATAGACAAATTTTTCGGATACATTAACAACTTACCATTGTTCTTTTAATATATCAAGACAAATCGTCCCAGTCTGTGAGCTGATATTCGGATGCCAAATTTTTGTGATAAATTTGCACTGGAAACAAATGCCAGATATTTGTTGAGGAATTGAAGAGCAAATAAAATTCTCATATCACAGCTATTTTTGCAACTGTTGCAAAATTTTTACACTAGCCAAGAAGCTAAATCTTATTCATAATGGTACAACAAGAAATAGAACAACCACCTTGAGCTTCAATTGTTTAATGAAAAAAAGATATACGGTAACATGGGATTGGATGCCTCTAAAGCATATCAGTCACCACTAATCAAATAATTAGATTACTTTAAAGCGAAAAAAAAACAGTTCGAATCACACAAATAATTTTTGACAATTTTGCAAGCAAACACTCACAACAGGTGGCTGAAAAGGATATTCGTCTGGAATTGTGATATCCAAAGCGTAAGTACCACCTTCGTACGGACTATCTGGCGGCCCTCGTATTTCTCCACGTATTTTTGTCAGTGAGTCATTCCGAATCTCAATCATTACGCCTGTTTCAGCGAGCTGAAAACTTTGCATAAAGGGTTGAAAGTTTGAAGTTTGAATTACATTAAAAAAATAATTTTTACTTCAAAATATCAATAAAATTAGTTTGAACGAAGGAATAAAAACTTCTTTATTAGTGATAATTTCTTTGCATTCTCGTTGTACGCGTGAGAAAGCAATATTTTGAGACATCTTTAGAATAATCTAGTCTGAATCGATTCACTGAAAAGCAATTGTTTTTTATTCAAATAACTGAAATAGAAATTAATTTATAATGAAACGAAATAATAAATTGGCTAAGAAAAATGAAGAAAACTGTAGTTCGTTCTTTTCACTGAAATTTGAACATTTGTTCAATGCAATAAAATACTTATGAATTCAAATAATGGTACTTGTAATGTTTTACAAGATAACAACCACAACCATTTATCATACTCTTAACTAATGATACCTTGAACCTGAAGCATCTATTTTTCACAAAAATGTCGCCCTCTTTTCACAAGGCCGCGAGACGATTGTGCAATGAAGGTATTGTTCGTTGGATTGATTCCGAATCACAATTAATTGATTTCAGGTAGTTTTATAAATTTGTCAGGATGGGCAAATTAGCAAGAAAGAAGGAAATAGGTTGTTTAAAGGAGAAACAAGAATCGAAAGTGCTCGAGAAGACGAATCAACGAACAAATTGCTATTGGATTCTTGCTATTGCTCTGATGGGTTCGTCTATATCCTTGCATCTTCCATCGATTTGTTAATTTGTTAATGATTTAAATATGGTGATAGTTTGAAATTCAATAACTGTTAAACTGATCTTAATTGCAGAGAGTTACGCTTTAGTCACGTAAAATTGTTTGCATAGTTTTAATTTATAAACAAAAAAGACATGAACACACAGTGTAATTGTAGGTATGAATGATTAAAGGATTGCTTAGCGCAATTTAAGCGTGGTTCTGAATATATTTACGCTTTTCATGATTCTTAATGTATTCACAATAGCATTTATTAGCATTTGGCTATTACACCTCTTTGTTGAATGCTATATTAAAGTTCATATGTAATTATCTTTACAGATTTTTCAACTTTTTTGTTTTGAACTTATCTGAGAGCAATGGAGCATCTGATACTGATGTTTTATTGATAGAAATTTATTTGAGAAATTTAGCTAACTGTAGCATTTTTTTTTAGCGTTGCTCACTTATAAAGTTTTAGGAATTTTCATGGATTTCATGCAATTAGTGGAATTTTTCCTTCTTTTTAATTAAATTTTGTGATACATCGCATTAACATAGGCAATGATGACAGAATTATTTATGTTTATGCAGACTTTAATATTTTCTTATGTACGTTAACAAATGCATGTACGTTAACATGTACGTTATGTACGTTAACAAATTCTGTACACCAATAGCATCAAACGGTGATAATAAATATAATTAACAAGTTTAGATTTGAAGATTGCCAGCATTATTATGTTTCGTATCTGAAAAACAATTGCTGAAATGCGGTAGATTATCATTGTTTACTGTACAGTACAGTAGCAAAGCTTACATAATCATAGGAAAGCTATCAGGAGTTGTTTCTATTACAGTCTTCCCATTTAAAAAGTGAGAAATCTATTTAAAAAAACGGACTATTGATTCATGATCCTAATAAAACTGTTTATGATTCGAAAGTTTTAAATGCACAATTGGGCAAAAAATAGATCTTAAAAATTTCAGAATAAACAAAGTTTAGTACATCATATATTTAGAAGCCTCTGTTGAGCTATTGTTCAAGATTTCAATTAATTTTAACTGGATATTTTTGAATTGAGCAGAAAAAAATCTCGCCTTTTCTTTGTTTTTTTGATATTTGGATTGTAGCACCTAGCGAAAGTCGTATTCATCCGCCGGAAGAATAGTTCAATTTCCTGAAATTCTATTTCTAATTTTAAAACGAATTCATTTTTGACGAATTCAGAAATTTAATCAGGAAAATAGTGCATTAACCTGTTGCTTTGGTAGACTTATTTTCTCGATATTATCACGATAGAAGTCCTTGATTTTATCAGTTAACTCAAGCCTTCTTAATTTTTCCATTGCCCTGCAATTTTTTATCTTTTGAAGTATTTTTGCAATATATAAATGGAAAATCTGTTTTCTCTTTTGTAAATAGGCCAAAGTAACTGCAATAACGTATTGCACTTATGAAGTTTTACTACCTTATTTATTTCTTGTATTTAAAATTTTCTTAAAATTGGTTTTAAGTGGTGGTAACCTTTTTTGTGCTTGGCTCAAGCCATGAATTATTTCTTTGAGAGCTTCGGGTACATCATTTTCATTATTCCATTTATCATATTCCATATACATGTCTGAGTTGTCGTCTAATTTGTTTCTGATAAAATCACTAATTAGCATGGGATCATTGTTATCAGTGGCCTGTTGCAGGCGTTCCAATTCTGTCGCGCCACAGCGATCTAGTACTGCTCGAACACATTTAGGTTCATTTGCGTAGCATTCAAATTTATCGTTTTTTTTACTGAAAGAGATGAAGAATAAATTTTTCTTCATCATAATTGAAATAAGGCTAATCATGGGATGTTTTTTTTTTTTTTTTTTTTTTTGCCAGCGTGCTGTACTGCAGTTAATTTAACAGGGTTTGAAATAGAATGAGCGTATTAATGGAAGTTTGAAGCAAAATAAATATGAATTTTGCTTATAAGCATAGTTTTTTTATTGTTATAGCTGAAAAAAAAGTTTTTCAAGTTCTATCGAAGAGAAATATACTGAATATGGTGTTCGATTCTATTTATTCTTTATTTCATTCTATGTACAAAGATGGGAATAGGATGTTAAATTTGATAAAAGAAATCAGAGCTATTAAATTAGATGAGACGAATGAAATGCAGCATTGCCAAACTACATTGCACCATAATCGAAATACGCTACAAAATGAATGTAATATTTGGCATATATTGCGATTATTGTCATTTAGACTTACAAAGATTTAGTATACTGATATTGAAATGTTAAGTAAGTGAAAAATTGTGGAAATATTGCTATTTTTAGAACGATTTTTTTCTGAATGTTTGGCAAAAATTCCTAAAAAAGAAGCAAATTTCCGAAGATACTCACTCAAATAGCCTCATGATTACATTCCAGAGCCAAATCAGAATGTTTTCTTCTGCTTTCCTTCGTGCATATTGCTCGGTATAGTATTCTAGAATGGCATATTGATCGATTTCCGGTAACTCTTGTTCAACTTTCGTGTTCCACAGAGCACGAATAATGCTGTATATAGTAGCATTCTGAAATTGAAGTTATTAATTTAATGTGAAACAATACTAGGAAATATGTTGAAACATTAAGAAAAGGAAGATTAGAGAGCAAAAGTTTGAAAATTAGAGAACGAAAAAGATGAAAAGATTTACTCGGTATGCTTCAGCATATTTAAATTGTTCTTGCGTGAAATTCAGTGGTGCTTCTGCATTCAAGAAGGTTTCATCAATTTCAGCACCGAAATTACCCAAAGATCTTTGTGCATCGTTTGCGAAACTATTTAGAAGTTTATGTTTTGCTTGAAACAACTGTAAATTCAGATATGAAACCAATTTCTTGATTTAATTGCATTGCATATATTGTATTTACTGAAGCTTACCAACTATGAAGCTTATATAGAGCAGCTTAAATAGATAAAAGCAGAGTTCCAAGCTCTTAAATTTATGATAAGCTTACATCTGCATAATATTTATGTAGTTAGAATAACTGTTTTCAAAAACTTTTTTGCAAATTTAGGTTTGTACTGATAGAAGAGAGGTGATAAAAGCTTGTTTTTTTTAAATAATAGGAGCAACAGGGATGAGATACGTTCTGTGGCGCAAGTTAAAAAAAATATTAGGGAGGAAGATGGGATGTTTCAGTTTGAAACAAAATACTATGATATTTCGATCTTTCTTTCCCATCCTCTTTTATGTAGTTTCGAAAATAATATGTCAATAAATTTCTTCATTTTTAACTTACTTCAGCCCGCTTATCATCAATCATGACTTTGAGCGAAGCGTAATTTTTTTCACACAAATACCTGTCCAACATTGCACTTTCTGTACTGCTTAAATTATTTAACAAATGGAAGATCAAATTTGAGGAGTTGATAATTGCATCGCTGTTCTGCAGTTCCTCCTTGAAAATGCTTTTAACTGGTGGGGCTGTTGTAACTGCAAAAAATTTAATTGGTTACATAAAAATGCTATTCTAAAATATAGATTATCCATAGATCTTTTAATTTTCAGTTACTTTTCTTTTTTTTTTATTTGAAAAATTGACTTTTATTTCTCACTTTCCTTTACCTTTTATCTTGTGTTTACTTTTTCCACTTTTTTTAAAGTCTATGTCTTACTTTTCATTTTGTTTTTACTTTCTATTCGAAAGAAACTTGTTGA
Organism: Mansonella perstans; assembly: GCA_037074765.1. Taxonomy (NCBI): domain Eukaryota; kingdom Metazoa; phylum Nematoda; class Chromadorea; order Rhabditida; family Onchocercidae; genus Mansonella; species Mansonella perstans. The sequence goes on from JBAMDO010000572.1 coordinate 286,026, forward strand.
GAACGGCTAATGGATAGTGCTGTTTTTACAGGGAAAATACACTGATTTAAGAAAATGATGCATATTTCAAAAAAAATTGAGTTCATCTGATTTACTCGAAAAAACACATGCTTTCTACTATAACTATCATTTTGATTTCAAATTACACAATTCTTTCTTTCTCTTCATTGGAAAATGTAAGTGTTAATTTTTCGAAAAAGTAGATGTGATTTAATTCAGAAACAAATACACATTCCGGAGATTTTACTAGCTTCTTAAGCTATACAGTTCTTCATCCCGTTATTAAAAAATAACCTCTCTACTCACCGTAATAGTTTGGTGTTATCATGGAGCGCTTCACAAATTTAACTTCTAATAATTTTGGAAGTATGCATTTTCTTGTGCTTTCTAAATAAACTATCGTTGAACTGCATTCTGGATGAAGAGATTTTAACTGTCAAGCTATTTCGCTAGTTGATTGATGGTTCGATCTTACACGGTAAAATTTTCATGGAGCTTTTGTACATCTGTTTCGCTATGTTTCAGATGGCGTTGCCACTCAACACTGATAGAATTTTTTTGAGAAATATTTAGAACTGTATCAAATTTATACCCCAGAAGTCGATTGTCCAGAAGACGTAGAAAATGACGATTCTGCTGTTGACTTCCATAATACAATGCGAGATAACACTGAAAGTTTTCAAAAAGACTGAGAGATTATTCTAACAAGTGATTTTAATCCATAAAATAATACTATTTCTTACTGATTTCTCTCTGTAGAGGTAAGTAAGGTTTTAGAACCATTGAGATATTCAATTAATTAACGGATGGATTCATTTTGCGATTAAAGATTTAGATCATGCACCCTTAACATTTCTCCCTGTTTGAATATTAAGAAGAAATAAGAAATGAAAAAAGGGATAAAAAATATGAATTTTTTATGCTGTTTAAGATTTCAAGTATTTGAATAACGGACCGAAGTAGAAGGAAATGTTTCAGTTGTAACTAAGCGTTTCTCATTTCGAGACCAGCTTTATAGCAGAATTTTAACTTACTTCCTAAACGGCGATCGCATTTTTTTCTAACGAGACGTACCAGCAAAAGTGTGATGATTTGCTTGGCGGACTTTGCGTTTCCTTAGAAATATCAAGTTTCAAAAGCCCAGCAAGACATGCTCAGCAAATTCGGCATAAGACGTTTACATGAATTATTTGCTACTTATCTCGTCCAGTTTTATTATCCAAAATTCAAAGAAGAAATTGCTGATCCTGGAAATAGTTAATTTTGATTAATACATGAGTAATAGGCTGCGATACAGATGACCGTAAAGCAGAAGAGATTGAAAAAAATTGGAATGATTAGCTGTTACAGCATGATTGTAATTACGATTGGTTGTCTCGGCGAATTTAATAAGAAAATGAAATAAAGAGTTGACCAATCTTTAGAGAAAACTTAGTGGAGAAGCTTAATAATAATGTGTCATTGATACCAATAATTGCGAGTATACTTTTTCCATCCTAAATAAGAATGATTTTGAAATCGATGAGAATTACAGTTTCTGATTTAAAAAAAGTTTAGTTATCAGTTGCACTTAGAATTAAGTTAATCTGAAGGATTTCTTTCGAAAAACTCATCTAAGAAGAAAGAAAACCATTATTAATATTTTCAAAACATAACGGAAGCGGAAAGTATGTATTATAAAAAAGTGCTGTTTGCGGAGGTCTTGCAAACTACTACACTTATGACCTTGGCCTTCTTTTTTTTTACCGCTTATCTTCTTAAGATAAGTGCATAATTTAATGCTTTATAAAATGAAAAATACCAAGAATAATGAAAGTTTTCAATAGCAATCGATCCAAAACTATTAAACATGGAAAAATGTACCTTTTATTGTATACTTAGTTTATAACTACAGTTTACTGTATATTCAGTTTATAATTACAGCACTGTTGATTGGGATATTTAGTTAACCCTGTTCTATCAAGTTTTTTTTCATTTGATTAACTAGTCTGACCAACTTTTTCTTCTTCCTTTTATCAGTTTGATGTTTTCGACGTAATTAAATTAGCAAAATTTCGTTTTCTTACAAAAAAAAAAAAAATTTCGTTTTTCCTTAAAAAAAAAAATTATTCCTATGATAAATCCTTCATCTTCTATGGGTCACCAAACAATCACTTGCATCAGAAAAATAATTCAGAAATTGCATTCACTTCATATTTTATGGATTTGCGAGATGGAATTAAATTAAGAAAAATAAAGTGAAAAGATCTGTCGATGAGGAGAATAGAGTGAAGATTTGCAAGAAATTAATACCGGGTTATATTTTATTGGTCACTTAAAGTTCTAACTGTTTTTGCTAAATTTTCAAGTTTCTCAAATTTCTGAAATTTGATTTCAGCATTCATACCGGCAGCACTAAATTATTCACACATCAGTACTTTATTCGAAAATGATCGACATTTTTCTCATTTGGCCGATTTTGAACGTGAAATGGTCTACCAGACGGAAATGGTTGGTTTTTTCAAATGTTCTAAATTATTTAGCATTATTGATTGGTATGATAAACAATATAACAGCACTGTAATATGGTGAATAAATAGTTGCTAAATAGTAAACATTAAAAACAGGACATCGGAAATAGACATTTCAAAAGGAAGAGTTGAATGAAAGGGACAGAGATCGTGAAATGCAGGTGTTAGATAACTATTCGAGTGCAATTCAAAATTAAAAGAGATGTAGAAAAAGCCTTAAATAACAGGTGAAATTTCAAAAATCAACAAAATGAATTATTCAAATTTTCTAAATGACTTAGTATTACTCGTTCAATGTTTGCTCAATGTTTACCTGTGTTATTATTCGGTTTATCATTCTGAGCATTTGATGAGTATGAACTGGAACTTAGCACCTAAAAACACGTAACTCTTTCCAAATATTTCATAAATAAATGCATAGGCACGCAAATAAACGACAGCAATGAGGATTGATTTTGAAGCTTTGACAAATGAATTTTATAGTAATGAAATTGAAACATAATTTTTGCTATAACTTTGAAAATTTGCAATGGTTGTCGTAATTCTCATATTTTATTGAATAAATGCTGTTGCACATTATGGTCCAATCATCAGTAAAAAAAGTTTTTATTTAAGCAGGGGATGGGAAATCGAAAATGAAAAGTACAACTAGTTGTAGATCAAAGTTTTTTTTCCGATACTATTTATTATGTGCTTTTTTTTGCGGTTTTGAAGCTTTGTATTTCATCTATTCCTGTTTGTTATTGTTCGAAAACTATCTGAAAAACTTTTGTCGTAATCTGATTTAGGATATTAGAGGAACTTTCCCATGGATGATTTAAATTACTCATGCGACTAGTTAACTGCTAGAAGGTTTTTATCGAATTTTTCAGTAGAAAAAAATGAAATTAATTGAAAGATGAGAAAGAATGATTTATTTGAAAAGAAATAAGCCGTTGAATAAGAATGCAAGAAGTAAGCAAAATAGATAAGAAAGCAAGTGAAGAAAATAGTTAGAAGAGTTAGAGGAGTAAGAAAACAGAAAGAAAGTTATCCTTTAATGATAAATTATCATATTTCAGTGATTCATAAACAGTCTGTTTACATGAAAAAGCTGTGATAATTTTAAATGATGCTGATTAAGTCATTAATCTTTGCGAATATTTTATAAGACAATGAGAAGTACAGAAATATTTTGGAGGCAGTTGAAGTTATTAATTAAAATTGAAACAGGTTAGGTTTTACTATTGCCGTGGTCTGGAATTCTTTTACATTAGGTAAAAAAATGAGAAAGAGTAATGAAATGACGGCATATTTGGAAGAAAAGAGTAGCAATAATAGTGACAACAACGACATTGATGAAAAAAAAAAAAAAAAAAAAAAATGTTTGTTGTACAGTAGTAGTAGTAATTTTTATGTTGATGAAATAGAGAAAAATATGAGGAATTTGTAATAATTGATTTTGAAGAGATAATAATCTATTATAAAGATAATAGGTGTAACTAAAGAAAAAGCATGTTCCATCGATAAAATGGTAATTGGTATCGATAACGATAACAACAATTATGGTTGTGCCACGTAAAAATCGAGTTCTTTTATCGTGCTGTAATAAATAGTCTCTATTCTTTTCTACACTGTTGACATTTTCGAATGATCTGATAGTCTCGATTTCGTGCATTCCTTTCCTTTCAACCGGGTTTGATACATACTGTATTAACAGTAAATTTCTTTCTTCGTATTCTATCATTTTCTCTCACATATTTCTCTATTGAACACTGGTAGAAATGTTGTTGATGATGAGTAATATTGTTCTGGAAAAGAAGAAATTCTTGATTGTTGTTTTCCCTGACAACGAATGCAATACGAAACAATGGTTGACGAATTGCACACTCATATTATTTATTCTAAATCTCTCTAATTCATTGTTTATGAGTTGAGCGAAACAAAATTGAATATTTTTTATGAACTATACTATAGGTCATAACCTTGACCAATCCTTGTATTGGAGATGTTTTGATCGCTGTATTTGCAGCTTATAAGAGGATTCAATTCGTAACTGTGTTTTTATCGGTTTACTGTCTTAAAAGAGTTAGCAGTTGAACTATATGCAAAGACCGATGGATTTCGAACTCTTTTTTTGAATATGCTGAAAAGAATTTTGAAAAGAAGGTTCTAGCAGTAAAGTGTAATATCATGTCAGTGTAGAATGAATCTTTGCGGCAGCAATTTCACACACATAATGTGGCAAAATTTAGTGATATTCAAACAAACATAATTTATGTTACTTATAGAAGAAATCATATATATTTGTACCAGTTAATAATTGTTCGATAGTTTGCGTAACTTAAATTAGCCTTATTTACGTTTGTAAGCTTCTCTTCCCTACTTAATCATTTATACAAAACTTTAACTTAAAAAATAAGGAGTGGAATTGCATGCTACAATGAATTGTGAAATGAGACTTGGCATTCCAAATGAAAGGTCATCGGTATCACCAATAAATTAATCAAGAGAAAAAAACAATGCTGTAAGGATTCAAAAATGGATTGTTCACTTTTGAAAGAATTTAGTGAACGACAAATAGATTCTGCAGAGAATCGAATATATGACTATCAAATGTTGTCGGTTAAATTAAGTTTGCGATTTTATAACACATGATGACATAGGCAGACAAGACTGTGACAAATGAAAATATATCCTTTATTTGAAAAGCAGAAAGCAGTTTTTGCGTAACATTACTGGAACCAAAAATAGTGTTTAAAATGGAGAGTTGGGATGAGTTGTTTGAAATAACAATGTAACCAGATCTAGATTTGAAGTATATCGAAATTAAACGATTAATTTTATTTCCCTTCCCTTGCTTCTTTTTCATCAGCCTGTGAACTAGGTTCTTTTTTTCTATCATATCTATATCGATAGTCTCACGATGTCGTTTTTAAAATTTATATAGCCTATTGGAAAGTATGTTTTCTGTCAGTTCATTTTTCCTACCTCTGTTGACTGTTTTCAATAGCAATTTGGACAGAATTTTGTTTTGCAAATCATCCATGTGAAATGCATTACATCAGTGAAACGAATTATTCGAGTAAAAAGTGAGGAAGTATTCAAAAATCTTCGATCGAACTAAGGCATCGTTAAAAGAGGTAAAGAGAAGAAAGTATGAACAATAAATTTCAACTGACGATAAGTACTGGCACATTTGGAATGTTCATTATCTTTTGTGTCAGCTTATTACTTATTTCTATCTCTTTTATTTTTAATTTTGTTGAAAAAAGATTTAGAAAGAATTTTTGTAATTTTAGCGTAATTAATGCAAACTATTGCGATCATGTGTTTCCCACCATACAATTTTCATGAAAAATTTTATTGCATTTAAAATTTAATTTGAATTGAAAACATTATGATTTCTTGTAATATTAATTACCGCTTTTTAGTATATTAAGAATTGCTTTCGTTTCATCTACATTGGTTAATTAAAATAATTTGCAACCAGAAGAGTAAAAGAACATAAATATATCCACGATTGATAGGAATGAGCTTCATTTTGTTACTGCAATATGGAAGTTTTTTCTTCATCAATTATTGTGTTGTGTGTGGTAGTAGCAATAGCAATGCAAGAATATTACTAGACAAACTGTTTGTCGAAACTCCTTTTTTACTTGTTAAGGTCATTGAATATTAAGTGATAAGAAACTCAGAGAAGCTAAACAGTCCAGAAATTTTTATAAACTGAAAATTTTCTTGGTATTCAATCTGGCTAATACAAATGCATTTAATACATACTGAAATCTTTGGTTTTACAACAAATAAATAAATTATTGCATCATTATAAGGATTGCGGGGATTTCCGCAACAGATATATTGCAAAATTACAGTTGCATTCGACGCCTTGAAAAGTCCAAGAAGGTTTCTTCTGTAGAGAAATTACAATGAAGCTTATTTTAGTGCCAGAATAGTTGCAGAAGATTATGGTAATGATTCATATGATACATTGATGTTTTGCAGTTTGTTATTTAAATTTATTTTAGGGGTTATATTATTCATTTTATAAAAAACTGATCAGTGAACCATCTGTTTTGGAAACGCTAATTCAACTAACGAATGATAATGTAACAGAATATGGTCATACTATTAATACATTGAAGCGTTTTAATCTTTATCCTGAGGTAAAATCAGTTTTTTCAATTTCTTAAAGTTTAACCTGAATTATTGTTGCTCGACTATTAGTTGAGGGAATAATGATGAAGTGAATAACCACGTAGTTCATTTATGTAAACATCTACTTAAGGCATTTAGTGTTCAGTTACTAGCATTGCGAACTGAAGTTGAGACAAAAAAAATGTTTGATTTTTGATTGTTTTTGTCCAGATTTGATTCAAGTTTACGGATGTTTTCAAAAGCTTATAATGATACTTAAATGAATATCAACATACTAATTGTCTTTTTTACTTTTCAGGTGATTTTAGGGATAGCTTTCAAAATATTCGAAAAGATAGCTAATGAAAGTAATTGGGTTCTGAAGCAATGCTGGCAAGTCAACCGAGGTGCAGAGTTGCCACCAGTAGTCAGCTGCGAAGGTTAATTCTTGAAAACAGATCACTTATTTGTAATGTGCTGTCTTTTTTCGCAGTTTTATCTTAAACTTTAGCATTTATTTCAAATTGAGTAGAAAAGCATTCAAAAAATAAGCACTATGTATTTCTTTAATTTTCTCGATTTCTTAACCAAAATTGAAACTTCAGGGATCGGTAATGAGCATTATTTTTATATCACTATGGTTTTTGCCTTGGCGAGTACGGTAGCTACAACAATATTTCTGTTTGGAGTTTTACTCAGGTCAGGTTGCTGCTGTTGTTGTTCAGGGATAATATAAAAGGATTACCTTTGAATGTAGGGAAATGGATGTGTGTAATAGATGAGAAAAGAATAAGAATAAAAGGATGTGGATTGATTATGTAATGATAAAAACTTGGTGAAACAATTTAAATAGTATTATTAAAATCTGTCAAAACATAAGCACAACAATAAAGTACCGTAGGAATGCTTAATTTATAAAGCATCGAAATGCAGTTATCTTAGGCAAACAGTTTTTTCTATACCGTAGAGAGAGACAATATAACATTTTCCCTCTGTAAGGAAAGCTATGATGCAGCGGAAGAAAATGAAATCGGTATGTTTAAAGCACTACATACTTATGAACTGATCTAGTTATATTATGATTATTTGAATTCCTATTACTCTATACTTTGAAAGGAATGGTTACAAATGAATTATTGATATGGAATTTTTGAAGAACATAAAATAAAAGCGTGTGGCATCTTTGCGCTGTATCATTCATTCATTCATTTCATTTATTACTGATATGATTGGCCTACATTTGACTGCACGTTTATAATGCTATGTTTTTGCTGTTCGACTGCCATTTCTGTAGAGAAAAATATTTCTTTCATAGTTCAGAATAAACTGAGCATAACTGCTTCAAAAAACTTTTTCGGTGCTGAATTCATGATAGTTGTTATAGCAGTATCGATTTGCATATTACATCAAATAGTAATAGAAAGTTGGAAATGAATTTTTTTAATGGCCTGAGAGCGGAAACATTTTTTATACAAATGAATAGCTCCACAGAATTAGTATGCAAATTGCAAATTTTGTTAGTTTACATTGAGATCAATCATTTGAAGAAAATTTAATAATTTATACATCATGTTCAACTAAGAAATCGATTGAGATATTGACAATTTATTCTTTGAAATTATGTAAACGAGTATTGATTGTTTTTTTGAATTAGAAGCAAGGAGATTTTTGGAAAGGAATGGTTTCCGAAACTTTTGATAATAAGTATTTATTTTTCACCCAAATCCTAGTTATCGTATGTAGGACATTCTTATCTAACAATTCGTCATTGATTTGAAGCGGAGGTATAATCAAGATCATATATGTTGTAGATCTGCAGGACAATGCTTTCTTTATTGAAATCCCAGCATACATTTTCTTTGGGCTGCAGAAATCTAACCCAACTATTTCTATGATGAGTGTGCTGTGGATATTTTCCTTCCAGTGGAATATAGAAACTCGATAGTGGTTAGATTCAGAAATCCATTTGAGATATAGAAAAAGCCTTTATGGAGGAATGAAGAGTGTAAAAGCTTCATGAAATGATGTGAGCAGTGCAGAATGGATCATTTATAATCTCTTTGAAACTTATTAGAAATTAGAAAGTTTATCATTTAGACAAATATTAGTGTTTAACTTTTCGAAACTACAAGTGCAGGGAAAGTATCTTATTGATATTAGAAGTAATTGGTTTTATTCAACTGAATATTTTTCTTTTTGAAATTAGCATAAAAAAGACTTAGATCTAACTTGATTATGCTTTGCATGCTTATTTATTTCTTTTATTCTTGATACATATTTAATATATATAAAGACAAGTTCTCTTTAATTTGAAAAATTAGGATAGCACAAGTTTTCTCAAATTTGTAAGGCCGTAAAATTGCATTGAATTTTTTGAGAACAAAAAAAATATCTTTTTTTTTTCAATATAATATATAATTAATTTCAGTGACACAGTATTAGGTGGCATATTTGCAGTGTGCTGCTTTTTTTTCAATCATGGACAAGCTACGAGAGTACAATGGACTCCTCCACTTCGCGAATCCTTTGGTTACCCTGTCTTTCTAGCTCAGATACTTGTAATCACCTATATGCTAAGGTAACAATTCGATACTAGGGATTTACCGTGTGTTTGAATTTAACACTTCGGAATAGATTATTCATTTTGAACAACTGTTGAAATTTTATTATAAATGCAATCTGTTGAAATAGAACGATGTGAACTAACGGTTGGATAGGCTTGATCATCTTTTTCTTGTTTAAACGGACGAATCGTTTGGAATAATAGTCTATTAATAGGAAAAAAGAATGCAATGAGCTGGTATTTTTGATTATTGTGAGGTAGTATGAGGCAGATTAAGTCAATTGCGCTGATTTGTTAAATTAAATCCAATCGAACTGAATTCTACAGAATGAATTCTTCAGACATGTCAAAAATAGCTTCTTCTGGTCTCTTCTCATCGCTTATCTCACAACTACGTTTATGCTTTTTTGGCAGGTATGTGTTGCGCTGATATGAAAGTTTATATCGCTTTGTGAAAAAAAGAACCATAGTTGTCAAAACGTCTCCAGAAGATTCTCAGAATTCATAATTTTTGCTTTTTCAATAAATATTTTAAGTTATAGTTCTCCGCATTTGCGCTTACTACTCAGATCGGTTCACTTTTCGCTACTTTTATCCTTGATTTTATTCCAGTCAGGACGATGAAAACTATTGTTTATGGTCATGCGGTATGTTTATCGAAAGCTATAAATTTCTGAAAAAATTTTTTTCATTGAAAATCCATTAAGAAATTTTTATGCCAGATATTTGTTTATTCCAATTGATTACAGATGGCTTTTTTTACTGCATTTGTGTTGTTATTTGGTAATGAAATGCTGCTTACATCATTCTATTTGTCCAGCATCATCACCTTATGGGTACGCCTCTTCTTTTTTTTTATTGCTCATTCACTCCTAAATTTTAAACTGGAGAAAAAATTTTGAATTTAAAATTTTTAATTGTTTTGTTCAAAATCAGCTTGAAATGAAAAATCTAAGAATTTTGCTTCTTACAGATTATTTTATCACTGGATCGATATCTGTATCATATCACTAATAGGCCATTGTATATAATAGTGAACAGCGCATTATTTATTGCTAGTACTGTAGGCATCAAATTAACCATAGGTCACTTGATGCAAGTGGAGGATGACGTAAGTTTTTGTTTTCTTTCACCCGTAGTTCATAGATAAAAAGCTACTTTGGTGAAGTTTTTGGTTTCTTATTTAGTGTATGGCTATGAGAAAGAAAAGAATTCAAACTTTTTGTACTTACTTAGTTTCAGGTTCATATAATGGATCTCCTTCGTGCCAAATTTACATCATTTGCGAATTTTCATACACGTTTGTACACATGTTCTAAGGAATTCGATTTTATAGGAAGCGAGGTAAACTAGGAAATGCAAAGATAGATTATGCAAAGCAGACTTTGAGGTCTTAATAATGAATAATTATAATAATATGCTTTGGAATGGCTGATCGGTTTGCACCTACAACTTTCTTAAATTTAGAGACGATGCGCAGTAGTGACTTTTTGAAAATTACAACTATATTAAACCAGCATTCCTATCTCTATCTCTCGTTAAGCAAATGAATAAGATGGGACGATTTTCATTATTTCCAAAAATGATCATTTATAGGATTTAACAAATCTTATGAGAACACTCCTGTTGCCAACTGCAGTTTTATCATTGTTTCTCGTTCTCATGTTTTTTGTGCACTATGAGTCGCTGATATACCGAGATAAAATTCGAGTCAAACCATGTGCGGAGGTATTTCTTTCAGTTAAAAGCAACGTATACATCAACGAAGTGTCACTTCATTCATCTCAAAGATTTCTTAATTATTTAGATTGGAGTAAAACACGTCCAATATTACAGCATATATTAATTTAGAAGTTGTTTTACAATGAGTTGCACTTTTTTTTTGAATTTAAATGAAATGTGAAATATTTGATTTTTAATAACAGACATATTCTGGCTATTCAGGAAGACAGACTTCAAATGGTCTAAGGATCATAAAGGATTTTCTTACTCTGTCCAGTATTTCAGATCGTTTACAATATTATCCAATGTATTTGTTTCATCATCATGGCTTGCCTTATCATGCGTTTGAAATTATTTATGACACCTCATTTATGCATAATTGCGGCAGTTTTAGTTAACTATGAGGTATATCCAACATTTTCTAATACTTTTAATGTCATATGAAATCACGAAAATATTAAATTGTGGGCTTCAAAATTTTTTCGTTTTCGGATGCTTTTTTTGTATTTTAGACCCTGAATTCCAGATGATTTGCATTACGAATAAACGTACTGATTGGCATAATAAATCTGATTTATTCCAAGAGTGAACAATGTATCTATTGTACAGTTTTGAAATCATCAAAATATAATTCAATGAATGGTTAAATATGTCCTGACAACCTGTTGCTTGTGATGTTTCAGTTCGTGGTACACTCTGTACATTTCAATATGTCAGGATGGATGCATCGAATTTTGATCGTCGCATTATTATCAGCTATGGCTTATCAAGGAGTTATAAATGTCCAAAAACAATGGGAAATTCATGGAGAATATAGTAATCCCGACCAGGAGGCACTTTTTGGTTGGATATCTAGGAAAACAAGGTTAGGTAAGTGTTTTTAAGAGAAAGAGAAAATACCTAAAGATTTTTCATGACTCCACATCATAGTCACGAATCGTATTTACACAATTTTTTGTCATTCATCATGTTTTTGTGAAATAACTTGCAGATTCCGTTTTTGCTGGTCCTATGTCAATAATGGCCAATGTCAAATTGTCTACTGGACGACCGATTGTGAATCATCCTCATTACGAAGATGCTGGATTAAGGTATTATTTATTGTTAAAAATACTGGAAATCTGGAGCGACTGAGACTTTGAGAGACTTGGCTTTATTTTTATTTTTTAATAAATTCAGGGATTTCTTCAAGTTCTTTTACGACACAGTTCTCTTATTTTCATCGATGAATTTAAATGCTAAATTATATAAATTTTTCTCAAATTATATGATATGAATTTCATAGCATAAAGAGCGTTTTATACCGTTTTTTTTTTTAAAGCAGACTATAGTCACATAAATGAATGCAAAAAGAAAGTTCAAGGATTTTTTTATCATAATTTCAAATTCAAAATTCTTAGGTCTCGGACGCTTAAGGTTTATTCGCTATTCAGTCGGAAACCATTGAGAGAAGTTTACGATTCTTTGAAAAAAATGGGCGTAAACTATTACATATTTCAACCAAGTGGGTGTAACTCAAATGAGTCAACGTAAGTTTTCATTTTTACTTGAGTTCCAAAAAAACCTTTGGTACTTTACGAATATGAGGTGTGTAGAATAAGTAAATCTTTTGTAACTGCAAAAAAGGGTCTGTCAAAATTTTACTTTAAAATTAAAAAATACAGGAAAAAAAAATTAAAAAAAAAGCTTTCCAATGTCCTCAAAAATTCTGAAATAAAGATGAAATCTAATTTACTTTATCGTTATACATTTTTTTTTTATATTTTCGATTTTATGGAAACTTATTACCGGCTTAGATTCCATCAGATGAAATTAAAGCAAGTCATAATATGATATTGGAATCGACACAAAATTTCAAGTTTAAAGTGAGTAAAATGAGAAATTAGAAGTTGATCGCTGATTTGTATGGTGAATAGCGGTATTGGTCAGCTTCTTACTGTTTACTGTGAAAAGCTTTGCCAATATTGTTTCAAATATGATTTGTTTATGAAAAAGTACTGATGCTTTTTATTAATTGCAGGCCGGGATGTAGCTATCGAGCAATATGGGATTTAGAAGATCCCGCCAATCGGAAACGTGAGTCGTTATGTGATTTAATTTTAGATGTGCTGAATGGAAATCGTATGGAAGCTCTTGCACCATTCAATATTGTTTATGGTTCGGGAAACTATTTCATTTTTGAACTCTAAACTGTGAATTCTTGGAATAAACGTAACGAATTCGTTTTCCCTCTTTTCTGCAATCATTGATTGCTCCTTGAATTTTTTAAAGCAGGTATTGATTTGGTTCATTTATTTATGATTGGACAGTATCTTTTATTTCAGTCTTTCTTTTGACCTTACTTTTTTTTCGTTAAAGTGTTGGATGTTTCAGTCATCAAAATTATTTTTCAATAAGTGCAGTACGTGCAATAAATACTAAAGTATTGGTTAATTAGATAGTAATGAATGGTAGAAATTTTGATTAAGTTTTCGTTGTATGGAAATTTATAAATTAAGTAAGGAGATGGAAATTTTCTTTTCCATGTGAAATAAGTGTTGATCATTGCTTCTTATAATCTTATCTCTCTCTCTCCTTTTTGAACAGTTAATATTTTGATGCAATTTGTATTTTCCTTACCATAGTACTGATATTGAATAATTAGATCTTCGAGAGTATTCAGTATATTTATTGTATGTGTAAACTATTCATTTGCATAATTTACTTTTAATGTAATTAATTTATTTCGTTGTGTTTGTTCTTCTCTTTATTGCAGCTATTTTGCAATGATTTTCAATTATTTATGATTGCTTCAATTTTAATTCAAAAATGTGTTTGAATTGCATAGTAAAGATTGCAATTTAAATAATTAGATCTTAGGAAGTAATCAAATAGTGCTAAACTAGCTACCGATTTGTTATGCGACAACTGTCAGAAACATCTGAACCTGTGATAGAAGCAATTTTCTTTTGAACTATCAAATTCAAAGAAAGGCTGTAGAGTTCAATTCTCCATTAAGGAAATGTTGTCATCATCGAAATGGGCTCTATATCACTGAAAAGTGGGTGATTTTAATCTGGGATATCAAATGATGATTGGATTGGTGATAACGACTTTGACAATCTGTTAATACCAGGCTTATTTCGTTTTCCTTCTTTGAGTATTATTAATGTCAAATGATGTTTGAAGTTATCATTGATTTCAGCTTACAACCATCACAACAAGCGAAGCTACCCATAACTTAATCGTTTTGTAGTATTGTTTGGTGGAATAAATATTAAATTTCATATTCTTCTGTTCAGCGAATTTTTTGCCGCAAGCGATTTCTTCTAAAAACGGAGAGATTATCGCAGAGATTGTCACACGACGAATATCCGCAATCGATTTCTCCTAAGAATGGAGAGATTATCACAGAAATTGTCATACGACGAATGTATTTGTTACGCATGTTGGAAAATTTTACTAATTAATTACAGCATTTTGGTCAATCAACAAGAAGAAAACAAGCAAAAGGATCCTGTAATCATTCTCATTCTCAGAAATTATAGACCAATTAAAGACTTCAATCTTTGATAATCTAGATTATTAAATTAACAAGCATTTAATGCGAAGTTGCTATCGCAGCAATTTTTCGCAAATATCGGCGTAACAACTCAAATTTCGAATGCAGCTGGAAATTAAAACTTCCAAACTGCGATAGAAGAACGGCAATATCACACATTTACAGTAATGGCATGAAGTTATCATAGCATCAGTTCGTGAACGCGAAATTCACTTCCAGTAGCTACAAGAATAGCATTACGGGAGAAACCACCCAAGTTTGATGAATAAACAAGTTTCGGCTTCCTATCCCATGGATCATGACTCGGAAACTCACATAACTTTTCGCCATTATAGGTTGACCAAGCTCGTGTCATCCCATCTGAGGTAGCTAAAATTTTATGACATAACTTTTTACAAAACAGTTGACAATTCACTCCAAGTTTTTCGCTATTTTTTAATCTATAAAGATGAAGAAAAGCTAAGAAGAGCTATACTGCCTTTGTTTTCAAGATACCAAAGATCAAAACAAAATTAATTTCTACAGAAAGATGAAAAAACAATAATTTTTATTTTATAAATTTTTCATTCTTTTTTTTTCCGTATGGTTTCACACAACTTTTTTATTCAGAAAATTCAAAATTTATTCACTATTTCTAGTCTATAACGAATTTATAAATCGATGCAGATGATGCGACTCGTGAAAAAAACAGACATTACAATATTTCATTTCATTATTTTATAAAACTCGACATAATTTTTACTAATTTCCGAGAAATGTATTTTTTAAATGAAATCTAATAAACTTAAAAAAATTGACCTGCGAAAAGAACCCTTTCATCCTTCTCGAGATACATAGGTGTTTTAGTATAAGGATTTATATTATCTTCAATCCTAAACAGAGGCTTACACACTCGAATATCCCAAAATTTTATCTGAAATCAACACATTCAAAATATAAATCCTGGAGAAGAAATATAGCAAAGGACTCCATGATAAAGACGGAATATTTACTAAAGAGTACATTTCATACATAAAAACCTATTCATGGCTTCCAAATACTCTACCTTATATTTGTTGGAATATTAAATTATATGATAGAAAAATAAAATACTCTCGCTTCATCTGAAAAATATAACAGTACTTAAGAATATTAAAAAAAAACGCACGATTCCAATATAATCTTCCGTAACAAGCACATCAGGCTTTGTTCGCAGCGTCTTCAGCCAAGTTACATTTTTCGCATCTTTATAGATGGCAACAGTATCCTGATTACTCGTTCGCAAGTCCGAGCAAATTACGTTATCACCGATCACACCCATATATAACAAATTCCCATCCTGAAATTCTAAGCCACTTTTAAAAATCTAATTATCATAGAATTCAAATTCAAATTTGCCAATTTTGCAAGTCATTTTCATACAGTGGAACGCGTATCATTCCTTTAAGAAAAGAATTGTGCGACATTATCACATAACTCATACATCAAATTTACTGTTCAAATAAAACCTTGTAAAAAAAAAAAAAAAAAAAAAAAAAAAAACACGAAGAGAAGGATCACCGATCATAATAACCACAAAATCCTCTTTTCGCTTGATTTTTAAATACCACTACAAGAACAATAATGTCTCACTCCATTATTTATATATCTATATGAACCCCGCTTTGTAGTGGGTATACTACACTGTTGCTGCAGCGGTAAGATCTTAACTTACATCTTAATCTACTATCATTGCAAGCAAAAAGAAAAAATTAAAATTTTGTAGTGCTGAGAGCTAACGACAAGGAAAAGAATATATCAATCTAGCATTAGCTGATATCATTTCAAAAGAAAATTAATTATAGCTTAATCATTTTGCAATGAACAATCGAATAAACAGCTAAAGCACAGGATTTGAACAAAAATCAGTGCTAAAACATACAGCATTAAAAGCTAGACTCCTAGCACCTTTTTCCGAACTCCTGACATGAGTAATTCGTTCCGTTAAATTGTCCAATAACACAACATTTTCGTCCGAACCTATAGATCATATAAATATATTTGAATTATCAAGACATAATGTGCACTTAATTAGCTTTTTCGCTGCTGTGAGTTATTTTGTACAAGATTCATTTTTCTTTACATGCTCCTTGTTTAACAACTTTACTTTGCAAAGTAAGTATAAAAACTTTCCACTACTCTGAAACGAATTTGACAACAAAGTTACATTCGAAATATTGGATTTAAATTACACCATTCTTCAATACACGATAGCATTTGAATCACAGTCCTTCTAGCACTTTGAAAACTCCGTCAAATTATTTTTTTACTTTTGCTTTTTACTTTTTTGTGAAAATAATATATCAAATCTCATTTCGGAAACGTTCCCATATCATGTACCAACTTTAAATATTCACTATTTCTACTGAATGCACAACATGACTCACTTCCAGAACTAAAGTTCTTCACATTTTTTAATATCTACTGGGAAGCAAGTATGGATACTGTAATAGCTTACCAATTCCAATTTCCATTCGATTTCTATTGAAAGCTACTGCACGCACATACTCCTGACGTGAACATCTTATGTTATACGAGGGTAAACTTAATTCCGTTGAATCCTAGAATATAACTACGCCTTTATAACAAAACAAAAAAAAAAAATCTGCTTTACAACAAAATCTGCTCTAATGCATTAAATTATTTTCTTGTTTCACAAATCAATCCTGTTTTGGTTTCTTGTTATAAATTAATGCAATTTTTGAAAAAAAGGCAAATATCCAGAAATCTACTTAGCTGGAACCAAATTTATAACTTACGTGAACTGAAGAAAATTCAGCTACTGGCTCCATGCAAACTCGACTTAAAGTTAAAAATCGATTACACGTAGTAAGAAAGGTTTTCGTCAATGCATACAATGCACACGTAACATTTTCGTTTACTGGTTCGATACACATATCCATTAAATTTAACTCTATTAAATTCGAGCTATATGCACTGCTGCGTATTTCTAAGCCAAACCTATTCCAGCACTGTTCTCTACAAACAAAATGCATTCAATTGAATCAATGAAAAACCCAATTCCGATACTGCATGCCAAATGTAACATTACATGAACCTTTTAAACAAGACTGGTAATATTAAAATCATTCTATTTTTTTCACATGCTGAACTGACCGTAAGTGATTTTCTTTAGTTGAAATTTGAAATATTTGCGAAAAATGATATCTTGCTTCAAAATAATTTCTTATGATTGCTATTTTTGAGTTTTCAATGGTCTTCTTCAACAGATATCATCAGCTATTCTAACAATAATAGCAATAGTGCCCACAAATTATGCTGTTTTCCATGACAACATGTGACAAAAAAAGAACAAGAAAAAACATACGTCTTATCAACTTTAAAACAAATAAATCGTGCACCACATGTATCGCTCCATTCTTCGCCCAGTCGACTATTATTGGATGTTGGTCTTACTGACCAACATCCAATAATAGTTTTCCCATCATCACTAATGTCCATATAATGGCAAGAATGTAATGTCTCAATATCTGTATGTCCCTGAAAAGAATTGTTACGACATTCATTCTTTCGATTTTGCAGTTCTAATGTAAGTCATTAGTGGCATTAATGCATCCATCTTAATGTGCGACATATTAGTAGTTATAGAGAAATCAGTAATAGGATAAAAAATCCATAAAGAACTGAATATCTCTTAAGATATTTAAAAAGTATGTGAACACTCCAGAATCAATACAGTAGTCTAATTCGCTGCATGAAACACTAACATCATTATCACCTGTGAAATTATGAATAATTCAGAACCAATTTTTTTTGACAATATTTTATTAAATCGTTTAATTCCTTATTAAAGGACCTATTATATTTTTAGCTTCCGGAACATAAAATCGTTCTACCACGAGAAAATATGTTTGCATGAGGTCCAGTAAAACATACCATCTGAACAAAGCTGGGTTCTTTTCGAACACTACGTACTGCTCCTTCAGTAATCAAACGTGTAAACCGTGTCATATTGCTACCAAATAATTCTTTTCGTTGTATCATTTTCGGTAACCATGAAACAGATGAACAAGGTTTCGCGCATCGTTCACGTGCAGCCATAAATGAATTATGATGTTGAACGCCTTTTAAATCGGTTTTACGGAATCCAATATTCTAAAGCATAACCTTTTATTTGAACAATTAGCAAATCGTTTCAGAAAATTAGAAATTGCATCTGAGGTATACAGGTATATTATTCAATAAATGCAAAAATAAAAACGCTTACAGGACCACTACCTTCTGGCTGCAATCTGTAGTAACGTTTAGTTACACTGTCATATGCGAATCCTGGTATATCACTGTCCTCAACAACAGCATTGCCGTGTGACAATTGCTGTTCATTAGTCCAATGGTCAACTTCATACATACCACGATTACTATAAATAAATTTAAAGATAATGCATCATTCTAATCTTTTTCTGCTTTTGCATCACTAATTCATTAGTATTATTATTATTGACATATTCATTAATGAGTACGCAATGTTTGTGTTTACTTTGTGTTTTCAATTTCAATTTCAAAATTTCTGAAACGACTAATAATAGCCTCCAGTTTTTTAAATCTTTTTTATCCTTACTACGCATGCTATTAGAAAAGGACATAATACCAATAACTACATGAAAACTTGTCAGATGAAATATGTACGAAAAGTGAAACAAATGACAGCTGATTTGAATTTATATCAAATTCGAAGATTACAAAGATAACCTTTGTATAACATTATTCCGATTTCTTGATCTTCTTCTTCGTCTCCTTCTTGAATATTCAGCATTCAAACTGGCTTCCCCAACAACTTAATATCAGACTAGTTGTTTATTTTATATATACTTTCATTACATTTCAACAACAGGAAAATAGAAAACTGCTGAAGTTCCGATAGTCAAAAAAATGTAATTCATGTATGTGCATGGATTTAGAAATTTTGTACACGGATTTAGAAATCTATATTTTGCCTCTATTAATAGTCATTGTAAAACGAACCCATTAATGACAACTTGGAAAATATTAAAAACATCTTCTAAATGGTATTTACAAATCAATTTGTAAAACAAATTCCATGTATTCTATACGAGAGGGTATTTTGGCAAATCTGTTCTATAAAAAATTTAAAGTAATCACCACTTTGGCCTTTTTTGCTACCAAAATTACACCTTAATTAATTTTTGTCAGATATTCACTTAAAATTCAATGTAATACCAAATGAATCATTTGACGATGATACGCATGGTCGTTTCTTCATTGTTGTAGCTCTTTGGTACCGTTTATTATATCGCATGTCTATTTGATTGCTGTTGATTAGATTTAAATTTCAGATATTCTAAAATAGCTAATAGCGGTAAATAAAACAAATAATCAGTGCGCCGATACGAATGCTTTCAACATTCTAATTTATATATCACTTAACTGTTGACATGAAAATCTTGGGAGCTTGTTTAAATCAATATAATTCACAAACTTTCAATATTTATAGTCGATTGTGCATCTATTACTATATTGCACCTAATAAGTTAGACGCTCAATAAATATTTGCTAATAAGGTAAAGTATTAAATGGTACATATCAATACATGTTGTGGCAAAATGAACTATAAATACTTTAGATTAAAATGATCGTCTAAATTTGAAATATCATCAGCAAAATACACATTCACTAACTTCTTAATCATTATCATTATTATTATTATTACTGAAGTTTTCCTTTCTTCCTTTATCATGTCATTCATCAATCCATAATTTTATGAAAATATAATCATATCTGCATCGCTTGTTTATGACTAAGTAGAAATAGGCTAGTTCTGATCTATGAACTACGGACAGCAATCGTACAACTGAAACGAAAAGATGAATTAGATGAAAAAAAAAAACGATTAATTCCTTAGCTTCTCTAAATTAAACACTACAACTGATAGTTTAGAATTTTCCATTTTTCTTCCTCGATTATTGGCAATGTAAAAACTTTTTTTTGAAAGAAACATTTAAGATTAAACGAATTTCAGCTGTTTTTATGTTCTGAGAATTGGACTGGAATAAATTATATGTATCGGTAATTTTACAATTATATTCGTGAATAAAATTTCAAAATATTAAAACTAATCAGTTTTCAGTCAGTAATCGTCATTTGAATGATCTCCGATCATCCAATAAGACATTTTCATCTAAATAAGCGAAAAATTGCAATGATTGACCTTGCCTTATTAGTTGTGAAAATTTATTTCTTATCAGTAAAAATTTGGAAAACTTTGAAGATATATAATGCGCAAATAACACTGATATTGTGAGAAATATGAACGAATTTGTAATCCTAAAAGGCTTAAATATTTTCCTATTTAAGGCTCGAATTAATGTTCATTTAAACAATCGTAAACATGCAAGTTCACGTAGCAGTACAACCTGTTGTAGTAGTACAACATGTTGCAGTAATGCAGCAACATCAAAACTATTAACACGCAATACTAACGAAATCCAGTCGAATTATACATTTTGCAGTCAGATTGTTTCCTTGTTGACAGACCATATTCAATGTTCTTATGTCACTTTGATTAACCAGGACCAAAAAACCATCATCCTATACCATATATTATTCCGATTTACTGCTACTAATGATTAAGTTAATGACTAAGAGAAAGCATAAATTTGATAGCAGTGAGAAAATTCAAATTAAATGGCTAGCAAACTGTGATAAACTCAACAAAAATTTATATTAAAAAACCAATCAATAGGTCAAATACTGCAGTTTACACTTCCCATACAATTTATATTAAAAAACCAATCAATAGGTCAAATACTGCAGTTTACACTTCCCATACAATTTATATTAAAAAACCAATCAATAGGTCAAATACTGCAATTTACACTTCCCAGACCTATTTTCTTGATACCTATGGTTGATTATAAATTTTCAATTAATTATCAATCGTTTTGTTATTTTCAACCATTCTCATCATTAGCGAGGTAGTATGTGATATCAAAACTTTTTAGCTGAAAGAATGAAAAAATTCATTTACTGCAATAGTTTATACTTTTTTAAAACGAAAAAATTAAGCATAAATTTCCAAAACACATGAAATGGTAAAAAAAAACTCTCGGATAAATTTTAATTAATCAAATAGAAATGATTCTAGTTGATAAAAATTATAAAAAACAATAACCGCAATAATAAATCATACACAAGACCGACTTTTCCACACCAGATGCATTGAAACACTAAGCAATTTTCAATTTCTTAATGCTTTTTCCACTTTTCCATATGGATAACACGAAATGAAATAAATTCCATTGCATTATCCAACACTTTTAAATTTATAATTTGAAAATGAGATCTAAAATTGAAATGGAATATAAGTAATCGATTCCTTACAATAATAAAGTTAAGTTTGAACTGCTACTGTTCCTTTTTACATTGTTGTAAAATGTTTAAACTATCAATTTTTTCGAGCGTACTGTTAGATACTACAAAATGCAATTAGTTCGCCTAAATTAATTTATGATTTTTGCTTAATTCGTAGCAATTTCAATTCGTTGCTTCAAAGAAAACAAAAAATGATAAAACAAAATAATACAAAATAATAATAAAACAAAATAATCATTCGAAATTAACGAATATCACAAAGAAGTATTGCTTTAAAACAAAAATTTTTTCATAAATGCATATTGAGGTTCTCAATTGGCTGGTTCGTCCACTATTCATTTTTCGGCTTCTTCATTGGTGGTTCACTGCTTACAGTGGGCAGCGTCTATGCAAAATAAAATAAATCAAATTGAATTTTGGTCATACTGTTCTAAATTTACAAATTTTCAATTTCAACATTCACATGTAATTCTATGCTGTTCACGATAAATCGTTGGAACAATCTGTTGCTATTTTTAAAAGTCAATATATACCTAAAATTCCTTTTTATACAATTAAGCAGCTCTGAATGAAGTCATTCCTCACTTATTTATAAAATCACTATAAACATGTCCTATAGCGAATACTATTACTGATCCTGTTTTATTTTTCTAGCAAAAACTTTTTTCACTCGTAAGATATACCAGATTTGCAAAAAAAAAAAAAAAAAAATTGCAAATTTTCATATATTTTTAGTTTTCCGTATCAATCTAATCCACCTTTATTAAACCTCATTTATTGAAACAATAGTTAGTAATTGAGAAAGTCACTACTTCAAGGTAAACTAAATGCAGTAGTACCTGGGAGGATATGCATTTATTTCAGTAATTTCGAGGGATATTTTTTTCTTTAGTAAAATTAATTTGACAAGTAATGTAAATTTACTCGGATCATCTTATGTAACAGTTATATCACAGAAAGTAATTAATAATTGCACAACTACACGCCACCAGTCTACAGCATACAGTAGACTCAATGAACTCTTGAAAGCAATTTCATATGCACTCAATATATGCATTCATTAATCAGGAAAACAAATATAATTTGTCTATCAAAACAAAAATGCAATAAGCGTTATGGCTTCATAACAACAACAAAATAAGTTAGTAAGCATTACGTTAAGACTGCGGTGATGGATTGGCTGATGGAGGAATTCCGTAAGCTGTGGACATCTGGAAATTACAGAGTTTAAATAACAAAGTATTAATTATGCCAAAATTCTGTTTGAATATGATCAATAGGATGCTGAAAAGCGAAGAAATGTTTTTGTCAATGGAATGAAAAGGGCGAAAAAGTAGTAGTAAAATATTCCTTACAGCATTTTCATGCAATCTATAGTTGATTTAAATTAGATGCAAATGTGAAAGGTGAATGCAAAATAATACTTTGCTTATATGTAAATCTACGGAAGCTAGTTAACTCAAATATAAAGACATCAGCGAATGCAAAACCAAAAACAACTTAGTAAATGTGCAACCTAAATTAATTCTTTACCCTTAAACTGATAGTCTGCAAGTTCAATGTGATGCTAGCGGAAGTGCCTTTAAAAAAAAACCTTACACCTATGAAACGATTCGCACGTTTGCTGATCAGAAATTATCAGTTGTATTATATGCTGTAAGTCACAAATCACTGATCTTTATTAGATGTTGTTAGTTCTTAGTAATGATGCAAAAGTGGAAAAGATTTCTTTAACCACTATGTTTATTAAGAAAAGGTAATGAGTTTTATGAGCTTCAGGCACATTAATTAATTAGTATAAGCTGCGCAAGCAAGATAATAGAAAGCACTAGCTAAAATGTTATGGCTCATCAAACTGAGCATTCCGAGCCATCGGATGAATGATACCTACCAGCTGAGGATTATAACCGGCAGTGAAATCAAGACCAGCAGTCATATGATGCGCTAGATCTTGTCCTGGAAGCATTGCTGGATAATTAAGCATACTTCCGGCTGCCGAAGTTCCTGCTGCCAACATACCATATTGATTCGCGGCTGTAAAATCTAAAGTTATAAAAAATCAAATTGTAATTTTAGACTGAAAACGAGTGTCATCTAATTTCAGATTTTTCTAATGTCTGCAACTGGCTTTTATGCAGGTACTTCAAAAAATATGCACTTTTATAGGCTAATTGGAACTCTCAGTTGACCTGAAACATAATGGGTAAACAGGAACAGAATTACTGATTTAGTTAATGCCTTGATTGCATGTGCCTACATTTCAAGGAACCCATCTTTTAAAGAAAAAAATCAAACAACATAATACACGTTTTAAGAGAATCAATTATCTCTAAAAAATTTCTATGGTGGATAGGATAAAAAAAAATCAAAATTTATAACCGTGAGCAGCTTTTTTAGCAGCATACATGTTGGCTTCTTCTTGAGCTTTTGCTATATTTTTCTTGTACCGTATTCGTTTATTACCAAACCAATTTGATACCTAAATTAAGTACTATTATAATGCTGTATTTCTGGATGTGGACGTCAGTGGACTTGAATAAACCAAAACTTAAGAGCCATGGTTTAACAAATTTACTGATAGTTAACTTAGCTTTTCGAAGCAATTATGATAGATTATGCAGTGGGATTATGACTTGCAAATATACTTACATTATAAACCAATTACTTGAAGAATTTTGCGGTGAAACAACTACAAAACGGATTTAGAAAACAACCTGTGAAACTGTAATTTGACACTGCCGTGCCAATTCTTCTTTCGCTTCTTCAGATGGGTAAGGATTACTTAAATGAGAGTAGAAATATTCGTTCAGCACTTCCGTAGCCTGCTTGCTGAAGTTTCGTCGCTTTCTCCTATATTTTCAAAGATCAAATTTCTATGAAAAACAGGAAAGAAGTCTATCATCAACATGTATAATATAGTACACATTTGATATCTAACGCTTTTTAAACCAGTTAAACTCGAATGGCAATTAAAACTTCTAGCAGTTATAACGACTGTGATGAAAATTACCTAGCATCAAGAAATCGTGAGCGAAGAATCATTACTGCTTCACAAGTTGACTGCTTCAGTTGTACCTAAAAGATGAAATATGACTTCAGCGAGAAATATGGAGATTAAAATACTGAATTCTCAATTTGTTAAATTATATTTTTGCAACAATTAATCACGATGTAAAAGTTGATTACTACAAAATCTAAGAAACTTGTCATCACTGCGTCATGGTAATTGGATCATTTATTTCATTAGAGAAGTAATTTCATCAGTCGACTTGTAATTTGACTACTGGAATTGCTGAACTCTAATGAATTGAAGTACATTCGCTTTTCAGCTCAATAAAGCCCAAATTTGAAGTCAAAAGTTTTCAACCAACAATTAAAAATTCAGAAAGCGCATCATTTACTAGTTACCTGTATACCGGAAAATTTCTTCTGTATAATAGCAACCATCCGTTCAATTTCTTTGTTTGCAATTGGTCGAGTTCGACTTTGCTCACGTAACAATGATACAACATGTTGAGTGAATTCTTGACAAGCCTGAAAAATAATAACTACTTTCTACAGGGCAGAAATGAATAATTTCTGTAAAATGGAAATTTTATCACTGATCTGATGTTTCCATTTGATGAGAATCACCAAAAACAAAAAAATGAAAAACTGACTTCTTCATATTTCCGCAACTCTTCACTGTACACTAATCTAATCTGAGTAAGTTTTTGCCGATAATCAGCTTGATCCCCACCACTAGTATCATTCTGAATTGGTCCACGATTGTCCGGACCAGCCACACCCTCGGCAACCTAAAAAACATGCTGAAGAGTATATAAAGGCGCATTAGAAACAACAGAAATTTGTCGGTAAAACAAATGCAATACTAGTGCAGATCGAATTCAATTACATTATCGTTAAAGGTATGAGACTAACCAGCATGTTATCTAATCGCATAAGCTGTGGATCTTCCGGTGCCTCTTCTTGACCTCCTCGGATGGAAAGCGCTGGAATTCAGGAAATAACAGTTATTCGTTTTTGGATGCTAATAAATTCCCTTTCATAACTTTTCAAAATGATAAAATGCTCAGGAAAAATCTTGAAAAAAATATACCCGTTTTTTCTTTAATTTCACATAAAACTTCAAATAAAGCATTCTTCATACGATGATTCTGCAATTGTTGCTTCCTGAAATTATTGAGAAAACGAGTGTTGCTTATAAATGTCTTTTTGTTATAACTCCATCATTATTTACGACTAGTTATATCCTTATAGATCATTATTTTTTCTATTTTTTTTATTCTTATGACTTTAACTCATTTAATATACGCAAAAATATTGCTTCTGTTGATTAACGCTGCTCATCATTACCGGTGTATCGTGAAACACGCATGTTACTTCGTCACTTAATACTTTTAAATATCAAAAGTATGCCTATTAAATGCCACAAATTATTTTAGGAATGTTTACTCATTATTACTGTATTCACATACTGTTATGGAAATAGTAAATTGAAGGGAAAGAGATAAAACCTTTGCTGAGTATGGTCATCCAAAGACTGTTCTGATATACTCATTAACTGCGACAATAAGTCATTCAGTGAAGTTGCTGGTGGTAATTCACCCATTTTAATGCAAATTTTGTTGAACAATACAATTCCTTTAATACATTAATATATTATCTGAAATAAAGTCAGGTATGTATGGAATTTACATGGAAAAAAAAAAAGAAATAATGAAAAGTTAAAATTAAAGAAACTGGATATGTTTCAAGATATATTTTGATGAATGAATATAGAAATCAGAAATACTAGAATTAAAATGTTTCTTTTTTCAAAATTAAACTTGTTATAAAATAATAAAACAATATTTGATAAATATCGGAAGAATCAAAAATGTTCTTTCCTTTGTCATTTGTGAATAAAAAATTCCAGGCAAAAAAATTTTAGGGCGTGCAACCTGGTTGTTCAATAAATCATCTTCCTATTCAGTCTGGGCCGGAAGTGATCATAAAAACACAGCTAGCAATTTCGCTTTTGAAGTTTCTTTTAATATCACATTAATGAGAACTTAAAAAATGTTTGAGAAAATATCTGCCTAATAAGACCAATCTTAAGTATAATTTCTGATATTAAGTCTTTTTAAAATATAAATTAAAATTTATTTTTAATTAAGCTTTAGTAAATGCAAATAAACATGTACTTAACGTGTAAAAAAATATAAAAGTTAAAAAGAATGTCATCCAATTCTAATTTAGTTTATAAAAAGAAGAAACAATTTCTCAGAAACTTAATGAATTGATTGATTTAAATCAAACAATTAAAATCATTTATCGAATTGTCGACATTTAACGCTTCTAAATCTAACGAAGCCAATCGATCGTTTCTAGTGTAGTCGATTTGCTGCTATTGGCCGTATTTTTGCGTCATTGATGCCAATACAACCTTGAAATAGATGTTTCGTATGTTCTCACGTGTATATCTTACGTGTTGCGTGATGTTGCGTAAACAAGTACTGCTTGAAATGTGAACATTTCTTTTATTTATTTCTTATTTTTTCAAACATTTCTTATATTTTCAGCTATTTCTTATATTTTTTTTTTTTTGTTTTGTGAATCTAATTTTTTATATTTCTTATATTTTCTTATATTTTTTTTCTTATATTTTCATTTCTTATATTTTCATTTACCTGTTTCGTGAATTTAATCTTCACAATATTTGTAATAGTTTTAAATGCATACATTTATCATTTTTATCACCCATGATTATTCTTTTAATTATTCTGCTGATAAAGTAACGAAATAAAAATAATCTAATTTATAACTTTTGTTTTAGCAGCTTATCACCAAAATTATTATTTCAAATACCGACTATGGTTTCTGTAATCAAAAGTACGGAAATTCTGACTGAAATTCTAATGTTTCAATTTGCTAGTCAAGATATTCGGCATATATTCATGCATCTATATTGATTTAAGCAATCAATAAATCTCAGGAATTACGGGATACTTGCATTTTTACGAAGAAATCGAATGTTATGCTCTGTTTTTAGTGTTTTTAAATCTTATTATCTTTCATTTCTGAAATGATGCTTTTAATTTTATGGATCTCATATATAATCAGAGGAATGTAAAAAATGTAACAAAGTTTATTACGTATATAAGAGATACTTTTTTACGAAATTTGTAATATCATTTTAGCTCATTTCAAGATTTGTTAAATGAAATCAAATTGTGATAGTTTACTGTCATTCTCTCACTTTTTGTTCCTCACTAAAATATTTTCTGGTCTAAGTCAATTTCTAAATCTTCATATATTTTATGACTTACAGAAATTCAGTGGGTTTCTGAGTTCAATTTCGGTCCAATTTCTAGTCTTGCGAAGTCTTGTGGAAGTTTGCAAACTTGAATTTGGAGAGAAAAATTTCTTAAGCTTAAGCCTTGTGATGTATATCATTTAACTTCTGCCCTTCTGGAAGTTTAGGATCCGTGTAGGTGAATTTAAAAAAAATTTCAAATTGTAGGCGAAAAATTAAAATAGCGAATTTAACGAGTTTTTTGTAGGCGAAAATTTAGAATCCGTGTAGGCGAATTTAAGTTTATACTGCTAGAATTCTGTAAAAGAGTGCATATCAATTAAAAGTCATTGATTTTAGATTCATATCAGTGAATACCATTTCATTGCTGTATTTATTTTGAAGTCTCAAGTGTGCTACAGAGATTCATAAATACTATTTAAATGGGATATGATTGAATGTGTGTTAAAAGGATGTGAAGTTGTATAAGCAAATTCATACTGTTAATGGATAGTCTACGATTTAAAAATAATGTCTGGAAGTTCAGAAATTTGCGGACGATAGGGCGATTTAATTGTATGATTACTGTAAAATTTTTTTTAGCCTTTCAATTTCACTTTAATTTCGTCCAATAATAAAATTATTCGTCGAATTTGATCTTTCTCAGCAATCGACAGAAAACCATTTCACTATGATATATTTCTTCTGTAGTTTGAAATTTCACTTGAAACGGATACATATAAAGTAGAAAATCAAATTCCACAAAGTTGATTTCATACAAAAAGCATCCCAATTTACGATACCACATGAGATGATAATGAACGATAGCAAACTTCCGTATATAAAGACGGAAAAAATTCAAAAAATTCGATATATTCAATCAAATTATGCGACGGAAAATCGAATTCCATTGATGTTTTCGCTCTGTGACACTTCTTTAGTTGTTCATTTAATCCAATTCTCATAGCTGAAAATGGTTTTTTCTTTTCGATTCAAACTTTCTTCTCAAAATGGAGCTCTTCAAAGGTTTCCAAAACTTTTTACAAATGTTACAGCACCATCATGTTGCATTATTCAGTAGTGAAGCTAAATGTTTGATTTATTGCAATGTATAAAAGAAATAATCAACTGTTTGTTTCTTTTTATGCAGGAACTCTTCAGGTCAAACTTCAACATTTCCATTTGATTGTTTGACTTCTTATGAGAAATTCAGGTATGCTTTGACACTTATTCAGCATAATTTGCGTAACGGGATAATTAAGTTATTTCCATCATTTACAAAAGAATGCCGCTGCCACTTGTTCTGTTGTACATTGATTTTTTTCGTGCATGTCAATTATATATGAGATCAGGAAATTTAAGAAAAAAGAACTGGCGAATAGAAAAAAATAGAGTCAAATTCGACACAAAAAAATTAGTGCACCATAACCGCACGTGAATTTTTAAAGTTATAACAAAAACTTCAAAAACCACAGTCATTTTGGACAAGTGTTGTTATTTATCTTAGTTATTAATAACAGCTAATCATACGGCTAAAAAGGATTTGGCGTCAGTTCAAAGTAACTTCAAACTAAAACGTAAAACTTTACATCCTTATGAACTTATTTTTGGTTGAAAGTAGTTCAGAAAAGAAGCAAACGTGTGTTGTGTTGTTTTAGATGGAAATTTTAATTATATGGGAGGGTTACAAGTAATGCAATTGTAAATGACATGTAAGGTTGACAAGTCGACATACTTATACATTCATCAAGAATAATATAACATCAAGCCTGGTATAGTAATTGTAGTAACAATAATGAAAATTTTGTTTGGATATACAAGAAAAATAACGATTAAAAGAGATATTCCTTTTATCAAAAATCAGAATCGGACATAATTAGAATTTCACATAAAAATCACAGATATTCCTTATATAATTCAAAAGAAATATTATTTCGTAAAGTTTGAAAACAATATTCAAAAAAAAACGCAAGAAATATCTTTTCGATTATCACAAATATTAAAAGTAAGCACCTATAAAAATTTGAACAGAGCTAAGGAATGATTCATCCATTCCTTTTTCTAAGAAATATGAAATTTAGAAAGTTTTTGAAATTATTTCAATTCAGTTCGAATAAATAAATTGACAGTGACTGAATCGCGGACAAAAATAACAATTTTGAATGAGATTTCCGCGATGAAAACAATAGTGTGTTAGATTTACAGGATAACAACTAGGAATTTACATTATTTTATTATTATTCATACTAAAAAGAAGTAAAATAATAAAGCACAAAATGGTATCAAAAAAGGTGAAAAATAAAAAATGCAGTAAAATGTTGATACTATTTTCACCGATACAAAAAAAAATACAGTCTTTTAAAAATACTGAAATCAAATCTATGAATACAGAAACCTCCATGACATTTTTGAAGATCATATGAAGAAATGACATTTTAATAACAAAAATGATTTAATTAACGAAGATAAATTTCAAAAAATTTACAGAAAACATGTAATCCAAAATGCAGAGAGAAAGGAAGAATAAGTAAAAGACAAAAATGAAAGAGATTCTTTTTTCTGCTTCAACAATCACATTCATAATAATTCACCCGATAGTTTTTCTTCTTAGGGATGAAGGAAATTCTTGAATTGAAAAATACAGAAGAAATAAGAAATTTGAGCAAAAAATTATTACTACATCTATAAACAACAACAGCAATATTGTTTTTAATGATAAGCGATGTATTTCCCAATGTAAACAGTCAGCAATTAGCTTCAACTGTTTAATCTGGACTGCACATTGCTCAATCTTGAAACAATTTGTCGTGATTTCTCTAACAATTAAGAAAAATATTGAAATGAAACATTTAGTCCTTTTTCAGGACATATTTTGAGACTACTGAAAGGTCTAGAATTATTTCAGAATTCATGTAAGACATTTCACTTGTTCTGTCCTTTTCTGCAATGATTCTAACTGTGCATTAATATTCGATTCCTGAACAGTTCTTATTCGACAACTAATAATTCGATTTTATTCAATTGTTATTCGACTCAGCTAAATTTAAACAGTATGTGACATAGCGGACTTAGGGTTGACATTGTGAAAAATTAAGAATCATTCTCGTTTCTGTCAAACCGAGTTAAGCTGATGTCAGTTTCGGATTTACGCTTACTGTTCTGTAGTTGGCCACAACCTGGAACGCTCCACCACCATGACGAGGTACCACTGCGTCGATTCGAGAAACATAATGGCTGAAAATAAATCAACATGATCGAAATGCTACTAACTTACACAGCCATAGCTACAGATAGAAAACCTACAAATATAATATTTCACATGATTTATGAAAAAAAAATATTGTTCAGGCAAAAATCGCTATTATCGATGGGTTTAGTTTACCAAGGACAAACAACACGGAAATGAACTGTCCCATCCCGCAATAATAACTTTCTGGCTCCTGAAAAATATCATGAATTTTTCATACCAAATATCACTAAAGTGAATATAATGATTCAATGCAGAACCTTTGTCTGAACATTTGTCGAACTATTATTCCATGAATAATGTTTCCATTGAATATTTCCACTGCTGCTGGAATGATTTAATTGCTGTTTATCCTGTTCGTTGAAAAATGAAATCTGAAAAAAAGAAGTAGCAATGCATGTCGCCAGTATCATAAATATCCAAACATTACAATTCCTGTTCGAAATGCTAAACGATAAACTATATTTCAACGTATACCTTTCGCATATGTCATTCGTACTTTAATTTATAGAAAAAAAAAATTACATTTTTGTATAAATTAAAATACGGAGGAAATTTAAATGAATGAACATTTTTATCATCGTCAGTATTCGTATGTATTTTAGTTTTCTTATTATAAGCATTTAAATTTATAGAAAAACTGCCAATTGCAAATTTAATAGTTTGATCCAGTCTTTTGGTTGATGTATCTTCCTAATGATGAAACATGTCAAAATATCAAACAAGAAACAGCATTACCTCGTTCTGATTAATATGTCCTGCACTAGTAGTCCGCGCAAGCCTAGTGCTATCATTAATTGGGAACAGTTCTTCGTCCAGATAGTTATCTATACTTATTTGATTGGACATCACGAATGACATCTAAATGCAATGGACACTGTCACCCAAAATAATTTAATTCAGAGTGTTTTTGGTTACTTGAGTATTTTAATCTACAAAAAACTAATACCTTCACAAACTAAAAATTTTGGTCCAATATTTCTTTATAAAGATGAAAAGAGCAAAACACATACTATTTTTTCAGTTTTTATTTTGTAAAAAATATCATCTACAGAAGAAAGTGGAAATCGGCCTTTCTAAGAAAAAAAGGTATTTTATTAATAAAGGCATAAAATATAGGCAGAAAAAGGTACTTCACGAAACTCATCATCAGGAAAATTGAGTGCTCCATCCTCAGCGTGTCTCAACAGAATCCCAACAATTTGGGCGAAAGTGGGGCGTTCACGAGGATCGAATTTCCAGCACCGCTTCATCAATTCGTACCTAAAAAAATATCAAAATGATAGTCAAATAATAGTTATCTTCTATTATTTATCTTATACTCAGATTAAAAGTCATAATGCACGCAAATTTTATTCAAAGACCAGATGCTCAGTCTATTCTTGCTTGAATATTCAACCAGAAAAAAACTTCACTAAAATGTGTAAACATACCAGAAGTCTGGACAACCAGTTGGTCTGGTAAGCACTTTTTTCTTTACACCAATATAGTCAAAAACACTTTCATTAGCTAGACCCAAATATGGCTGTTGAGCTAACGTAAGCATTTCGTAAAGTGTTATACCATAAGACCTGTATGAAATTAGTATTTAGTAAATTTGAACAACATTTTATTAATTTTATTTCACGTTGACTGGCATTCCGAATTTGTTACATGTATATGCAGCTCATTAAAAAAGAATTGAAATCTATCAAAGTTATCAAAGTTCTGAGGCCATTTCATTCCCAATATTTTCACCCTCCACTTTCCATCAGATAATAGTGTTGTGCGAGAATTTTTAACTTGAGCGTTGTTTCATTCAGTTTGCTTCTTACCTTATCTTACACTAAGTGAGTTAAACATAATGAACCACAAAATGGAAAATCGATGAGCAAACAAACTGACATGTTTAAAAAATGTCATATTGTTAAAAATTCCTATTTTCTAATACTGTATCATTAATTAAAAATATATTTCATTAGCCTTCAAACAATGTTTTGAAATTTTTTAAACGTAGGGTAAAAACTGAGGGTGGATAAAAATAAATTTCCCCTCAAACGACACTTCTTATTTCCATATTTTCTGAATTACTTGAAATACTCAACATCCATGTTAATTTTATATAATAGATCCTTACCAGACATCTGACTTCATAGTAAATTTACCGTCCATCAACGATTCAGGTGCCATCCATCTTACTGGCATCAAACGTTTACCTTTAAAATGGAAAATTAATGGAAAATTTTAGAATGTTAACTTCTAAAAACTGCGACACGTACAAAATGTTTAGACATGTTCAAAAGGCTTTAAATCAGGTTTCTGAACTGGAAAAATCAGTTAATCGATTAAAATGCACAAACATCTTTTCATCTACAAATGCTTTCAATAGATCTTCAATCTGCAAAATTATGCGCCAAACCTGCTGGTTTATAATATTCGTGGTAATAGATATCCCTTGCCATACCGAAATCACCTATCTTTACCATATCAAATTCATTCACCTGAAATGACAATAGTCTATTTGACAGCACAGCAGTGAGCAAAACGAGCAAAACATGTGAGCGAAACGTATATTCCTAATGAAAGCTTAAACAAACTTATATCCAAATCAATCCAAATTTTGAAATACCATGCAATTTCTAGCAGCTAAGTCACGATGGCAGAATTTCAACGATTCTAGATAAGCCATCCCATCAGCAATCTGTGACGCCCAACGAAGAAAATCAATTGCACCTGGTACTGGCAAACTGTGAACGTTTTCTTCAGCATTTGGTCGTCTAGACCGTAGATAATCACGTAGATTACCCTTTAAATAATACAAATTAATAATGTCCTTTACACAGAAAAAAAAAACGCCAATATCTAGAAGGTAAAATTCTGAAAAATAGAATTTGGAAAAATATATTTTCCATTTTTTATGGCTGAATGATTTTTCTTTTTTAACATCCGTAAAGAGGTACATACCTTTTTCATCATTTCCATCACAACTAGAACGGGCTGGCCATCAGAAACAACACCATAAAGCTTAACGATAAAAGATGTATTAAACTGTTTCATTACGCTAGCTTCGATAAGAAAGTGAAGACGCTCTGCGCTATTTGCTGTTTCAGATACTGTTTTGATTGCACATTCACCGAAAGTAGCACCCAAGTACGACTTGCATCTGTCACCATATCCGCGATATACCTGTAATTTTAAAACCAAAGTCAAAAGTTCCATTTGATTTGAAGCTGTTTGATTTGAATCTACAAAACTAGACCTCAATTCTAAAAAATACGAAGATTGAACAGATATGAGAGCTGTTGGCTCCATAATAATATTACCTTCCCGAAAGTCCCTCTGCCGATTTCTTCTTCCAAATGAATCGCACTTCGTTTCAATTCCCATTCATCCGGTTTATAAACATCCATTTGGCTCAAATATTCAGGATTTGCCGAAATTTGCCGCCGCACGTATTCACGAACCTAGAAGAAAACTACAATTTAATTAGGCTTTTTTGTGCTTTTACAGAAAGAAACTAGCACAATAACTCATAAAACGAAATGCATTTATTCAGTTACTTTTTTTGCAGCACGAAATAAGCAGAAAGAAGAATAAAAGATTATTTAAATACGTATAACCTTGTCCAAAAACTATTAAAAATATACCTTTTCCCCCAGTATTTTTCTGGATATATAATATGCGACTAAGGAACCGATGGATAATACAAGCAGAACAATCATTGCGATAAATGAAATTACCTAAATATACAAAAGGATTCTGCTGATTTAACCAAACTAGTGAAAGATGGATAAAAAGTTTGTACTTTTTGCTTTGTTAAAATAATAATTGTTACAGTTTTTATATTTAAACTTTTTACTATAAATGAAAGTGAGAAAACGAAGTGCAGTAATTTTTTGATTAAAAATT
The DNA here is from genome assembly GCA_037074765.1 of Mansonella perstans. Lineage (NCBI taxonomy): Eukaryota > Metazoa > Nematoda > Chromadorea > Rhabditida > Onchocercidae > Mansonella > Mansonella perstans. The sequence goes on from JBAMDO010000572.1 coordinate 321,258, forward strand.
CAAAATGTTTAACTTACCAATGCATAAATCTTGATTTGAGACAAAATGACATAAAGAATAATTCTTCAAAACAGCAGGTAATAAGATCAAGATGATATAATTCTACGATATAGAGCATTATAGAGAGAGCCTCATATCAATTATTGAAAGCTACACTGCGAAGATCAGAACATATCATCCCAATTAATTACAATTTTAACAGCTTACTGTTGTTGTGAAGAACGTTGGCTTGACAATTCGAAATAATTTATGTGCCACCGCTATTTGCTTGATGGCATGAAATGAGAGGGAAGCTATAGATATTGTTTCCACCTGCACCAAGTATTCACCTTCTGCTAATCCGTTGAACACTACACCTTCTCGTTCCCGAAAGTTACTAGCTTTTACGCACTGGCTTATCGGTGTCTTAAAACAAAAAATCAGCTACAAAAGATCCTAGACTTATATAATAAACTAAAGGTATGCAAAAATAAAAACTAAACTGTACTTATCACTGGCCATAAGCGATGCAAGTTATTCTTTCAATAAGCTATCACTAAACAGTCATGATAACCATGAGAAAAAGCCCAACTGCTTCAGCGATAAGGAAACAGTAAGGCAAGACATTACTGAGAATAATTTACAAACCTGGGCAAGATTTTCAGCCACTACAGTAACCCTGTACGCAAGTATGATGCCATTTGGATTTGACGGTTCTTGCCAAGTTATTTTACGACTGCGAGATTCTTGTTTTGACGAAGTTGCATTAATCACTTTTATAGTTCTGTTATCAACCAAATCATTAGATGCTGAAATAATTAAACATGGACTGAATCTCGCAGTCTCGCAGTCTGCATTAGTTAGGAGAACTATATATATATATTTGAAAAAAAAACACACCGATGGGTGCTGTACGTACGACCATCCAACCAGGTCGTTGTGAGCAATACGCGCCTCCTGGGGCCGATATGTTCTGACATGCATGAATCTGCAGATATGAAGATTAATAAAGACGAAATCAGTGTTATAATAGGCTATCATTGGAGATATCCTAAAAAAAAAAGAAAAAAAAAAACATGTAAGATTCATCATGAATGCCGAAAATACGAACCCATATCTGGTATTGTGTATAATGACGCAATCCAACGACTGACAAGCGACGTGTGGTGACATTAATTTTATGGGTCCCAATATCTAATTCTGATCGATATAAACTTATAGTTTCATTCATTTCATTTTGTGTTATAAATATAAGCTTCTCGTTACCATACTGCTTTCCATTTGGTTCGTTGTAATCTTTCAGGATTGATCGACGACTACGACGGGTTCGCGATCTCTCGTTCAAAATTTTCTTCGAATCTCTAGAATAGTTAATACGTGCAGCAGCTGGAGATTATAAACATAAATCTTAGTGCAGCAATATACATTAATGTATATTTAAATCTAACTCATTATACCACTTTCTAAGTAATTTCGACAAAAATCAGAATTTCGGCTCACTCAGAAATATCTACCCCTAAATATTTATTACGAAAGATTCCAAAATTTATCAAATCGAGCGACCCATATTTGCTGGAATTATTCAAGTTCTGAATCTAATCAAACGAAAACACATACTGTTGCACAAAAACCAAATTCTGCACAGCATTTTCAAAATCAGCTTCGTCAGCTCTTTCATCTTCCAGAAGTATATTATTTGGTTTTGATTGTTCTTGCTGCTAAAAATCATTGACTATCGTTGGATTTTTAAAATAACTTGATTAAATCATTAACAATAGTTACCCTTGACAGTCGGCAATCGCAGCATCCGGCTTTTGAACAAGATTGTGGTGTAAGAGAAGTATGTACGAATCGATCATTCATATCCTTGTGATGTCTCAATTCCGCAGCTGGAATAAATACAAAAGAAAGATGATGCAAGCTATGGATACAGTTGACTTTTTATCACTAATCAAAAAACTTCCGAATGCATAAGAAACCATTGTATAAATATCAAATACCATCCCATCTTTTCGTCCTCGCATTATTTACAGCATTAGGTGGAATTTCTTTGAAACATTGCTTGCATTTTAAAAGATCTGCGTTGCTTATATCTGCAGAACTTACTAGCTTTATCATCACAAACATTTCCTGATACGGTCGATGGGTCATCACCTAATACTTGCCATTTGACAACATAATGTGTAATATCACCATTTGGACGTTCTGGTGGCTCCCAAGCCAAACTGCAAAAAAATGATTCATTTAGAAATATCTATATTCTAAATCTGATACAATGTTTTCTTCTGATCACCATATATTATCACTATCACCAAATAAACTAAGAGAAAGAGAGAAAAAATTTTTCTTGAAAATTACTCACTCAATTTGATCAGGCCTCATTATGAGAGATTTGCCAACGATATCTTTTGGTGGATCCGGCGTAGAGAAGAGTGTCTTTAAAAAATGAATCTTGGAGATAGCATTTCGTGCTCCAGGATGGTTGATGAGTTTCGTTTGAACATAATATGCATACCTAGAAATCAGATCAACATTCAATTAGAAATATATCCAACATCGACAAAATCTAAATACCAAGGACTTGTTTGGTATGCACTCCGATAAAAAGCTCTAAAGTATATCATCACTCATCTCTCTTTAATTTGCGATCCATATGGAGATGAATCGCAAGATCGAAAAATATCGATAAATCTATAAAAATTTGAAAAAATCAGTCACATTATAAATGCAAGCAATAACAGCTAAATTGATTTACCATGTATTAGATTCTACAGCAAAAATACCAGCTCCTCGGTTCAAACCTTCATTACCGTTTCCCTTCTCTGGTTCGAAATGCATCTGCCATGAATCACTGCAAGCTGAGCGATCATCATCAATGCTTAGTGTCGGATCTGGACCATCCACTTTTTTATAAAATACCTTGAAAACTCAAAATAAAAATCGAAAGCTCCTGATTCCGAACCAAAATTTGTCACGTTTAAAATTTAAAAGCAAGATATTAATAGAAATAAAGAGACTTAATGCTCAGTTGTTGTTACTAATACTCACAACGGATTTCCCAGCGTATAACTAATATTCTAAATTCTTCATCAATCTTTTCTGCAACCTATTTTATCCGTATTTGTGAGTGCACAAAAAATCTCTGTTGCCTTGTCTAAAAAATTCATTGGACTATATTATAAATCCTAACGTACTCAGATGAAAGTAAGGTTAGCAGCTCATCAATAAACAGTACTCGATATCACTGATTAAAAAGTCAAACTAAACGGCAAAGCTTATTTCTTATTTCCAAATTTACAGTTAAAATTGAATAATGTGCAAGCTGTTATTATTAACATATTCATGCTTTCATATGCTTAAAACCAAAAATAATACCTGATAGCCTAAAAATTTTCGATGATCCATATCGGTTGTATTAAAAGCAACCCACGATATCATGAAACCAAAACTATGAACATCTTCAGTTTGAACTTCAAAGGTCGTTTCGTCACCTAGATTTAAATCTGTATTAAGTCAAAGTTTAACAAAAAGAAACTTCTGAAAAAAGACTGAAAATCCAAAAACTTGCCTAAATCTAAAAAAATTGAAAAAATTGAGGAGAAGGAAATTAAAGATTAAATTTTTAAATGCTAAAACTTACATACTGCTCGATCTCCGTTACTATAATATGATACATCGTTCTCTTTTACATCAGTAAGACCAATATGATCAATCAGTGCTTTTATGCGATTATAGCATAACATGCGGTTATTCTGGAACAACACTGTACCATTGCCAAGGGTCAATGGCCGCTTTTCGATATCAAATATTTGTCGTAAATTAGCATTTTCAAATATTGCAAGCGCATATCTTAAAACTACACATTTTTCATTCAGCACAGCAGAATGTATTTAAGAAATTTCAGTTTGGAGAGGCAAGTCAAACCTTTAATAATTCTGATCACAAAATCTTACTGAACTTAGGCAAATATAAGTAGTGCTCAAGCTTCAAGGACGTAACATCCTCGAGCCCAAGCCAACTGAAAAAGTGTGCGATACTTTATATGGTCACGAATAGATCGCTGTTGTCCTGATCGGTAGATGGTGATATTAATAAGATTTAAGCGAAAGATGTTTGCATAACATAGCGCTTAATATTACACTAATTTATATTAAAGCTCTACAAGTTCTAAATAGAGACAAAAAATGTACTGCTTATTTAGTTCTATCGTACTTCAACTAAAAATGATTTTATAATGCACCGGTCTCTGTAAAGTATGTTCCCTTTGATTAATCGCAATCGCTTGAACATGTGTAAAGAGATAAATGATATGCTGAAATCAATCAGCAGATAGCCTTCGATAACTTCAATATAACTCAATGCTTCACCAATTTTTTCCATCCCTGCTGCATCTAAACCTTTTCTGAAATAGTTAACGGTCTTAATTCTTTGCAATCTAGATTTTACAATCTTACCAATTCTCTGAATTAGCCATTTTTTTCTATAGCTTTCAATATAGATAGGTTTATAGATAGCTTGTGTTCTCGCCTATCTACACGTAAAAAACATACATAGAAAAGAAAATTTCCACTTTTACCTGCTAGGACCGATTTTTCAAAAAGATTTGATTCTTAGGAGCACTATTCATTTCAAATAATTTCATTTTTATTAGTAGAAAAATTAATTGATTACTGTTGAGAAATAATTAATTCTGTTTCTTAAAGTACCGCAAACAAGTCAAGGAAACAACATAATCTTCATAACGAGAACTAGTAGATTTAATAAAACTTATCAATAAACCTCAATTCGATCTCCAGAGAACCCTCGATAACGTTGCATTTTTTGAACAAATAATCGTTAATGCGTGCGAAAGAATCGATGGTACCACCTTTGCATTTCACAGGACAATAGCCTTCACATTTAATGCAACTTGATGAAGTGGTAGGATCTGCAATAAAAAAAGAGAAGAATTATTTTATCTGAATAAACAGAAGACTCTTCCTTTTTCTTTTAAATTAATTTGGTCACATAGTTACAACTGTAATATAGCAAACCAATTTCCTGTCCAAATGGACAATCAATGCGGCACATGTTTTCAACGATTAGCATTCGTTTCTTGGTATTTTCCACTGTTACTGGTGCTGATATATTTTGACATTCATCAGTTGTTACACATCTTCTAGAACAAAAAAAGTCCGAACATCAAGTGCTAATGCTTAGTGCTAACGCTTTAAATTTTTTTCAGCATCAGAAAGCTATAAAAAAGTTCTCCTGACTGAATAAAAAATAGATTAATTGAAAAAATTTCGTTTGAAGGAAAGATATATTGTAAAAAAAATGAATTTCGTTAAAAATTACTGAACTCTAAAAAAACTCTTACCTTACAAGATAAATGTGATGTATTTCAAACAAGCCAATCGGACATTTATCCATGCATATACCCTGATAGACCACATTTTTACAAAAATGACAGGCACTCGGATCATCAGATGCCGAACATCCACCCAAACACTGGTCATGACATTTCTCTCCGTCATCGTCACAACCGGGCCCAATCGTTTTGTCGTCGTTCCAAGTATATTTGCATTCTGAAACAATTAAATATATGCTTTACAAAATAAAAACCCAGTGAAAATTATGACTAAACTTATTTGAAGTTTACAAAACTCTTTGACTTCGACTTTTTACAGTGAGAAGTTTTCAAATTTTCTAAATGTAACTCACAAATTTTTTGGAATGAAACACAAAAAGAAATCTTACCAAGCTGGCATGTTTCAGCATCCCAACAAGATAACATGTGATCCCGTTTATGACAACGGTCTTCATTCTGTGGTACGCAGTCATCGCCACATAAATCTGGAAATGGTTTTTTACACAATTTAACAGTTTTTATATAGATAATTGGAATATTAAGAAATACTTTTTTACTTTTCTCAAATTATAGCAAAATTTTGCAATAATTTCATATGCACCTCAACAACAATCATTGCTTAAATAATAACAATGTATAACATAAGAAGTTGAAATGAATCATAATATTATTAGTAAAACATGGCATTAATCATTAATATTAATTACTAATAATAATTATAAGCGATTAATAAAAACATCATCAGTGAATGAAATGGTTTGCATATGGATAACTGGGAAATTTTTTCGTTTTACCAGAGTCAGTTCCTTTGTTTTGATCAGTCAGAATATCATTTGCGGGTCCGATTAAGATTTGACTCCAATCAATATATCGACTGTAACAAAGTTGGGTATTATCCATAATTCGAACACCACCATTAATAATTGTTGTCAACTTCGGTAGTCCAATTTCGACCAAATGAGTATTCTGATATATCACGAGTGCATAATTCATGATCAATTCTTGTCCACCAATAATCCGTAGATTAGGAAATAGTCGTTTCAGCGATCGAAGAGCACTGAAATATTCTTACAGATGAAATCAATCCAACCAGTGAACGATAATCTCTCTATGATAAATGGAGGCGCAGAAATTACTAATAACATTATACTAACCTGACTTGAAATATTAACAGATGTCCTGTGATGACACGTAAATGCTCGAAGACAGGAAAATTTTCGTGGGTAAAATTTGGACTTGTAATCATTGAAATTGAGAAATCGCCTTCCATTACCGTACAATTAGCCAAGTTCGACCATTTCTCATTCGTTTCCTTGTCTTGAAATGCCATATTCGGACTGTTCCGAATGTCCAGTGAACGGCAATATACATCGTCATGAGCGGATAACTAAAATGTATGTATTTAGAGATAAAGTTTTTAGAACATGTAAAATTGATAATTCTCTGATTCATATAGAAAAAAATAATTGGGACGATGAATTCTATTATGTCGTCCTTCTATTATATTCCGAGGAGATTTTGATTTGCAAAATATGAAGCAACAAAAAAAAAAATAAATATGCTGATAGAATTGAAGACTAATTTACGCATAATACAATATAAATAGATTAAATCCTACATTACACCAAATTACAGAATGAATTTTGCTTGTGTGAAATAAAAACAAAATGACTTGCAGAAACTGTAAGGAGACTAAATATCCAAATGCTCCACATAGAATACAAACTCCATATCCCAAAGCTGCAATTAGCAGCAAATTTGTACTGAAACTGTTGAATTCAATGGGCAATGATCTAAAAATAACAAATATAGACGTATAAAATCAAATAATTATAATAACAATAATGATAATAATAACAATGATAATAAGTAATAATAATAATAATAACAGTAACAATAATAATAACAATAATAATAATAATAATAATAATAATAATAATAATAATAATAATAATTAATAATAATAATAATAATATAATAATAATAATAATAATAATAATAATAATAATAATAATAATAATAATAATAATAATAATAATAATAACAGTAAAACAATAACAATAATAATAACAGTAATAATAATAATAAAATGAGAACAGCAATAGTAATAATCGGATTAAACTTAAGATGGATAAATATCTGATAATTAGTTGGATCACTATTATGAGCATGAGAAGATTTTTTGCATACTTTGCCGTTTCTTCAATTACACACAGAGCTTAAAGTACTTTTCAAAGCAAACTTATTTTGCTCAAAATTTCAATTATATAATCGTTTCTATTTTGACTTATTACTTTGATTTAATTTATTTGTGTCATTTTTAGAAAAATAAAAAACAGAAATGGAAAGAAGTAAATAACAAATAAGAGAGTGACAAAAACAAGTCCATATTATGTCTGGAAAATATATTGGGAATGAAATAATGAAACATAACGAATCTATCAAAAATAAATTAATAAATAAAAAATACGAAAATGAAATAAAACAAACAAACTAATGCACAAACTGAAAGATAAACAAATAAATAACGTCATCTCACTAGGGATAACATATTATACGGCCTCTGTCAATAAATGGGTAACTTTTGTTTAAAATCTATTAAATTTTACACTTTTTTTGAAGAATGATACGATATATAGGGCATAAAAGGTGCAATTAATATGGCTTTTAGTAGCAATCTTTAAATTTAATCATAAATCTAAGCAATTAAATCTCAATCATAAACATTAATTAATTTAGCATCGTTTAATTTTGAACATAATTGTGTACTTATTTTTTTCTTTTTTTTTTTTTTTATTGAAACTTTTTATTTTATTGAATCATTTGGGAAGTTTATTTTGCTTATTCACTTATTTGTTTTTGTTGATTATAATTAGCTGAAATAAGTAAATGACGCAAGCATTTTCAATTATGCTAATTATGACCAAATTATGGTAGCATATAGGATTACTATTATTTATGATAATAGGGCAGGTAAATAAGATTGGGAGTAATTATGCCATAAATCAAGATTATAGTAGTAATAAACTACCATTTATCATTTTGTAATTTAATAGCTTCCCAACCTTAAATAATCAAAGATCACCTAGACTTTTTTTTATTTGAAGCAAAGAACAAAAAGTTCAAAAATTAATCGTAAATAAACTTCATTCAAAACTTCTGACATACAAATTAAATTAGAATAACGTTACTTTGCTAATAAAAATGAACATTTTTAATGGAAAATTTAATTTAATTTTCATCTCATTTATGAACGAATCAAAGCATAGCTTAGAAATATAAAAAAAAAAAAAAAGAAAATTTTTTCTTCTGTTTATATTCGATTTTCCATGACTGCCAATCTATGTAATAAACATATGCTTTCATTAAAATTATTTTTTTATGAAAAATTTAATTTACAATTCAAAGATTATTAAGAATTTAATTATCGTCTTCAAACTATGATGAAAAAAAGGTTTGGTCACATAATTTATTGCAATCAATATAACAAAGTATTGTCTGAAACTAAGACAGGAACGCATTCATCAACTCCTATATGAGCATTGTGTTCGACAGTGAATGCATCCTGCTGTTGAACTTTTGACCTAGACATGACCTCTGTATTAATGAATGCATCCTGCTGTTGAACTTTTGACCTGGACATGACCTCTGTATTAATGAATGCATCCTGCTGTTGAACTCTTGACCTACCACTTACAACGCAAGTGAAGCATAACTAATAGAAAAGACGCGAGATGATAAAAAATAATTTGTTAGTTAATGATAATGATAGAACACACATCACACCACCAACACTTACCGATCTTTTAGCCTAATTATCGCCATAAAAGTAATCAATCAAAAAAAGGAGGAAATGAGGGAATAGAGAAATGAGAAAAAATCTACTTAAGACGGGGAAAAATTTTGAAATTAAAAATTCATAAAAATAAATTGTAAATTTGAATTTGCAAATGTGCAGTAACGATTGAATCGGTTAAAATGATCGATTCATTTGTTTATCAGTAATGAATCGATGTTTTTCATCTTGTTAATTTCATCTTTTCCAAATCATTCGGTTGTTTTTGCTAATTCTATTAATGAAATATGGATATTCTTTAGTGTAGCATCAAATAATCGGAATTCCATTTCATATTTTAATATGGATAGTAGAATTAAATGGTTAAATTTTGTACATAACTGAAGAAATAATATTTTCAATAGATTTAATATAAAGATAATAATATGGAGATTAAAGCTAAACATTGATGTGATATTAGTTAAATTTATTTATTCATCTGCTATTTAAATTACTCACTTGATATTAAATTTAGCTTATTACCAGAGTTATTCAGTACAACGAAATTAATTTAATGCATCAATATTTCTAGAAAGGCAAAAAACTAGGAAAAATCTTGTAATTAACTTTAAAACAATAACATAATATTATTTTCTAACATTGAATATATATCTTTTTGAATTTATGTATGTATGTATGTCTGCGTATGTTTTGTATGTGTTTAAATGTATAAATTTTTGAAATTTCCTACAATTTTAGAAAGTTTTTGGTCTTTCAAACTTTAACAAATGAAAGAGAATGAAGAGAAAGAAGGAGAGGATAATGTTGAAAAGACAGGAACGGAAATGGACGATTCGATATTAGAGTATGGAAGTAAAAATGTCATTGTGAACAAGCAGTTACCAATAAAGTCTTTCGAGAAATTGTCAATCGCAGCAAAAGAATTCGATACATCAATTAAATATAATAAAGCCCAAGTATATTTTTGGAATTTTCTAAAAATTTTAAATTTTTTATTTATTTTTACTTTATACAAACAATTGTTAATGCTGAGATTATTATGTGAAATAATAAAGGTCAATTTTTGCTGTTCCGTTTCCCCATACTTGGACACTTGAAAAATGATTTACCTTTATCCAATGCATTATCTGAATACCTGAAAAATCAAATATACCCGAAAAAAAAAACCAGTGCAGAATGCATTTTTGGATAAATGGATGATTCTTGCCAAGCATGATACTTGAAAAATATTATCATTTCTGGAACTATTCGAAATTTCTCGAGTATTCCGATTATGCAGTGAATATTTTCGAAAATACTTCAACATTATCCGGAACAGTATTGTCTACTAACAATTATAACTGTAGAAAATTTCGTCTAGTAGCAAATCAATGGCTCAAAATTTTTCCAACTGAAATTTTAAATGAATAAATTAATGGTAGGTGAAAAAATGGCTTATTTCGGTGGTATTACGCCTTACTACGGAATGGCAGCCAGAGTTATGCCAGTCGTTGTTTACGGAAAAAGAATTGATCGAATTATGTTACCGAGCTAGGGAAGTATTTTGGATGCAACCTACTCTCGTTGAAGTAAACTTCCCCTTTTAATTTGTCTTTTATTTTTAGTATCAGTATAAATTAAAATTTCCTATTATTAATTTCTATTTAAATACAAAAAAATGATAGTTTCTTATTAGTTTTTTCAACAGATTAAGTGAAACGGGACATAAGCATTTATTGACGAATTGATGAAAATGATTTTCAGAATTTTCGTATGTGAATTGATTAACTTGATTAAAAATAACCAGAAAAGAGCAAATTTACGAGAGAGATATGCCTATATGGTTTTAAAAATGAATTTATACTAAGATAGTAAATCCTTCTAATTAATAAATCTGCAAAATATTGTTCAATTAGGTCCTTTTCCATTAATTTTTTGAAATATTCTAGCTTAAATCGCCAATAACAATTTGTGGTGATATTCACGGACAATTCAAAGATTTGCTAGCACTTTTTATTTTGTATGGTTCTCCACCCGATCGACGATATCTCTTTCTCGGTGATTATGTTGACCGCGGTCCATTTTCTATCGAAGTTGTAGCACTTTTATTTGCTTACAAGGTAAATCATACAAATGCTAAAAAGAATCAGAACTGCATAGTATGTTTGCTTCCTTTCTTAATTTAAGAGCAAAAAAAGGTAAGCAAAACTTCTGAGTAAGTTGTTCACTTCGAAATTTAAAAATCAATCGATTCATTTCATTTCTTTTTCACTTGTTTTTTTGATAAAAAAATAAAAAAGCCGATGTATGATCATTTTTTATAATGGAAATTAATGTTATAAAAATTAACTTTTTTTGTATTTATATGGAATGAAAACATCAATGAGAAAATGTGATAGTGTATTTTGAAGATACTTTATCCACGTGACATATATCTTCTGCGAGGAAATCATGAATCCCGATGTGTTAATCTCAGATACGGATTCTACGACGAATGTGTACTTAGGTATTAATCGATTTATAACATTTTCAATGGTTCTGTATCACTTTTTTTTTTTAAAATAAAATTCTTATTACTAAGAGCTTTTGAAAAAAAGGATTGATTGCACTGCTTATATCGCTAATGATTTTCATTATTATGATCACATGTATTGTCATTATGATCAATAATGATGAAAAAAAAAAATTCCATGATCATTACCATCTTTGTCGCTTTATTTTACAATTATGATTATAATTATAATCATTAACAAATTATAATCAGTATTAATTGAAATGATCATTATCAGTGAATCAGCATTGCTATTGCTTAGTTATAAACGATTACACTTAGTAAATTGTTACTATTAATAATAAAACAGGGTCATTATCAGTATTTTGCTATACATCAAAACTCATCATCACTTATAGCAAATTGTATTCTCTTCGGTCAAAAACGATTGTTATTAATAAATATCAATTACTAGTTTAAAATTACGTTATCAGTCAATAAATATTATCAGCCAGAAAAAAAATATCATTATCAGTTAATTATTATTATCGGTTGTGACTATTATCATTTGCAAATCGTTCTACAATTTAGAAAATTTCATCCATTCATTACTTATTTTACTATTTTCTTAATTACTGTTTACCCGCCGAATCAAATTTTTTATCGTTTTGTTTTTCTTTAATTCATTATTATATGACAAATTATTTCAAATACTCGAATAAATTATTTGACACATTTCAAATGGCATTTTTTTGCATGCCATTTTGTGCTCGAATTCAAAAACGAATTTTATGCATGCATGGTGGAATAAGTGAAGATTTAACAGTACTTACGCAGGTAAGTGGAAATTTTTCGAAACAGTTAATGAAGATTATGAAATAAACTGGAAAATTTGGAGTAGCAACACAATCGTAGTTCATCCACAGTTTTTATTAGATTAGGAAACAAGTGATTTAGAGTAATCATTGAAAACATTCAAATTTATAGTGTGAAATTCCAACTTTATATTCTATCTGTTAGTTGATTAATTAGTTTTAAATTTTGAATCATGGTTAAACTTTAATTGAATTCTTCCAACACAGTTTACTAAAAAGTAACGAAAATTCACTCAGTTCCATATTCAACAAAATTTTTTAGCTGGAACGAATTGAACGACCATGTGAAATTCCGGATTTAGGGATATTAACCGATTTGACTTGGTCTGATCCAAGTTATTTTGTAACTAATTATGATTATAATAATAGGCGGGGAGTTGCACGGTTATTCAGCATTAAAGCCGTAAAGCGATTTTGCAGAACACTTGGAATAGACATGATAGTACGAGGACATCAGGTATACCTATACTTATTAGCTTTTTGATGAAGCAAGAAATACTTGCACTTTATGATATTTGAAAATTGTAGTAGAACTACTCTTATCATTATTATTATTATTATTATTATTATTGTTATTATCAGTATTATTACATTATCATTATTATTGCTATTATTATTATTGCTATTATTATTATTATTATTATTTATTATTATTATTATTATTATTATTATTATTATTATTATTAATTATTATTATTGTTGTTAATTATGTGGTGTAAAAACATACAAACTGTTTCTTAATTTATTTAATTCCAACAATTCAAATAATGGATTTTCAGCCTTTTCCCTTTTATAAATTGAATGGAAATAATAAGGAAAAAATTGGGTTATGTGAAGCTGAAAAATTGGGATAAAAGCTCGAAGTTTTTTTATTCTTACGAAACCATTTTTGGACCATCAATATTTACTAAAAACATTATCATAATTTGTTCAATAAATCAATAGTGGAAAAAATTACTTTTTTTCCTCCTCTAAGGTGGTTCAAAATGGTTATGAAAGATTTGGCGATCAGTTAATAACAATCTTTTCGGCACCAAATTATTTTATGTGCAATTCCGCTGCAGTATTACATGTAGCAGAAGATTTGGCAAGTATTTACCATTTTTAAAATTGAACACATTCAATTCAATTAATTTTTCATTTTGACAAAGGAAAGGAAAAGAGCGAAAGACGAGAAAAACATATTTTTGTATGATTTCAAATAATATCATTTAATTTGCTATATGTTAGCAAGATGCGAAATTCAACTTTTCCAGTGAATAAACATAGAAGAAGAAATTATTTTTGATAACATTCCCATCTTAAATCGTTTATTTCTTGAAAAAAGAAAATCTTCCAACAAAACAATCTCCCAACTCTTTTTAGTCCAATTAATTTGTCGTAGGCTTTTTTTATTGTCACGAAAAATATTTTTCAAGCTGCTTCAGAAGTCCATTTGTGCTGATGCTCGAAACTTGCCAAAACATCAAAGTGTAGAAAATTTACAAAAAAACAAGCATATTTAGTTTGAAACCAGCCAAATTGAACCATAGACCCCAATTTTTCTTTTTTCTAGAAGTGTAGAATAGAAGTGCATCGACCTGAACAGCAATTTGGAAATAGGATCAAGAAGAGGGGAAGAAATAAGCAAGTTATGCAGTAAAGCATAGCTACTAATAATTGAATTATGAATTGTGTTTTTGTTTCTTCATAGAAACTAAAGTGATATAAATTTTGAGAACTGCTAAAAAGTTTTATATTTAATAACAAATCGACCGAAGCAGATATTACTTTTTTTAATAATAATTGTAAAACTGAATGTTTTGTGAAGCATTACATAAAATATTTCAAGATTCAAACTAATACAACTCTTACCTACTAGGAATGAATGGAATTTAGTCGTCAAAAATTCAGTAAATCCAGTAATTCAAAGAAAAACCACAAAACATTGTATACACATTGGCCAATTTACCTTGTCCAAAACTTGTATATTCCATTTGGTGGCAGGAGAAAAAACAATAGTGGCAGCTTTTGTAAATTTCAAAAATTTCATGAATCGAAAATAGTATCCAAACGACTAGTTGCAGCAAATATTAACAGAACTAAAAAATTTAAAGGAATTTGAAATTCTTTTTTTGGTAAACGAAGGAAATTAAGCATAATATTAACTAAAAATTACATTTTAGCTGATGTTTCCCACATTTTTATTGTTTCTTAAAATACACTTCACAGTGCTCGTTAATATCAACAGTTTCTTACTGCTCCGTTTTCATATTTAAGCTAATAAATTGAGTGAACATGAACACTGATTGAAATATATCGCCAGTGGAGATAGTTTTTAAGCATTAACTATTTAAATTTGAACTGTTATATTTTTAAAACTAACTAATTTCTCGATTCTTCTTTTCCGTTAACTTTTCATCCGGATGACGTCAAAACTCTGTGCATTTAAATTTTAAAAATTGTTCGCGTATAATGAATAACAATTGAAAACGGATCATGTTGCATGCTGACCTGATTCTAATTCATTGCTAACTTATAAAATAGTAAATTGTTTCCCAAATGTTGTAGAAGAATAAAAATTCGTGATTATGTGTTTTAGTTCCATCAAACAGTATAATATCAGCGAGAAGAAAATAAAAAGTAGATATGGATGTTTTGTTGAATAAAATGCACAAACAAAAAGTCGCAAAAGAGGTTTTTTTTTCTAGCATTAAGTGTGAGCAACATTTCTCAGCGTAACATAATTCTCTTTCATATTTAACACTTTACAATTTCACTGCTGTTCTGCATACTTTTCTTTTTCGTCATCAGGTACGACCATTTCGGCCCAGTAAGCAGCAGCTGAGTTCGGATCTGGTTCAAATCTACTGTCCCGAGATGTTACTTCAGATGTTGAATATAGGTCGTTCGCCCAGATGTTCGCCAAACCTCGACCGAAAAGACTTCCAGACAATCCTAGTGGATCATCGATAAAACTGCTATTATGATGCATTCTATGTACCTGATCAGATCTAGTTTGTCGAGGTGATGACGTTAGGTGCGGCGACTGGAAAACTGATCCTGCAAAATGAAATTTTCTGTGCACTTGATCGGAATCGAATTAAAACTTTTCAGTAAAATAAAAACAGTTAGGATCAAATGTTTTTTGAACTGAAAGGAGAACTGAAATTAAAAATAATTTCCCAGTGGTATCTAAAATAAGAGAAATTCAAGCGATCAAGAGTCGGAACTGCATTTAAATAATCAAAAACCTGTAGCTAAATTTGCTGATCGCGGATGAGAATGCGACGAATTTTCGCTAACAAATGGTGACGCTTCTATATTAAGAGTAGCGGTTGGTAGCTGCTGAACAAAATCGTTTGCTGCTGTTGACCAGTTTTTACTGGCAGAAATCGGTGGCGCTTGCCAAGCACTTTCATTGTTTTCTTGTTTATCGTAGTGAGGATCGCAGAAATATTCCGATAGTGTTGGAAGCCTAAGGTTAAAACCTGGCCAAACCTCATCTTTTTCCTCTGGAAGTAATTCTTATTTTGCATTTTCTATCCATGATGAATTTCCGAAATTGCACGTTGTTTTTCAAATGATATACTTCCAATGTTGTAACGTGTTATTGACAGCATATGAAAATACGACTGTGAAATGAAAAGTTAGTTATATGTTCATTCGACCGATTATGCAAATCATTCTGCTCGTTTGCTACAAAATATGAAAAACATCTGACTGTGGATGACTAGTAACTTATAAAAATTGAAAATTCCATTAAGTATAAACCAAAAGTAAGAACTAATTTAATAAAACACTAGCTAATTATAATAAATACAATGTATCTTCACAGCGGTAATGTTCATCGAAAAAAATATATGAAACAAACCTTTTAGTTGTTTATTTCTCAAATATTGATCTTCAGCTAGTTTTCGTTCCCTCTGCAACTGTTCGATGAACGCACTTGGTTGATTACCACTCTGCTTGATGTCATATCGTTCAGAACCAATTGGACCCAACATTTCTAGAGCACAGTATAAACTCCAGATAAAAACTTCGATATTTTACTAACAGATTATTTTTTTCTCTGATAGTTTCAATTGTTTTAGTCCTAAATTATAAGCTTCGCTACTCATATTTCTTCAAAGAGCATTTAGCTAAAAATTTACCATTTCTAGAAAAAGCTTCCTTCCTGATTTGTTTTGCTCGGATTGGGCGCACAATGGTTACTGGTTGCACTGATAGTTTTTTTTTCGGTAAGAACAAACGTTCAGCGGCATCGGCTAAAGCGCTAAAGTCTTCGTCGACATTGCCGTCTAAAATTAAATTTAATTCATAAAGATCTGATTGTTGCAATTAAAATTTAAAAAAAATCAAACAACTGATTGACAAGCGAGATTACATGTTTGGTGAATATGTAAACGAAAATGAGTTTTCGATAGTCCCACCAACTATGATCGAGTTAGACTACCCTGATCTGCTCCAATTTTGAATGAGCTACGACAAATTACACGAAATCAGAAAAGCTTGCCATTTATAGTAGGACCGTCTGCCCACTCTGGTGGAGCACTCGCATCACTCAATCCTGCTTCTGACCTAAAGATCCAGTACTTGATAAAAGAAAAGATTGAACTTGAAGAATTCTTAAAGTAGTGATAAAAAATGGTTCCAAATAATATACTTTAAAAAAATACTCAAAGTCCACAAAAATATCAAAAATACAAGTATCGGTAAGACATATCTATCAGCGATGCTACATTTCCTTCAGGTAGCCTGAATACATACGAAATAAGTCTGCAAGAAAACCAATTTAAGAAAGATATCCAATCTTTTTTTTCAGATTCTAACCTTTCATCAATGCTTTCCTCGCGATGTTCTGAAAGCCAGTCGTAATCATTCTCGCTGTCTGCTGTAGTCTGAACATTATGTGATACATAATTCTGCTCTGGTTTCTTGGTATACCGTGAATTTGAGCTGTTATCTTTAACTGGGCCTTTATTTTTAATATAATCAGGATCATGTGAAGGCCATGAAACAGCAGAAGCTTCCAAGGCAGCTCCAGATCGCAATCTACTTGAATCTTAAAATATAAATTATATGGTTCTAACAGTTGCGAAATTTATTTCCTTTGAATCCTATTCTACGAAATAGTGCCAGAAAATCACTACTGTGGTGAGTGAGGCAAAACCACTAATATATATCATATATAAATAAATATATATAAAATTTAAGTTTCAAGATCACCAAGTTATGACTTTTTGGAATAACTTTGTTCATTCCTAAATTTTAAAATCTATAAAAAGAAAAGTGACTATCAACAACATTTAATAATAGAGATATATGTAAGTTAATCAAAATTAGGACTGAAATCGCATCTGATATTATTCTGAAGCATCAATTTTACCTGCTCGATTTTCTTTCGTTTCTTTCGCCTTTAGAAGTGATGCTTTTTCTGCGCTTACCTAAACAAGATATTAGAACGTTTATAAAAACCTAATCTAATTTACAGCAGGCCTAATTTTAAGAGAGCTAAAACATACAGAAGAAAAAGAAACAGAGTTTTTCTTTTTTATATTAATTTTAAATAACAACCAATTTTACTACCTTTTCTTTTACAGATCTGCATATTCCACTGACAGATACATTCTTTGGTGAATTAATATTATGTACTGCGTGTCCAATCGAATATCCCGACAGACTAGAGCTATAATAGCATTTTAAAAGAAAATTTGACTATTTATATGGAATTCATTTCTTTTACTAACCAGAAAAATATCAAATATTAAATAACACTCCTCATACATTTAGAATTGACGGTGTCCGTGATTCCTCGACCAGCCATAAACAAAGTTTATTACTTATTACAAAAAAGGTTCGCTCTCCTCTATAGTTTTGTCCCATCCACAAAACAATTTGATAATACAGTGCTACGAACCAAATTCCTAGAAAAAAATATCCTGCACTAAACCTTTTGTAGCCATATCGCTTCCCTACTGAACTCGAACCACTTGTTGTTGTCCTGGATAAATCAGATGATGTTGATTTAACGTTATCCAAGGTAGCACTTTTATTAGAATAGGTCGAATCAGCATGGTATTTAACCAATGTTTTCTTCTGACGTGTTTTTGGCTGTTTTACTGTGACTCGTGTCTAAATGAAAAGCCTTTGAAAGCAAGTATCGTGGAAGATACAAAGACGCTGCTGAAGTAATTGTTTTTTAGCAGCCACAACACAATCAAAATAAATGACAATGGTTCTTGAATAAATCCATAAGCTATATAATTTGAACGATTATGATCGATCTCACATCGTTTTAGCAATACGATATGAGATATAGCTATACAGTATTGATAATTATCCCGGTAGCATAGAAATGCAAGAATTATTCCTACCCAGTTGCGGACAACAAAAATAGGGACACGAACTTTTGGAATCTGAATGGGTTAGAAAAAAGAAAATTATTTATAGCTATAAATCATTAATGCATGACAATAGTACAAGTAATTAAAAAATATAGAGTAGTCTTCAAAAAAATCTAAAAAACGAAAAAAAAACAACATACATCATCACCACGGAACTGCCATACGAATGAAAACAACCACAGAACACTGTTTGCTGTTTGCCAGAATGAACGTATCAATAAATTAGAATCTTCCGAATAGTGTAAAACATGGCGACGAGGTGCTGATGGCTTAAATTTTGCTGAAGAATTTCAAACTTTTAAGAAAAGAAATGCGTAAAGCAAAAAATAAGTAAGAAAAAATAACTATTAATTCTCTGTTCAGTGACAGTTTTCCCATTATCTCAATCACTGACCACTGTGTATTTTAAAAACACTAAATTCGTGACTATCAAAATTTCGTAATGTCTTTTAGAGATTGCAGTGGCACAGTACAGCACATAAATACTACAACAGAAAATGAGACTCAGCAAATGAGACACAGAAAATGAGACTCAGACTTAGAACTATCAAAAATATTTCGTTCTCCTTCAAGTCACTGTAATAAGGCCGATAAACAATTACTAAAAATACAGTTTTGACATTAAGTTATCTTGTTATGCAAGCAGAAAGAAACAGAAAAAAATACGTGTAGATGAGAATCCTCTGTCACGAGTGCGTCGAACATCAATAGTATTCAGATCTAAAGCTCTTCGTATTTGGCCAAATTGCTGCTTTATACCGCACGTAACCGTTCTATCACCTTCCAAATATGCACAAGCAATGATACATACAAGGGAAAATCTGAAATTTTACTTTCGGAAACAGATTTGAAACTAAACAAGTCGGAATAACTTTCATGAACCAAAGAAATTGTCTCAGTTAGGAGCGCCTCGTCAACTTTATAAGCTATCAGCAAATATATGATAGATGAACTATTTAGAACTGATTTTTTGATTTCTTCAAGTTCGTTTTGATGATTCGTAAATCGAAAGTTGCTGGACACTAATTTAGTTAACTGATCATTCAGTTAAATGTTATTTAACGAACTTTAATGTTGCTGCAACAGTTTCAGCTGAACTTGAATCACTGTCGTTATGTTGGTCAATTATATTTTATTTCTTTTTCTTTACACTTTTTTTTTTTTTTTTTTTAAAGAGAACTTACATCAAAGCAGACATGCAGGAATAATACATAAAACTTTCAAATGGTGGTCGTGGTAAAGCGGCATGACATTTGGCTAGCATATGTCGGGGTACAGATGCGCCCATTGGGAACATCCAAGATGTTCCATTCATGTGCATATAAAACTGTAATGCAGCTTCATTCCATGAAATTAGAAAATCAGGCGTATATCTGAAATTATTTCCAACATGAATTTCAGTTTTTCGGAATTTAAATGTACTTAAATCTTTTGCTTATATGTTCATTTCTAAACGCCCAATAAAGAGTAAGAAAACAATAAAATAATTATTGAAGTTGAAATATTATACTGAAAATAAATATTTCGAAAGAAAAAACTAACGCGATATCCAAAATGTGCGTTTCATTGGGTTTAAGCCGAAATGGATGACAGTTTAGGATACGGAAGCCACGATTTTCACAAGGAATATTGCTGATACTCATGTTGACGATAGTAAATACTACTTCACCGGTGTTCATGACGATAAAGGAACGTTTCACAGTGAGTGTTGTGAAAAGTTTGTGCGTCAGACCTAAGATTAAAAAGCTTAACAAAACATTGCAACATGAAAAAAATTAGATATGGTAAAATTGGTGCATAAAATTTTTAGAACTGGAAAATGTAGAAACCTTACAAAAATCTGAACAAAATTCAAATTGAAACTCGGAAATAACCACCCCCCACTAAAGAGTAAATTATAAAGAATATAAACGTTTTGGATTGTGACAATCCGAAAGATGATGCGGCTGTATTTCAAAAGTCAATGGATCGTAAGTTCTCGCAGCACGACCCTCTACTTGCATATCCATACGTGCTCCGCGACCATATAGTACAACTGGTTCCAGGATCGTTAAGTTATTACTTAAATTAAACTGAATATAGAAAAAAATTGGATTAAAAAGATTTCCTCGAACTTATGATGCATCACAATCTCGCCAATACATTATCCTACAAATGTATGCTAAACCATTACGAATTAATAAGCATCGTGATAATTAAAAAAAATTACCTATAATTTCGAAAAGATCAGTTACGGAAATCTTATGAAAATGATACCGAATCAGAAGTAGCGATGAACGAAGAACGTAATCAGAAGGTAGAAATCCAACACGAACACGTATCGTCATTCCCGGTTGTAGCAACATAGATAATGTAAATCTGTAAAGAGTACAATGTTTCAGACAAAAATTTTGATTGAAACTTAAATTTTTGGATAACTGATGCGAACGGTCAACGATGAAGTAATTAAAGACTTACTTTGGAATCAGTATCCCAAGAACGCTTTCCAATTCTTCTCTTAATTTCGGTACTGGACTATCAGGTTTTAAAGTGAATAGTTCTGTATCTCGTAACGAAAACATCAACGTTTCATTTATTTCAATTGGCTCTGTAAGTGGTGATTCCAGCTCACTCCCGAAAAAATCAATCAGCATGTCAGCATCAGGATAAATGACCAATGGCAACAACTGTACAGCAACTGGTAATGAAGATGGATTTGTTAACGTCAAATTCACTATCTGAATTGAGTTAAGAATTCAGAAGAACCAAATCAAGAACAGAAGTTGGGATTTTCCAACTAAACAGATTAAATCAATGACAATAAATAAAAGAAGATGAGCACTTAGTGAGTGACTGAATTTGAGATTACTTAAAACTAACGGTAAAGTTTCCCACAGCTGTCAGAGGAAAATGAACAGTGGAGCGAGTTAAAAGCTTTGGCCAAACAAGCTCTGCGGTCAACGGTACTTCCAAGTGCTTGACCTGAAATTTCAAAAGACGTAGGAAAGCGGAACTAAACTAAATCTAAAATTTAGTCCGGAATATTTTTTAAAATCGTATCTAACGAAAAAGTTTAGATCACTTTAACTGTTCTACCTTATCGGTGTCAATAACGATAGTTTCATTCATGTAATTTTTGCCTTCAGCTTGCAGCGTAAGAAATCTTCGCCGTAATCTGGAAACCATGTTCGGAATTTCGAAATTTCAATCAGTATTAGACAACATGCTAAAAACGACAAAATATAAATTCAAACCTGCTGTACAGATAGTAATCAATTTCAGCCAGATTCTGCGGTAATTTCATGCCATACGTAAACCACTGCCCATCAGCCGTGTGCAGTGGCAAACCTGAGTGAAGGATTAGCAATATAATACATTGTTTATGATTCAAAAACCACTTTCATTAATTTCTTTTTAGTAGACTTTATTCATTTGAAGGGTCACTATATCATCATATCAGCTTGTTCATAGATTAGCGATTGCCTCGGTCTTCCTTGCAGTTTAATCAGACTAAAAAGCTTATTTTTATGCAATCATAAAAAAGACATACCGGCGTAACAATCATCTGTACAATCGACACTTGGTATGACATGCACATGACCGAGATCAGAAAGTGTTTTAGTTCTGATAACAGGAGTACTTCCTGGACTTGCCGCATCAAAAAACACTTTCCGATCACCGGATAATGATGAAATTCGCAAAACACGCATATCTTCGTTAAAGGTACTAAATACCTGAAATATTCATCATCAGTCTAGAAAATTTACCTTCGCACTCCAAATTTTGCAGAAAAATAGAACACGTGTATGCTTCCGAATGTTTAAAATTCAAGTGCAAAATTATTTCAGAATCAAATAGTCGTCACATAGAATAGTGAAAATAAAAGCATTCAAATAATATGAAATAGTAAAGGAAGTTCTCAAATGTTGATGAAATGGACTTCTCTGGATATATTCAACTTTAATCTAATAGGGAATTTAGAATAACGCAAACGTACAACTTAAAATTACCTTCAATGAATGTGAACTAATACGTCCAGGAAACACATCAGAAAAAATAAGCTTTTCAGGTATAGCTATTATTGTACCTTGACCAACTGTATAAGTCACTGGGAATGAGCTGTAAAAAGGCAGAAATGGAACTGATGCAAATAATAAACACTAATACTTTGTATCATGGTTAACAACCTAAACAGAATCAGATCTTGATTGAATCCAATAAATCCTAAGTGGCATTATTATAGAAAATAAAGGACAAGCAAAAGTCTACTTTTTATTCATTATCCAAATTTTTATCGCTGATAAAAAAGAAAAACATACGAATATTCAAAATCAGTTTCAATGACGAATTTATCGAATAAAACTGTGCGATCAGTTGGAGCTCGTAAAGTATACCTGAAGACCGCAGAACTGGAACCAACCAATGAAAAACTCTCACCCTTGAAAACAAGAAAAAGATATTTCATTGATTTAAAAAAGAAATTGAAATTTAAGCCTGCATTCCTGTCTAAATCCACTACCACAATTCACTAACACTCTTTCACTAACGTCTCTAAATACCATCCCTAAATGACAACTGGGCATGTAAATACAAAAATTTACAAGTTTGAAATGTATACCATTTGAGATGAAATTTTACAGTCCCAGTTTGCCATGCCTTGTTAAAGCACTGTTGAACCGCAAACAGAAATTAACATCAAAATAAAAAGAACTTTTGAAATGTACAAACCTCTCGAAATGTTTTCGACAATTCCAGCTCTTCAAGTTTTGTCAAGCTTTGTTCAATTTGTAAACGCAGTAGTGACAATGTCGTTAATGATGGTAATGCTCTTTTTAAATTCTTCACAGTGATGGCAACCGGATTCTCGTTTATTATAGAAAACTGCAACAACATGAAGATTTGAGTAAAAACAGCGTTTCTAATACGATTTCTTTTGAGGAGAAGTAATCGAAACAACGCACTTCTAGTTATATCCAAGAAATTCACATATGAAAATTCTCTTTTTTATGCATGTGATGTCTTTCTCTCCTTCTCCTTCTCTTTTTTAAATTCTTACTAGACTAAAAAAAGCTTTCACATAAAAAAGCTTTCCTTTCTCAATCGGTAATTAGTAATAAAGCATTACTTCTCAAATGTATGAACTAAAAAAATCACCTGAATTGACCGACTATCACCCGCACTAAGCAAACCGAAATTGAATTCCTCCTGATGTAGTGAGTGCAAAACTACCTAAAACTAAGAAAATATTATAAAAGCACTGAGAAATCTTGACTTAAAAACAGTATTTGCAAAATAGCACAATAACATTATTTAAAAACACTACAGCAGACTAAGAATGGCGTTTATAAATTGCTTTCCTACTAATCCTTTTTTTTTGCTAGGCAATATTTCCACTGCTATAACGTATACAACGCACTAAAATGGAAAAAGGGATTTAGCGTCTCAGACATACTTTGAAAAATACCAAGCCGAAAAAAATATCACAACAAGTCGCTATTATTTCACGAATTCAGAACTCGCAAAATTTCACCTTCAGTTTTCCACTGAATATAACAAGTGGTATTTGAAATGTCGTAACATTGGTGTGAATATCAAAAAATGTAGCAAATCCATCTTCTGCTTTCCTTATGTACTGTAAATAAACGACAGACCTTATTTCACCGGCAGCTATTGTTACCACATTTGAAACTAACTTTGCCTGAAAAATGTTGCTGTTTTGAACAATTCATTCTCTGCAAACAATTCGCATCAAAAAAGAACCGTGAAGTATCGAAATTCAACTCAAAAATTAAAAAATGTTAAACGCCAAGTTTTTGGAAACCATGAAACTTTCTTTGATTACTACATAAGTTTCAGTTTTCAGTATGATAAATCTGATCCTGGTTTATTACATACTAGAAACAGTGTAAATCTTTTGAAAAGCCACTACAAAATTTATTCAGTTTGCCAAACAATTAAACAAAAATTACCTTAAAAAACATTTGTGCTTTTGCATCTAATTTGACTTTCCATACAACAACTCCAAATGGTAGGTTATTGATTAATGAAATGCTTCGTGAGACCGGAGGCTTCAGAAGGCTGTGAAATGCCGTTTCTTCAATCTTCGGTCTTATCGAACTAAATAAGATAATGTGAAAACATGACTGCAAAGCAACTGAAATGGAGCTTGGAAATTTTGCAGAGCAAGATCAGAAAATTTTCATCCAGTGATAAATCTACCGATAAATTTACCCGTAGTAAACCTGTGCTGTGTATGGTATGGTAATGTTATAAGTGCCACCACGGCATTCAGCAACAATTCTTCCCTTATAACGAACCAACTTTGGCCCCTTTTCATTGACACGCAATAATTTTGTGTCGAATATAATTTTTGCTATTGCTTTTGGTGCACCTATAAATGTAAAATTTGTAATTTTTTAATGCCTGAACAGATGCGATATTATGTTATCTGAATAACAACAATACGAAAAGTGACCTAGATGAAAGCGCAGTTTAACACAATAACACCTTGATAATCTACATGAAATTGAAAAAAGCATACCAGGTTGCTGCCTGGCTCCACATTTCACAGAAATTGGTGGTTTAGAAGCAAATTCCATATAAATACCACTGGACTTTTCATTGCCTTCCAAATAAAGATTCTTAAAGAGAAAATTTGGATTCAAAGAAAAATGCAACTTACAAAGCAAAAACGTTTAGCTTTAATCAAAATAACAAAGATACGTATTTACAGTACCTCAATTTCGACGCCTTTTTCGAGTGTAGAAATGATTTCCAACATTAATTCGGAAGACTTATAACCGAATCGAATTAAACCAAAATCTAACAAATCAACTGTAGCATATAATCCATGTTTCTTCGTAATTTCCACCTACAAAAAGCGTCAGTGCTTATTTTAAATATAAGCAGAGTCTTCCTACGAGTCATTTCATTTTGTACTAAATCACATCGTACTTAAAAATTATCATGCACTAGTATATTGAACAAAGAAATCCGAGTCCTTCTTCAGCTAATATCTATAAAAAAATTTACCTCCACAGGAACAATAAATGTGTCTTCGACGAGATTCGTTTCAAGTGAATCCTCTGATGATCGTTTTTCAATCACTTCATATCTCTTTCGATTAGTTTTGATTTTTATATACGCACTAGAATTCCGTTCCCGTGCTCCCAGCATTCTCACATTTATTACAACTTTCGTCTCATACGGAGCAATATCCTGGAAAAATGATTGTTTAAAACCAATTCACATCCGCTAACTGCAGGATATAAATTATGTTCGATTAAGGACCATATGAACAATACCAATGCTTTGTATTAAATATTTTTGTACGCCAATCGATTTTATGAAATTAGAGTTTTACTCATAACAATAACAAATAAATCGAAGAATCAAATTAACGAGCAAACAAAATGATTTACAGCTACAATATCACGACTTTTAAGGTCACTGAAGAAAAAATTCAATTAAAAGTACACAAATTTCTTGTTTGCACCAAAAACTCATAAAGTTTCCAATTTTCCTCTATAAATGTCAGGAAAATATTTTTAAATTGAATTTAAATTAAAGTTTGTCCGATATCTAAGAATACGCTATGGTTTAATTTAACCGCAATAAAAGCATCAATAAAATAAATGCTTAAGGAACTGAACTGATGATTTGCATTCAACTTTCAGCAACTGAACTCAACTTTCAACAAACAAGTTGGTTTTTAAACATCAAGTTTTGATTTAAAACTCATCAAACTGCAGTTCGCTATTCTGCATGCTACATCTCTCATAATAAGAAAAAGCTACACCATACCCATAATGAAACTGGGTATTGGGTTTCCGAAGCAACGTCTGGTAGTTCTAGATGCAAATCACCATCACTGGTGTATACTTCTGTAACGCGTAACGTTGTGGAATGCGGATTATGCAAGTGAACTGGTGATACCAATGTTCCGTTAACTGGTATTTTTGCGCCAATCAACGGGCGTATTCGATAAGCACTTCCTTTGCCTTCACCTTTGACCTATAAGATTTTTAATATTTCTCAAAATTTAATAGTGCTTTCCAAAGTAATAGAAGAAACAGAATTTGTCCCCAAACTTTATTATAAAGAAGCTAGATTATTGAGAAAAATTTTAAATTGACAAGGCCTGCTATGTGTAAATGAAAGTCCATCAAGAATAAGACTTTTCCAGAACTGCACATTTGTTAGTGACAGTTATACAGACGAATACATACCGAATAGGTGAAAGATCCCAATGATGAATGCACAATGAGGACGTTTTTGATTACACCCTCCTGCCGAGGCAGAAAAACTACGCTGAAAGTAGTGGACTCACCAGGATTCACGGTCTGAAAATTTTCGAATTTTTTTTTAGAACCAATATTCATATTATGAAACAATCAATCAAGAGCAAAAGACTCAAATAATAATAAAATCTAAACTTCTAAACTTTCAACTGTTTTTTAAGTGGAGAATAGTAATCGGAAGTTCACCTTATGCTCAAGAAATGAGCAATGAAAATGAATTGTAGAGCCATAAATTGCATCGAAACGAACTGTTGAAGCAGTTGGATTATGAATTCGAACTTCTTGTTGTTTCACCGTACCCACTGGCCTAAATTTTAAAAAACTGAAATTACTGAACAACGCTGCTAATTTTAAAAGATTTAAAAATTTGAAATTATTCCAAAAATATTTGAAATTGATAAGAGAATGAAGTGAGAGAAACTGAAGAAGTATTTCATCCAGTTATTTGTTATTCAATTATCATTGAATTTGCTCGAAAACAATACTTACTGTTCATCGAATTGTATTTCACTGGGAATGAAATGTAACTGATTATTAAGCATTGCTCCATTCTGATCACTACTGCAAAAACTATCTCATCATGTTATAAAAAAGCTGATTATTAAGTTCAAAATTTAATCTTTAATTCATTCTAGGAACATTGTTCTAGAAATAAATTATGAAACAAAGAATCAGAAGGAAAAAGCTTTTTATCATAGCGGAAAAAAAAAGTACCGTTACCTTTTCAAAGGTGCCCCACTAACCAATGAATCATGATATTCGTTGTCCGAAAAATAATGTAATTCGTTTCCTGTTTGTACAAATGCCGTTGCCATAAAGGGTAGTTCAGTATTAATATCGAGAGTTGCTTCAGCCATAACCCAATAATAACGAATCGTACAATCAAACTGCAGCACCAATGTCAACAATAAGCATTTTTCGATAATCATGCTGTCACTGTCTATCATTATACATGTCTAATCTGAAAATTAAAAAAACAAAAAACAAAAAACAAAAACAAAAACAATGAAAACAACGAATATGAATGTTATTTAATTGAAATCTTTAAAGATTTTTCACATTTCAAAATACTATATATTAAAATAATAATATATGATTAGCAGAAATAAAAATACGAAAAAGCTTAAGAGAAAAAATAAATTTAGAATTGTCGGATATGATTTAAGGGTTCATAGTTATTAAGATTCAATGTACATAATCATAATTATCATAATTATTATGATTACTATTATAAAGCCAAATTCCGGGATATCAG
Source organism: Mansonella perstans (assembly GCA_037074765.1). Classification (NCBI taxonomy): domain Eukaryota; kingdom Metazoa; phylum Nematoda; class Chromadorea; order Rhabditida; family Onchocercidae; genus Mansonella; species Mansonella perstans. Next base: position 349,648 of record JBAMDO010000572.1, read on the forward strand.
CACTTCTCATATTAATTGTAACTTTAATGGCAATAATTACTTTCACACTATATTAACTTTTCCACTAGTACAAGACAGTTTGTAATATGCAAATTCATTTTAGAAAATTACCATTCAATGTTATAATCTAATTAATTTAATGACGAGAAATTACATATATATTTAAAGCATTTTAAGCAATAAATGTTTTTGAATCGCGAAAAAAATATGTTATTATTACAACCAATGTGACAGCAATCAAGTAATTAACCACAATGGAAATGTAACAATAACATTTAAGCTAAGGCATCACTAAAGTATTACATTACCTCTTTTAATAACAAATGACAACAAATGATTAATGATAATATTTG